>QEPC01004800.1:624770-693418 GCA_003113815.1 Sphenodon punctatus | reverse complement strand
GGGACCATGTTGAAAATTAGTACAAGCTCCAAGGGCCACAGAAAAGTTGGGGATTGGTTTTTTTAAGGGGTGTACCCAGGAAGAGGAATGTTCAGATCATGGATCTGTGCCCTCTATCTTTGCTTCCTTACCCTGAGCTCATTCTTTCAGTGCTTGTGGGTAGGAAATTGATCCAGGGCACAGGTCTAGGAACTGGAAAGAGCACACACAAAATCATCTAACCAGTGGCTGCATTAGGCCCCCAGACCTGAGGTTCCCCACCACTGAGTTAGACCATCTTCCAGTGTCTGTTACAATAGCTAAGCCTTCCACTAGTCTCACATGCACTGAACAAAGTATGTCTATGTCCCTTGCACAGCACCTCTCAGTGCAGTGCGCTGTGTCTTGCTGAGTGTAAGGAAGAACAAGTTAGTTTAACGTTTCAGGCTTTGCTTGCATGCTGAGGGCCCAGAAGACAGGAGTGTGTCAAGAAAAGCAGCTTGTAGAAAGGTGTAAGCTGAGAATTAAAGAACTTCCCACTCCCTGTTTTAATTTGCAACTTCTCCTATCTACTCAGCATGCAAGTTCTGCTAGTTCCAACGGTCTTATGCATGGGGTAGTGGGTGTGAGTGGGTTCCTGGGAGGCAGCTGAGCTTAGAGCACCTCACACTTCAGCTCGGCACTCTGACTGGTGTCTGGGAGCCCTCCAGGGTTTAGATCTTTAGGATGACAGGCAGGACAGTGATGCTATCATCTTTCCTGCAGCCATCAGACACTCCTCCTGGGTTTGCTTCAGTTTCTCTTTCCTCTGGTTTTACTTTTCTTCGTTGAAAAAAAACCCTAGCCATGTCTATGAGAGTTTTCTCTTTCTGACTCCTCCAACCTCAAATCTGAGTTTGGGCCAGGCAGGAATATGCTTCCTAGAATCTATTCTTACCAGGAACAGGAATCCAGGTCAGGTTTGTGCACAGCCTGATAAGACCCAGAGGGCATCCTCTTTCTTGCCGATATTTTTCTTCAGAGGGTGTTTTTAGACAAGCGCCCCCCCGCCCCCCCCATGCCTGTTGCAGGGCTGCACAGAACGCCAACGTGGCCTTGAAACCTGCATGATGACTCAGGTGCTTGTCTCGAACCCCCGAGATGGTCACAAAACGGAATCTGGAGTGTGCTTTTCCAAGGAAATTTCTTGGCTTATTCTATTTGTGTGGAGTAGGCTCTGTGCATGGGAGTGTCCCTGTCCCCAGCAAGAGGGACATGCCTTGCTTCCTCCAGAAGCCCCATCCCCCACTGCTCCCCACCTAGGGTTGCCATCTATGTATATTTGTCCAGGCCACTTATGAAGCATACATGTTGCAGGGCCTGCATTGGCACCAATGCAGGCCCTGCAACATGCATGTTTCATAAGTGACCTGGACAAATATTCATAGGTGGCAACCCTACTCCCCACCTTGACTTTCTTTTTCAAGCATGAAAAAAAGGGCAGCTCTGCTTTCCTGGTTCTTCTCCTCCCTCCCCATTTTCTGCTTTTGGCTAGGCTCTGGCTTCACTGGGGGAAGCATGAGCACACTTCTGCTGGGAGTGGGGTGCAGTGGGTCAGGAGTGCTTGGGCTCCTCTACTACTCCAGTTGTGCCCCTGTGATGAGGTAGCAAGATCAGCTTCAGAACTATACTGATTAAGATGACGGAGCCCAGGATGAAGGGTCCCTTGGGTAGAAAAAGGCACAGCATTCTTGGGTTTCAGTTCTTCCATAGATTCCCACCCTCTGTATGTCCTTGATTTCCCCCTCTAAATCCAAGCCCTGTCACCTTGAGTCCTAGGAACCTTAGGAGCTCAGAGGGATTAAGACTTTGTTCCCTGATGTTAGCATTGCCCTCAGTCTGGCTCCCCGTTGCCCTCATCTCTGCTAGGTAATGAAATGAAGACATCTTCTTGATGCTATTAAACAGCTAAACTGGCTTCAACCCTGTCATGGGATTGGGAGCTCACTACCCCACTCTAGGTTGTCATGACTCAGTTTCCCTGGCTTGCAACTCTCACTGGATCAACGCTCTCTATAGAACTGATTGAGCCTGCAATGGGTGAACCTTCTTGTCACCTTTTCAGCCACAGTTTCCCAGCACAGACTCTTTCTCTCTAGATTCGTCTGTGTTTCTAAACACAGAATTAACCTCAAACTGTGTCTCACCAATGTTAGGATTAGCAATTCCACTAGACCATACGAAGTTCAGTAAAAAGAAGTTTAATGAATGAATCACGAATAAGCATGCATTATAAGCACGAATTATACTCGAGTGTGCAGAAATGAAAATAACATAACCAATAACGCATTCCTATCTGTACTTGGATTCTCCTGATTTAGGCTTACCCTAATCAAGGTCCAAGGGTATGTCAGTTCATGTCACAGCCAGCGATGGAAAGCTTGGCCGGGTACAAGTCTTTAGAGTTTCCACGAGTCTTTACTTCATAGTTCCTTTGGTGCAGCCCTTCTCTGGCTGGTAAGATATGATGATGCAGATGAAACTCAACAAGCTGATCTCCCAACTGAGAGAGATAGAAAGATCCCCTCTTTGTCTTGTCTCCCCCCTTAAGTACCTTTCCAGGGTCCTTTGCTTGATTTTCCCGCCAGGTACCTCTGTGCTTTCAGTCACGTCCACAGGAAGAAATCCATTTGCAACTCAATGGTCTATGGTGAGTGTCTGCAGAAGTGTTTAGGCTTTTTCTGAATACACATTCGGCATGACTTTGCATTTCTCCATTGCTTTAAGTGAGTTTCCAGTTCTCAGCTTTCACATTACATACATATTTAACCTTTACCTTTACATATTTGTTAGACCTGTAGTCTACTTGTAGCCCAGTATTTCTTTATGACAAACTCTAACTCGAGTTTGGTGCCTAAGGGACGTCACTCAGCAGCACCAACTCCATTGCAAGTCAGTATGGTGTGGGCTCTTAGTCTTAAGCCACTTTGCTCTATTTGGAAATACCGCCCTCAGTCCCCTTCCCCTCTTCCTCTCTCCCACTGTGGTAGCAATGAAGCTCTCACAGTGTTTTGATAATGGAGGTGTCACTTGCTGCACTGATAGCACTGGAGACTGAAGTCTTCTGTCTATTGCAGGGGTGGGGAAACCTTTTCCAATCCAGGAGCCACAGTTAAACTTAGTACAATCTTCAAGAGCCATATAGAAGATGTGGGGAGGCGGGGGCATGCTTAAGGGGTGTACTCAGGAAGAGGAGGGTCCGGATCATGGATCTGTACCATGGATCTATCCTCGAGTCTTGTGCGCAAGCCCTCAGCTATACTCTCTTCCCCTGAGCTCAGTCTTTCAGTGTTTGGGGGGGTTGGGCCTGGATCAAGGGGCAGATCTAGGAACTGGAAAGGGGTCAAATAAAAACTAGTCATTGGCCGCATTTGACTCCCGGGCCTAAGGATTCTCGTCCCCAGTCTACTACCATCAGAAGTAGCAACAGTGCACACACATCCCTTTCATACTCCCCTGTTAGTGTGCCTCGGCTGGACAGGCCCACCTCCAGAAGGCAGCTCAGCTCCCTTAGCTCATTCAGTTTTTGGTCTCTCTGCTAATGCTAAGGCTGCCAGCATGGGACAGATAAACACTAGCAGCTGGGCTGGTGGGTCCTGGGATGTGGCCATCTGAGCACCTGAATCCTAAAGCTGGAAAAGACCAGTAAGTCCCACCTAGGTCACCTCTGAGACCACTGTCTGCTTATTCCCTGCAATAAATGCTCATTGAAGGTAGCTACTAGCTACATTTCAAAAGCAATGAGGTTTCTGCAACCAACATGTATGCATTATGATATGGTTATGATAAATGCTGTTTCTGTAGTTCCACAATGAATGTATAGAAATGTTGTCAACTGCAACTCATAGGTGAATCACAGAGGCATGGATTAATTGGGGGGGAGGGGAGGGCTTGCTAGGGTTCAGCCCCTGAGGATTAAATGTTCGCAGTAGGAGTGTGCATCATCCTCTCCTGAAACATGAAAGACCAGGAGAAAGCTGATATTGGCCATTTAAGTCTTGGAAACAAAAGCCAGAAAACTCCTGGATAGTTTAGTTCGACTTTCATTAATGACTTTCCTGCCCCACTCCTTTTGCTGGTCATCATCTATATTAAATCACAAAAAATCCTGTTTTATATTCTGCTGTAGAGGCAGGTTAGTCCAGCAGATGGGTTGCTAGCTGGAGAATGGGACCTGTGTTCACTGCACTGTCCTCATTGCACTTTCTCCAATGGGAAAAATTCCCATTGAGGAAAATTCCCCACTTTCCCACATGGGAAACATGTTGTGAACATGGGTCCCTGAGAATAGGGTTTATTTTCCTGCTCTGATGAGCTCTGGGCCAGGAAGCATGGTTTCTGAGGCATGGTGGCTTCTGGGTCAGACTTGGGCCTTGGCAATTCATTTTTTATTTTTTTTACAAATTAAGCACTGTACAGAGGCAATTAAACTCCAGCATGAAGTTTGTTAAGGTAAACACACAAGACTCTGTCACAGAACAGTAACTCTGATGTGTAAATGAAATTTGGAGACGCTGGGAGGCTCCTTGCAGAAAGGAGCAAACAAAGCTATTTTGGGGAGACAAAGAGGTTACAGTAACCATGAGAAGGATTTTCCTGGCTTCAAAAACAACAGCAGGAATTGTTGCACGAGGGAGATTTTTTTTTGCTAGCAGCGTTTTGCTCTCTAAGATTTGAACCTGGCATGAAATGGTCAAGATTGTGAACTCATAAGATTCCAAGTCAGAAGAACTACCAAGTCGAAGTAGTTGCGTTAATTTACTGTTATTTTATCATATGCAACTTTTGTGCAAACTCTGGCCCTATAGTGACAATCTTAAACTTTTTTTATAAACTTTCTCTTTATGAGCAGGTGCCTGTGTGTCACTGAAATTGCCTCAACCCCACCCTCCATGGCAGGGGTGGGTGGTGGGAGGCCCCTTGCTGCCCCCGCCTAGGAGAAGGGACAGGACTGCTGGGCTGTTTCCCGCCTCGGGGCCGCTACAAGAACCCCGAGGTGGGAAAGAGCGGCTGCACGCGGGCAGGTATTACAACCCTGCGGGGGTTGCTAGGCAACCCCGGGGGCACTGACAGGTCATAGGCCTCGCCCGATGGGTGGGGCCCACATGCAGAGAAGAACACGGCGGCTTCAGCCCCACTTGCAGCTTGGAGCCCAACGGAAATGGCAGCAGTCAGAATCGCTGCTGCATCCTCCAGCTCTTACTGAGCTTCAGCTTTTACTGAGGCCTCCCCCACAGCGGTGAGGCCTGCAGGCAGGTAGGTGTAAGTTTACCTTCCCCCATACAGATGGGGAAGGATAAAAAGTAAGCGGCCGCCGTTGCAAAAAAGCAGCAGCGTGGGGCCCGGCAGGCAGTCGAGCCTCCAGTTGCGGGGCCCCCTGAGGGCTGCTGGGTGCCTTTGATCGGCCTGGGAGCACAGATCCTGTGCCCCATGCGGCTGAGGGGCCCCTAGAGGAAGGGATTGATATCCCTCTCCAGGACCGGTTGGCGGGGTGCAAGGCCCTGCTGAGGCGGGATGCGAGGCCCTGGGAAGCCCCCCCGCATGCCTAGGAATCGGGGCCTTGCTGCCTTTGCAGGACCAAGCTGGAGAACTCCCCTGTGAGGATCCTGGCCCCTCCACAGCTGCCCTGCGGCTGCGGTGGGAAGGGGGGGGCATGTAACCAAACCCCCAGCGCAATTCAGGGAGCAGGTGGATGGGGTAGCAGTGGTGGCCGCACACAGAGGCGCTCGGGACCTGCAGGGCGGGCCAGGAGAGCCTGTAACCCCCCCTTGCTGGCCCCCCCTCCGTTGGCAGCTGCGTCGGCCGACGCCTTTGAAGGGGACAGCGCAGGGTGGACACTCCCACTGGAGTGGGATTTGCCACCCGTGGGCGGTCCTGGGGGGGGGACCCCCCTCCAGCACGGCCTCCTGGCACCCGCCCGTGAGGCGGTTGGGCGAGTGCTGGCATCAGGGTCGGCCCCCCTGTGGGGCTGGGGAGCCGCTTCTCCCCTTTTTACTAGCCAGGGACAAGCCGCCACCCACGGAGACCCGCAGGCAGGAGAGGGACGAACTTCGCCAAAGGATCGAAAGGATCAAGCATGCCATCCAAGTACTGGCTCAGCAACGCGTCCAGTTACCAAGACCCCAGCAGGAGGTGCCTCCCCCAGCCATACACAATTCAGGTGAGGCAGGGGCCCACTCACAGGGGGCGGATGCTGTGGGCACTGTGGTAATCCCCCAGGCCTGGTCTTCGGCAACACGAGTTCACGGAGGGTCCAGCAGAGCGGCAGCAGTCCCCCACCGGGGCCCCGTGGGGGGCGTCGGAAGGACCCAGTTGGTGTGGTGGAATGGGACTTGGGTCCCAGTAACCACTCCCCCTTCGCCTTCACCTGGGGCCGGTGGTGGGGCTTACTCATTGGGGCCATTGTCCATCCCATCTGGATGGTCCAACTGGACCGTGACCTTTTCCATATATCAAGTGGTGATGATACAGGCCTACCCCAGCTGGGCCACCGATCTCCTCAAATATTTCAACATATTGCGGCGTGCATATGAGACGGGTCCGCCGGGGGCCTGGCTGTGATACAACAAAGCATTCAGGCATCATGCAGCTTACACCCTGGGCCTTCAGTGGGACCTACATGCAAACAACCTGTGGTTCAATTGCATGAGCAATATCCCCAGGTCGGACAGTGGCCATCTGCTAGCCGGGGGGTGGGGTGGGGGCACATCTGCCACTGATTCTTTTCGTGAGGAGGGAAAAAAGGCGGCGGGAACCTATGCAGGGCAGTGCTGAGAGTTCAGCCATTCCGAGAGATGCTCCTGCGCACCTTGCAGGTTTCGTCACACCTGCCCCACCTGTTCCGGGAACCATGCGGCCTCTGCATGCCCCCATGCGAGACATGGACCTAGAGGTAAACCCTGCCCCTGGGGGGGGGACAGGAAAAGGAGGGCAGGGAGGCAGCAACCCGAGCTGCCCTGGTAAGAGCCCCAACACCAGTTAAGGCCGGACAGTTGGAACTGGTCCTTTGCGGGCATCCTGACCAAGTGGAGGTAAATTATGTTGTCACAGGTTTTCAACAGGGTTTTAAGATCCTGGCACTCAAAGTCCAGCAGCAGCGGGTGGCCCCCAACTTGAAGTCTGTGCTCGGGATGGAACGGGTGGTACAGGCTAAAATTGAGAAAGAGCTAGCAGAGGGGAGGGTGGGTGGCCATTTCCTGGCCCCCCTCCCCAATATGGTGGTTTGTCCCCTAGGCGTGGTCCCCAAAAAGGCCCCGGGTGAGTTTCGATTGATCCACCACCTGTCTCACCCTTGGGGTGGCTCAGTCAACAATGCCATACCCAAGGAACTTACTTTGGTTCGCTACGCATCATTTGACTTGGCAGTGTCCCTAGTTAGGTTGTTTGGCCCCTGTGCTATCTTGGGGAAGTGCGACATTAAGTCGGCTTTTCACCTGCTCTCAGTTCACCTGGAGAGTTTCCCGTTGCTGGGCTTTCATTTTGACAGCTAGTACTATTATGACAAGGCCATGCCGATGGGGTACTCCATCTCTTGTTCGGCATTTGAGAGATTCAGCTCCCTTGTTGAATGGGTCGTAAGGCATCGGGCTGGTGTTGGGGGAGTCACAAAATATTTGGATGATTTCCTCTTCATTGGGCGGGTGAACACAGGGGAATGCATGGGGCTGATGCAGATGTTTCAAAGGGTAGCAGAAGAATTGGGCATCCCCTTGGCACCTGAAAAGACAGAAGGTCCAGCCACTAGATTGATTTATCTTGGGATAGATCTGGAGACAGTCATGGCCATTTCCCGCCTGCCCCAAGATAAATTGGAATCCCTTCAGGCCAAGGTGGATGAGTGCCTGGGGGCAGCGAAGGTTATGGTTCGCCACCTCCAATCATTACTTGGGAGCCTTAATTTCGCATGCAGTGAGGTGGCACCAGGGTGGGCCTTCCTGTCCCATCTCTACGTCAAGCTTGTGGGTAACCCACCACCCCCACCATCATATCAGGCTCACCAAGGAAATGAAGGAGGATCTCCAGATCTGGGCCACCTTTTAAACAAATTTCAATGGGACCAGTTTTTGGAGGGACCAGGTTTTGCTGGAAGCAGAGCTCCAGGTGCACTCTGATGCAGCCAGTGGCTTTGGATTTGGGTTGTTCTTTAGGAACAGGTGGGCTGCGGCACCCTGGCCACCCGAATGGAGTGAACTGGGGCTCACCAGGGATCTCATCTTCCTGGAACTTTTTCCTATTGTGCTAGCTGTTCATCTCTGGCCAAAAGAGTTCGTGAACCACTCAGTATTGTTCTGGTGTGACAACCAAGCCATTGTCCACATCATTAACACCCAATCTTCCCAGTCTCCGAGGGTCATGAAGCTAGTTAGGGCTTTTGTTCTCACCTGTTTGAAATTCAACATACTCTTTCAAGCCAGGCATGTCCCCGGTATTGACAATGGTGTAGCCGATGCCCTTTCTCGCTTCCAGATGGAGTGCTTCTGCTCATTAGCACCACGAGTCCAGGTGACCCCAGAACCGCTGCCACCATCAGTGTGGAACCTTGGGTCATAGAGCTGTACACCGCCGTTCGGGGATCCCTGGCTGTCAGCCGCCACAGCTGCTTCTCGGCCTGGCGGCTGTCCCGGGCACAGAGAGGCCCCGCCCCACTCACCTGCAATGAGGCCGAAGCGCCGACTCCGACGCAGCCACCCCCCTCCGGGGGCACTGAGGACGAAAGAAACATGGTGGGTGGCCCCAGAGCTTCCCAGGACGTCGCGGAGCCCTGCCCCCCATTGCGGCACTCTGCGCGCCTACAGGCACGCACGGGGGCGGAGTTAGTGCATTAAGTGCTGGCGCTGGAGAACAAGCAGCGCCGGTGAACAGAGCAAGAATGCCTGGAAAGACTGGCCTCCTTGAGAGATAAGTGCTTGATTTTGTGACTGCCTTAACCTTGGATTATTAGTGGTGTGTCTGCCCTTCCCAGCCCCCTGCCCCATCCGGACCTTCGTTTCCTTGTGTATCTGTGAGCTCCCCAGTGTGTTTGGTTTCTTGTGTGGACTCCCTGCCTCCCGTGACTCCTTCTGGTGAGTGGGTGATTGAGTGAGCCTGCGAGCTCGTGTGGGTGCTGCCCCTCCTCCCCCTGGGGTCCATACCTCTCCTTCCCCTGAGCGTGCAAGTCCCATAAGCCTCTCCCCTCTGAACCTGGTCCCCTTCCCTGTGGAACCTGCACCCCCCTCACAGACCTTCCTCGCCTCCCCCTCTTTGTGTGAGAATCGAGAGAGTGAGCCCCCTTCCCTGCAGTTCAGCTCTGCGCCCTATGATGATAGGGGTCCATATTCCTGGTGCGTGAGCACACGGACGGACCCACCTACTATCCTGACAGGCTTCTTTCCTCCGCAGCACGTGAGCAGAGCTTCCTGGTGCGCTAGAGGCGTGGGTGGGTGGCAGTTCTTCCCCTTCCTACCCCCTCCCACTGACACTGGCACCTCGAAAGAGGACGGCCTATGACAGAGCCTTCCGGGATTTCCAACAATACCAGTTGTCACGAGGGTGGGAACTGGGCTTCCCGATCCCGGAGCCTCAGATGCTCCAATTTGCCTTCCACTTGAGGCATAGGGGGATGGCCCCGGGTACCATAGCAGGGAAATTGTTGGCACTTAGGTTTATGAGTACCCTTATGGGGCACACACACCCCCGGACAGAGGTTTTTTTGCCAGACGCCTGTTAGAGAGTTGGTCTAGGGAGCAGGGCCACACCTCGGACCAAAGGGCCCCCATTACCCCAACTTTGCTGCTGGACATGTGTGGGACACTTCCCAAAATCTGTTTTGATGGTTATGAAGTTTTATTGTTTAACTTAATATTTAAGCTAGCATTCTTCGGGGCATTTTGCGTGAGTGAACTCGTAGCCGAATTAGCCAGGGACACCTCAGGTAGGGCTCTTCTGCTTAGTGACATCTAAATTGGCTAAGCGGCAATGGCCTTGCACATTTGTCGCTCAAAAACCAATCAGAGGGGAAGAGGGCAAGTGGTCAGGCTGAACAGGATCAGTATGTTGGAATTATGCCCAGTTCGGGCAGTCGAGGCGTACCTCATGGTACGACAGATGGTACCCAACCCCCTTTTTAGGCATGCTGGGGGCCGGAGTGTGACTAGGTACCAATTTACAGTGGTCCTTAGGTCTGCGTTATCCCGCCTCGGGTTGCCAGCGGTTGCGTATGGCACGCATTCGTTCCGCACAGGAGTTGCCAGCTTCGCGGCAACGGCTGGTATGTTGGACCAGGGCATTTGGGCAGTGGGTCCTTGGTGGTCGGGGGCCTCCTGAGCTTATGTTCGGCATGCCCTCCCCCCGCAACCAGTCCTAACCTTCTTTTTGTTCCCTCAGGTGCTCCCCCCAGATCTGGATCATCGGCCACATCCTGGTGTGCTGGGCAGGCAAGGCGGCTGGCTAGGCAAGTCGGCTGGCTAGACCAGCTGGGGAACCCAGTTGGGGTTATCGGCGCAAGCTGAGATAAAGTGGATATGGCCGTGGCGGTATGAGGTGGCATCAACTCCTGCCAAACTCCAGGTGCCTCAACGGGGTCTCCCTCCTGACGTCCTCGTTCTACACACCTGGGCAAGAATGATATACCTCACCTGAAGGGTGTTCAGTTTATCAGGAACATCAAGAGGGACGTGTGGAAGATTAAGAAGCTTTTCCCGTCTGCCCTAATTATATGGACTGATTTAGTGGTGCGTATGACATGGGGCAAGGGGGTGCACCCTAGAAAGATCAATAAGACCCAGAGGACTGTCAATAAGGATGCGGGCAGGTGGCTCGCAGGTCTGGGTGGAGATAGCATAGGCAGCCATGCCCTGACACGTAAACGCCCCACGCTGTATTTATTTTTTATTTTATTTATTTTAATACATTTATGCCCTGCCCCTCCTGCATACCACCTGTATCAATGGGCCGGGGTTCACTTGTCAGCTGAGGGTAATGATTGTTACTTAAGAGCCCTGAAAGAAAAGCTGGTTCACGTACTAGAAAGATTGTAGGAGGTGGAGGTTGGGCTTGTCTGGGTAACCCAGGGGAACCCTTAGTGGCAGGAGTCCAGTACTGCAGGTTAGAGTGGATTAGAATGACCATAAGTACGAGTCATCTCCTTAAGAGATGGGGAGGCCCACCCACCGGAAAGGCAGGGTACAGCAAGCGGCGGGGTAGCCTCCCTGGAAGGGGTGTCCAGTGAAGGTGGTAGGGACAGGTACGGTCTTCTGTTGGCAGGCACCCTCATCTTTACTCAAGTTCGGAAGGAATTTGGTTCCCCTCACCCGTGGCAGGGGCCACAGACAGGGGGAGACATTGTGTTCACAATTGGGGTGGTAATCGAGGGTACATCGAAGCCACCCCTGAGTTGCTGTTCGGTTGACAAAGTTCAAGTACTGGACCTGTATCGAATAGACAATTTCCCTCACCTAATTTAATTATGGTTTGATTTAATAAAGAGTGTGGCTGTTAAAACCCAGTACTTGTGTCCTGTCTCCTTTGGTGGGTCAGCCACTGAATATTGACAGTTGTGGTTTCAATACTGAGACAGACCTGACCGTCTTATAAATTTATGTGACAAAGTACATTCAAGCAACAGGTGACAATGAGTTTACACTTATAGACTGGCACTCTGGAACGGAGTGATGGCCACTGGAGTTTACAAATGGGTAAACTGAGTTACAGCTTGTCTGAAGGCACTTAGGGTATCAACCAGATAGAGGGAACTCTAGAACCTTCATCACAGTTTCCTCCATGTCCACAAAGATCAGTGAAAAACTGCCAGATGGAAGCAACTTTCAGTCAAATGGAATGAGCAGCGGTCTCCCGTTCCCACTACCAAACCCTTGAACCATCCAGTTACCCAGATCTTTGTTTTAAGATTCGCAAAACCCCTCTGAACTCAAGATACTTAGGAAGCTGAGGAGTTCCTGTATAGTGAACATTCCACTCCCATGATACCATCCATGTGTGGACTAAGCTGCTGCACCTGCTTCCTGACACAGGGAGGGCAAGGATGTCAATGTTGGTTTTGTTTTGCCATGATCACAAGAGGATCTAAGACTGAAATCCATGGCAGTGCAGTTTACACCTGTGGTGTGCAGGGTGTCGGCTTGTCCAGAATGGATGTAGGGAAGTGAGGCATGCCAGCAACCGGGCAACGAGAGCAGGGGGAAAACAACTGGAGGAGTGCATTCTCCAGAGCAGAACAAACATCAGAAAGGAGAGAGTATTGATTCCAGAGGAACTTGGAACATCTGCTCAGGCACATGCCCTGTCTGTGTGGGGAGAGGAATTCAGCAGAATAAATGCGATAATGAAACTATTTTGCATGTATTATTATTTGGGTTAGCTGGGAAATCTCACTAAGATTTTCTCTCTCCGTACAAACATTAACAGTGGTTTCATTTTTAAACTCTCTGAGTGAAGTCACCATAATTGAAGTATTTGCTAAGTTCCCCTTTTACAGATCCACCAAAGCACATTGCTCCTGACCTACAGCTACGGTTGCCCCTTCTTGTGGTTTCATCCTGAGGGTGTTTTTAAATGAGATGCTACCACACGTGGCCACCCAGGAGTCACTCATCTAACTGCTCATTGGAAGTTGGCGTAAGGGGCTGTGTGCTCCCGTGAGCCACTCTGCACCCACTCATGGGACACTGCCGAGAAATCCAGAGTGTGCCATGTGGGGCAAGTCAAACGCCCACACATCCCCTGCCTGTATGAACTGGGACAGCCACCCACGCCAGCAGACAGGTCCACCAGGACCATGGAGGCTCACTGCCCGTAAGCCCCGAGTGGCACTGTGGCCGTCTGCGGCCCGGTTGGCCTCCCTGTCCCTACTGGAAGTCCTTAAAGAACACGCATATTGTGAGAGTCATGTGTTGTGATTCCTGTGTGTCCCGCCCGGTATGTGCCTCTGTGGTTGACTGGAACTGCCAGCGGCTGCACCGGCTCCTGGGGTCATGGGCAGAATGGGGTTAATGCCTGCTTAAGCTTCTGGTTTCCATGGCTGTGTATCATGGCAGGGGGCAGGCAATTGGGCAGGGTTTGAGGTGGGGGTGTTGCTGGGCAGTGGAGGGGGAGGGGCGGGGACGGGACAACTGCCCGTGTGAGTTGTTTGCAGGGCTGGTGGGTGGCTGCAGGAGTATGTAGAAACTGCCTGTGTGGCCGCCCCAGGAACTGCCCATTAGAATCCCTCCCTATGCACTCCACCTGAGTGGCTGCTCCGCTGCTGTGTCACTCAGTGACCATGGACCCGCCCTACCAGCCTTGCTCATTTAAAAACACCCTGAGGTGAAACTGCAAGAGGTGGAAACCTTACCTGCAGTCCCTCAACTGCTATTGCAGTTCAGGGCCTCCAGTCACCTCTGTCAATGCATGTCACTCCTGCCTTGTAGACTTCCCTGTTTTCCAAGGGCGGGATTTCACATGAGCAGCGACTTTCAGTGTTGCCAATCCTGAGTGTTAAAAAAATCATGAATAAGGTTTCCCCCTTTCTGCACAAAAAATCATGAGATTGACTGGTTTGAAATCATGAAGTGTTTAAAATAAATACAAGCGGGGTTTCTTCTAACTATTAGGGATTGTATTTTCAAGTTTTTTTCTTCTTTCTATTAAAAACCCTGAAATCTAAATAAACACTTTTGTAACTTCTGATTGAGATGGGCAGGCCAAACCAAGGGGCCCTCTGTCAGAGCAAGCCCTGTTTACTACAGTGGTGCTTGCACTGTCGCTAGAGTGCCCGCCCAGAGGACAGACTCAAAGTAGGGAAGGTGATATCTTTTATGGGACCAACTTTGCTGGTGAGAGAATATAAGCTCTCTAGCCTCTAGCTCTAGGATAATTAGAGTGAGAGAAATGGGGTCATGCACCCTCTTCAAATGAACAGGTTAGTTAAAGGTGCAAAGCAACAGTAATCACTTGAACTGATGTGGTCAGATAGCACATAATTTGGTTGCAAAACCATAGAAAGTTAGCAGGCTGCAGGCAGGGGCTTATTAAAAATTGCTGTAGCGGGTAAGAAAATCTGTCTCGGTTTAGTCTGTTGTTTTTGCATCAAGTAGAGTTATGAATTTCAGTTCCCAGACTCATCTTTTGAAGATGTTGAATGGGTTACCATTGAAGATGAGGACAGAGGAGTCAGAAATGGAGTGGTCGTGTTGTGAAGTGTTCACCCATGAGAAACAGTCTTTCTTTTTATCATCTTGCTGTGTGGGTTCATTTAGGTAAGTAGTAGAGGTCCAGGAACTAACATCTGAATGGGTGGCCACTTAATTCCTGGGACCTTCTTTTGTTGCATTTCACTGTAGAGAAAACTGAAGAGTCAACTGGTTGAAATGAGACTTTCAGGTTTTTGAAGATGATACTGCAACCCTGCAGCACCACTTTAAGGACTACAGATGGGTTTTTCTAAATACCAAGAGTTTAGTTCTCCAGCTGAAGACTTTGACAATGGGTGTAGACAGACAGACAGACATGAAGGCTGTCTGCCCCCAGAGCTGCTCCGTCCACCCCTGCATTTCCCTGCTTGCAGCCCCCTTCTGGGCCTGTTTTAGACAGATCTTGCAGTTGTCCTGGCCTGCGGTCCACCTGTGTGGCCCCCCTGCACCATACAGTTGCAAGCAGATTGCCTGGTGCTCTGGCTGACACCTGCAACTCTATAGGGTTGCCCGGGACAATGGCTGTCTGAAAGCAGAGCCACAGCCTGGGTCCACCGAGCAGACAGACAGCAGCTCTGCTTCAGGCCAGTGCCCCAGATTTGCGGTGCTCTGAAATGCTTTATAGCATTGTAAGCAGGGCTGCCCCTAGAGCCTGCTCCGCTTCTACATCTGGCACGGTGCTTTTAAACAGACCAGCTAGCCTGGGAGGCTGACGTTGGCTGGCACAGGCAGAACTGGAGCTGTGGTTCTTTTAAAAGCACCCAATGTGCTGATGAGTGCTTCTGTTTGTCTTGGAATACTTTTTACTTTACCATGCTCCAAAATGGAGCCTTCTGCAGTTCTTTTAAGCCAATGTGTGTTTTAATTTGAAATGGTTTTGACTCAAAATTTGTTCCATAATGTGTTTTGAAATTCTTGAAAGTGATAACTGGATGGCTTTTGAAAAAAATTGAACATTTTCTTAGGATGGAAAATACATTTCCCAACTATTTTTGCTTTCTTATTCATGTTCATGGAGTCATTGGCTGATCTATCTCTGCCATTTATAGTCACCAGCAGAGTGACTTATTAAGACCAGTAACATAGCTGGGTTTAAACAAGGATTGGATGAGTTCTTAGAGGTTTGGTCTATAAATAGCTATTAATCAAGTAGGTTGGGGGACACAGCCTCTGGCTGGCAAGAGCTGGGAGTGAACAGTGGGGAATGGATCACTCCACTCTGTTATGACCTGCTGGGCACTTCTCTGAAGCTAGCGAAGGCAGCCACTGTTGGATACAGAAAACTGGGTTTGATGGACCCTTGGGTGCCCTCTGCCCTTGAAGTTGCTACAACGAGGGCGTGCCACCATAGGGGGGCATAGGGGGAGTTGCTGCCTCACAATTATGGAACTCCCTCCCCTTGGAGATCTGCCTAAGCCCGAACCTGTTCGTCTTCTGGGGGAAATATAAGATCTTTTCACTGGGCAGGCAGGAACAGGGTTGGGTGGGCTTGGGTAGAGGGGAGGAGGATTGGTGGGTGGGTGGTTTGGATGATGTTGGGGTTTTAAGGGATTTTAAATGTATTTGATTGTATTGTATATTTCTTTTATGCTGTAAGCCAACCAGAGTCACTCCCTTATGACCTCGCCTGCTGGGTAATTCTCTGAAGCTAGCGAAGGAAGCCACTGTTGAATACAGAATGCTGGGTTAAATGGACTCTTGGTCTGACCCAGTACGGCACTTCTTATGTACAGACCTCAAGGCAGCAGTGTCCGTGTGGAACAGCAATCTCAGCTCAGAAAGTCTGTCACGGTACAACACATGGTAGATCTGATCTCCCTTTTCACCACCTGTGCTTCATCCAAATAAACCTGCCCTCAGCGGTATCCCGTCCTCCTTACCTCATAGACTGCTTCCCATCCTATTTAGTTGTTTTATTGAGTTCCCGGGCCCTGTTTTAATACTTTGAATTGTATTTTGATATGTTTTAAATTGTTTTTAGATATATTTTATATGCACTATTTTATTGTTGTGAGCCGCCCCGAGCTGTTTTTAGGAGGGGCGGGGTAAAAAAATATAGTAAATAAATAAATAAATAAATAAATCCCAGCATGTTGGATCTTTCTGCTGAAGATGTCAGTTTAGGCAAAACCACATTTTAAAATGGGAAAAATGTACAGTAAATAATTGTAATAGGTTCTTATAGTGGGAGAGACTGTGGTGGGGACTTCAAATGAAACGTGAGGATAAGCACACTGGCAAGCAGTCTATTAAGAGTCATACTCAGGGGGAGGAGTTCAGAAACGGAGCTAAATTTCAGCCAGTTAACCACAATGAGTCTGGCTTGGAATCAATTGTGTTCCTGACAAACGTTTGGCACAAAGGTCTCTGCAAAAGTGAAGTGGTTGAGGAGACCGTTTCCCTTCAAGCAGCTATAATAAATAATAATACATTTTATTTATATAGCACCCTCCCCACACTGGATGACACTTGAGCCAGTTCATAATATTAATACAATAAAACCACCTCAAATCCAATTAAATCCCTTTAAAAGGTAAAGGGGGAGAAAAAACCCCACACTAAGCGGAATCAGCAATGGATCCTCTAAAAGCACCGGGAGAATAAAAGTCATCATGTGCTTTTTAACAGTGACGGGGGAGGAAGTGAGACAGACATCTGGAGGAAGGAGTTCCACACTCCTCTGTTCACTATCCACTTTCTCCCAGCTCTGTCACTAACTCCCTATTCAACTGAAATGTCTACTGTCACACGCTACCCAAACGGAGCCTGCATTTAGCTCAGTTTCAGTTCTGTCCCTCTTTATTGTTGCCTGAGGAAGAGCTCCATAAAAGTCAAAAGCTTGTATGCTGTCACCAACAGAAATGGATCCAATGAAAGGTATCAGCATAACTTCTTTATCTTGTCTCCTTCAGCTGAGTACTATGAAAGCTCTGAGGCCATGAACCATAATCAGATCTGTGAATGCACAGAGGCCTCCAGGGTTGTCAGTCTAGCATGAAGTTTGCAGAAAGAAAGAAATCTACAATGTGAGGAGGTTGGGGTGCTGCTGGGTATAGATTTATTTGGATGGGTCACAGGTGAAGAAGAGCAATCTGATCCACCATGTCTTATAATGAGGCAGCCTTTCTGAGCTGATATTGCTGTCACGCACCACTCGCTTAAGGTCGATACATCTGATGAGTAGAAATGGCAAAGATATATCAGTCATAACAATCTGTAATCACTGAGCAGCCATTCATTAGAATCTTTATTCATAATTGATTATGCTTTATGAACTATTTATGAAGGGAACTAGAAGATCCAATTAAAGCCCTGAAAACAGACCAGGCGTAAACAAAGAGGTGGCAAGGTCCAGACGATCTAGGGCCCTTTTCACACAGACACTCTAACACTGCTAAAATGGGGGTTACATTTTATTATACATGTTGCAGGGCACCCATAGGGCACACCTGCAGCTCTGCAACATGTATAATAAAAAGTAACATCCATTTTATAAGTATTAGAGTGTCTGTGTGAAAAGGGCCTAGAATGGTTCTCAAGCCAGGAGGCCACGGCGCCAGTCCTAGTTTTACAACTGACTTGTTCTGTAACCCTCTCTGTACCTTTGTTTTCTCATCTGTAAAATGGGGATTATGATACTCTACATAGGTGAAAGGTTTTACAAATTTATGGAGTAGAGGGAGACAAAGTTTTTTCTTCTTTTTTTAAAACCCCCCCCCCAGACTGTTAGTAGTCCAGATACTAGAAACTTCAGGGTAGGCTAATTGAAAATAGCGGGGGTGGGTGTCAGGCTTCACCAGGTCTCTGTGAAGTTTATGCCTATGCTCTTAAAGTGCTTTGAGATCACTGCACTAGTAAGGAATAAGTGCTATTATTCAAAGAGAGAGGTAGTAAGTAAAAAAACACCCATAATGCCCTTGGATGGATATGCAAATAGTGATCTGGATTTGTCTAGTACAGCTTCAAGCAGCCATTTTAAATTCTAGAACAGACATTTGTACCATAGATAACGTACACATATGTGTGCAAACACTTATTTGTGCACATCAGGCTGCACATGCATGAGACAAATTGATGAGTGGGACATGTCCCGCTGCAATTTTTCTCCCTCTGCAATTCTTAAGCTATGGGGGTGAAGCTTATGTGGGTCAGCATCCCCTGCAAATTTTAGCCCAAAATTGCTTCCAGTGTGCATATAAAGGTGTATGCAGCAGATTGCACAACTGTTGCATGGAAATTGCCCCTTCGCAGCCCCAGTGACCTACGAACGCCAATGTCGTGGCCCCTTGCAGGAATGGGGGCAGGACATTCTGGAAGGGGTAGGGGGGTCTTTTCCCCTTTATCCCCTGGTCTTAAATGTTCCCCACACAGCGGCCATGCCGCCCGCGGGGAAGAGAGCGAGCCAAACACATTGGAGCAGCAGCTCCACAGCAGGGTTTCCTGACCAGGCCAGAGAGGAGCGGTAGAGGCAGTTGGTGGTGCCATGTGGTTTGGGCCTCTCCCCACTAGGAGCTCCGTTTCGCAAAGCAGTGTGCGGGTAGTATAGGGGTGAGGAAAAAAGCCCTGAGGAGGCTGCAGCAGTCCCGGTGGGGCGCCCGGCCTCCCTTCCAACCAACAGCGGCAGCTGAGGAGGCACCTTTGGGCTCTCTCCCTCCCCTTGGGGAAGCGGATGGTGGCCAATACGTGGGGGGGGCGGGGGACTGTGAGGCACATGGTGGCCCTCGGGGGAGTGGCCTCACAGGGCCCCCCCCTCAGGAGCCATCACTGAGGGACCGCTTGGAGGGATGCGAGGCCCTCCTGCATAGTATAGCAGCGGGGTGGTGGTGGTGGGTGGAGTTCCCCAGAGGAGCACGGAGAACACGGGTGCTCAGGGAGGCCCAGGTACAAACCCCGTCCAGGTGGTGCCGACGGGCCCTGTGCCGCCTCAACCGCCCCAAAGGGGGTGGGGGGTGACTCCCCCAGCCCGGTTTTTGGAGGACCCCCCCAGAGCCGCGGCGCTCAGGCAGATACTCAGACAGGTGCCTCTGGGGAACCCCTCCCCCATCCAGAACCGGCAGGGTGCTCCAGTTGGACAAATGAGGTGGCCATGCTGCCAGCCCCACAGGCCCAGTTGGCCCCGCTGCCCGCACTGCAGGCCCATTTGGCCCCGCAACTACCGCTGGTGGGGGGTGGGGGAGGGGCAGCAATGAGTTGGGTGTCTCCACTCGCTTCTGCTGGGGTTCCCGACCCCGTGGCAATCGGAGGGGGAGGGTGGGGGGCCCCTCCTCCTCCATTAAAATTTTGGTTACAGTGGTGGTGGCCCAGAACCCCCAGCACCTGAGGCAACCCAGCAAGCAGAGGATGAGGAGCTGTGCCAGAGGATAGGAGCCCTGGAGCAGTCAATTTGTAGCATGGCAGAGCAGCGGAGTGGCGTGACACCAGGGACAGAGATGGCGGCAGCAGGGTCGAGCCAGGGTACGGTAGAGATAGCTCCCCCCCCCCCACGGGGGTAGTAGTGCCGGAGTCCGGAGGAAGCCCACAAGTGGGGTTGGGGGTAAACCCCAGTGTATGGGGTCAGGCGACCCAAGGGGCACTTCAATATCAAACCTCCCCCCTCGCTCCTTGCCATGGTCAGCAGGCGGTGGGGGGCTTAGGGGGGGCTGGCGTGGCGGGGGAGCCGACCACGCAGTTGGTTTGGTGGAACGGGGCCTGGGTGCCAGTGTATCACCTGGCCATTGCAGCCCCGGGCGGCTAGGCCTCGCACCCTGTTCCGGTCCCTGTCCATACGGGGCAGGCGCTGCAGGTGTGGGCTGGTCTTGGTACCCCACCAGCTTATACGGCTGTGTCTGCCCCCATCAGGGCACACCTCCTACCGGCCATGCGAGAGAAGATATGGAGGGGTGAGTTTGTAGATCTGTTCGCCCTCCTTTTCAAAGACCCAATAGTTGACCTGGCAGACCTGGAGGGCAGGAAGGAGAAGGAGCGCTTTAAGCGTCCTAAAGCCGACAGGAATTGGACCAATTGGACTGCGGCTTTTGCGATCTACCAGGGAGTCGTTATGCAGATGTACCCCTGTCGGGCTCCTGAGCTCCTTAAATGCGCAGACATAGTCCGAGTCGGGGCATGCCATGGCGTGGCTCCGCTACGATGAGGCTTTTCGACATTGGGCGGCTTTCACCCCTGGGATGAGGTGGGATACCCATGTGCCCGACCTCTGGCTAGACTGCATGGTACATGCGGCAAATGCCCTGAGATCTGACAGTGGCCACCTACTGGCAAAAGGGGGCGTTGCCCCAGCGAATGGCTCTTTTCATGGCAATGCCAGGCGACCAGTGGCTAACCAGGCGAGCCAATGCTGGGAATTTGCGCGGGCAGGGAAATGTTCTGGCCAGCGTGCAGGTTCCAGCATTCCTGCCCCAACTGTTCAGGCCTTCACACAATGCCACTGCCTGCCCCAGGGCTCGGGTAGGGACCAAAGGGAGAGTCCCTCCAGGACCACCCGGTAGAGGAGGGCAGGAGGGAGCTGGGCAGCCAGCTTCGGCAAAGGGCGCCAACCTCAATTAAGGTCAAGGGGCTGGCAGCTGCCCTCGAATCCCACCCAAACTGCGCAGAGGTAGATTACATTGTCAGCGGGTTCGCGGGTTTCGGATTCCAGCAGGGGAGGTGCACCCGCACAAAGCTGCACCCAACTTAAAATTGGTGCTGGGCTTAGAGTCAGTAGTAAGAGTGAAAGTTGACAAAGAATGAGCGGAGGGTAGGATAGCCGGCCCGTTCGCTTCCTCCCCTTTCCCCAACATGATAGTTTCCCCGCTAGGGGTGGTCCCCAAGAAATCGCCGGGAGATTTCCGTATGACACACCATCTGTCATACCTGAAAGGGGGGTTGGTAAACGACGCCATCCCTAAAAAGCTGTCTACAGTACACTATGTGTCATTCAATACAGCAGTGGAGCTTGTCAAGCGCCATGGAACAGGGGCCCTTCTGGCGAAGTGCAATGTAAAGTCCGCTTTCCGCCTTCTTCCAGTGCACCCTGAGAGTTTTCACCTTCTGGGTCTCCACTTTCAGGGGCAGTTCTATTTTGACAAGACCATGCCCATGGGATGCTTAATTTCCTGTTCGGCTTTCAAAAGATTCAGTTCGCTGGTTGAGTGGCTGGTCAGGCAGCACACTGAGGGAGGGGACATCACCAAATACTTGGATGATTTCCTTTTCATCAGTGGTCCAGGAACTGATGAGTGCCGTCGGTTGATGGAGTCATTTCAGGAGTTGGCAGACAGCTTGGGTATCCCCTTGGCTCCAGAAAAGTCCGCTGGTCCGCCCACCACCCTTCAGTATTTGGGGATAGAGCTAGACACGGTGGAGGGGGGTGTCCCGCCTCCCAGGTGACAAATTGGTGGATATGAGATCAAAAACTGCCGGGTGTGTGGCTCATAAGGTCATGGTTAAGCAGCTCCAGTCCCTGAAAAGTAGCCTGAATTTTGCCTGCAGGGTGGCGGCCCCGGCAGGGCCTTCCTGTCGCAATTATACGCCAAATTGGCTGGCTCCCCCCAGCCTCATCACCACATACGAGTCATGCGGGAAATGAGGGACGATCTGGATATCTGGTCTTCGTTCCTTGCAGACTTCAATGGGGTTAGCCTATGGCGGGAGAAGTGCCTAATAGAGGCCAAACTGCAGGTTCACTTGGATGCGGCAGGGGGGGGATGGGATTTGGCGGCATATTCAGGGACCGGTGGTGCAGAGCCCCTTGGCCCAAGGATTGGGTGGAAGAAGGGGTGACTAGGAATCTTACGTTCCTTGAGCTTTATCCTATTGTTCTGGCTGTGCATGCGGGCGAGTTTGCTAATCACGCAGTAATTTTCTAGTGTGACAACCAGGCGGTGGTCTATATTGTCAATGCCCAGTCATTGTGTTCACCTAGGGTCATGGGGCTAGTTAGGGCATTTGTGCTGGCATGTTTGCGCTATAACATCTTATTTAGGGCACAGCATGTGCCGGGTGTCAATAACGGAGTGGCCGATGCCATATCTTGCTTCCAGGTGGAGTGGTTTTGCTCGCTTGAACCTGGAGCTGGACTGGACCCGGAGTCCTTACCCCAGTGGGCGTGGACCCTTGGATCGTAGAGCTGTATAACACTTTCTAGGGATCCTTGGCGCTGCGGACCAGGGCCGCATACGGAAGGGCCTTCAGCGAATTTCAGGGCTACCGCCTATCCCGAGGCTGGCCCCTTGGCTTTCCCATTCTGGAGCCTCAGATCTTTAGGTTCATGCTCGACATCAGGCAGCAGGGTGCAGCAGTGGGCACCATTGGTATCAAGTTGGGGGCGTTAGCTTTTATGAGCTGGTTAGCAGGTCATCCCCCGCTTGACCGTGGTTTCTTCGCCAGGCGTATGATGGAAGCATGGGCCAGAGAATGGGGCACCCGTCCTGACAGGAGGCCACCCATAACACCGCAGCTCCTGGTGGGCATGTGTGGGGCTGTCCCCCGCATCTGCTCGTTGGAGAGTGAAGTCAAGCTGTTTTCGGCAGCATTCATAGTGGCTTTTTGGGGGGCATTTTGGGTGAGCGAGTTGGTAGCCAACTTGGCTAGAAATAGGTCTGCCCAAGCATTGGCCACTGAGGATGTCGGCATAGGAGAACAGGAGGTTACCCTGCGCTTGCGTCACTTGAAGACTGACCAACGTGGCAGGGGGTTTATTGCATGCCTGGCTAGAGCGGGGTCCGCGGCACTCTGCTCAGTACGGGCTCTGTCGCAGGGTAGGGCAAGCGACGAAGTCAAATCCCTGGGAGAAGTGACTGCGAGGGCCATAGGGACACGTACTGTCCCTGGCTCGAGGGCACTATCCTCCTTCCCCCGGCTCAGAAGGGGCCTTGTTCCCCTCCCAATAGCTCGTTAATGGGGAGACGTTTGTGTAGTTGTTAGGGATTGGTACCCGATGGTATATCGGGCCAATCCCTGAGTTCCGTTTGTGTTTATGCGGGGTGCTGGACCCAATTCACATGTGTGATTGCCTCCACCATTCCAATTTGAACTTAATTTATGATTTGAATAAAAAGTGCGGCCATTTAAACCCATTTCTGTTGTGTCGTGTCACGTTCGGGGGGTGCGTCGGCAATTGCCCCTTTGTAGCCCCAGTGGGCTGCGAAGGTCAATTTGTCATGGCCCCTTGCAGGAATAGGGGCAGGACATGCTGGAAGGGGTAGGGGGATCTTTTCCCCTTTATCCCCTGGTCTTAAATATTCCCTGCGTGGTGGCCGTGCCACCCGCGGGGAAGGTAGCGAGCCAAGGGGCCGCATGGGGCTGAGCAGTCCCGCCAAAGTTGCTAAGCAACCTTTATTTGTTATTGTTGGATGTTTGTATGGTCAGGGTGGAAGGCAGTAGTACCAATAAACTTGACTTGGCTAAGCAACCCTGGCTGGGAAGGTGCGAAGAGCGCACCTCCTGATTGGCGCATCGCCCAAGAGGGGCGGTGCTGTGTGCGTGTGTGTGCCACTCGCCTGCTCAGTTGGGAGGGGGTGGCGATCGGAGCAGCACCCTCCCACCCGCCCATTCAACACTAATCGGTCGCTTAGTTGGGCCAGGAAGGAATTTTTGGTGGGTCAACACAATTGGGCCTATTGTTGCTCGTTTTTTCACCTTCCTCATAGTGTTGGGACTATTTGGTTTGATTGGCATTTAACCCTTAGGTTTAGGTATGGCTGCTTGTTTCACTTGTCGCACTCTGCAGGGGTCCAGCACCAGAGTTAGGTAGGTTATAAGTTAAAATGGGGCATCTCCATAAAAGATGGGGGCTGACTCCAGCCGCAATTGCAGGGTAGGGAAAGTGGCGGAGTCAACCCCCTGGGAGAAGTGACTGCGAGGCACTATCCTCCTTCCCCCGGCTCAGAAGGGGCCTTGTCCCCCTCCCAATAGCCCGTTAATGGGGAGGGGGAGATGTTTGTGCAGTTGACAGGGATTGGTACCCGATGGTATATCGGGCCAGTCCCTAAGTTCCGCTGGAGCCAATTCACATGTGTGATTGCCCCCACCATTCCAATTTGAACTTAATTTATGATTTGAATAAAGAGTGCGGCCATTTAAACCCATTTCTGTTGTGTTGTGTCACGTTCGGGGGGTGCATCGGCAATAACAGGTTGCATGCTCAAAAGAGGGGCATAGCCATTTTTTCTGAAGCACAATCTGTGCCTTTGCCATGGCGAGGGGCCAAACCTGCAGGCATGATCTGGAAATATGTCCTAAAGTTTCTTGTGTTTCCCTTTAAAATCCTGCCAAAATTCCATTATAATGCTTCCAAGAAATCTGGTGACGCTACGTTGTGGAGTGTGAAAGAAGTCACGCTGACGGTGGTATGCTGTCACTCACATCTGTCAATCAGATGCAGCTCCTACTGGCCAATCAGGGCCGAGTACAGCCATTGATCGAGCCATGCCTTTGATATGGTCTTGATTACTCAGCTGTACAACAACTGAAGCTAGCTATGAGGGTATTGTTTTCAATCACCAACCTTGCCCCTCCCTGGCACTGCATCTTGATTTGCTTATTTCTTTTCTACTCACAACCTGCTCTCTAGTTTTTCATGGATCAGTAACCATCCATCTTCAAAGGGCCCAGATCGTCTATCAAAAAGGTTTGACAAGCTTGAAGCTGCTAGGTGGGAGCAGACAGAATACATGAGGAGTGTCAGAGACATGACCCTGGCCCTGCCCTTGCTGACAGCCCGCTCCATACAGTCTCCTAGGAATGCTTCCTGCTGCAATAAGAGCTGCCTAGTAAAACAGCTTGTTCAAAGAAGGGTCCTTGCTGTTCTTTCTCTCTTGCAATAGTTCCAAACTGCAGCTGGAACACTGAGAGCTAGGACTGACCTAGATTTCCTAGCCTACTATTCCAGCTGGAGACTCAGACTGACCCCTTTGCATCCCACATCAGGGACCAGAATAGCAATGTATAAAATGCACATGGGTGGCCCAGTGAGGATGGGGAAGAACTTGGAGGTAATGTCTCTGGGGATTCCCCCCCAGCTGAATGTTGGTTGAGCGGTTAAGGCAGACATTAGGGTTGCCACGTTTGGTCGTTTTTTATCTGACACTTCCATTTTGGCCTATGGGAGTGTCAGGTAAAAAACCACCCCACCAGACATTGGTTTTATCTGACATAGGAAAAAGAGAAGAATGGCATTGTGAACTTTTCTTCTTAGAGGCTGCAGATCAGCGGCCATACATACAGCTCTCCATCCACCTGCGATATTGTACACTGGAGTTCAAGAGGTGCAGAATGTTTTTAATGCTTCCTGCCATGTCTCTATCCCCAACTCTAACCTCACCTGCAAGCTTTTGACACCTCAGACAACCAGGCTGTGCCAACACTGAAAGGCTGTGATATGGGAATTTCATTCCCTTGTTTGGTTTGCAGTCATGTCTTTTGAAGTTGGAGAGCTTTTGGGTTTGCGAAGTCCACCTGACTTGCCTATACAGCTTTGAAATATTGTTCATGCAGATGGCTTGTAAAGTGGCTTTTGCCCACGTAGTAACCTGATTTCTGCAAGCAATTATGCAGTTGCAGTTGTGCAAGTCAGATGTGCAATTGCACCAGCATTTCATATGTACAATAGGGCTCCTCAAATGATTGAAAATTAGGGTGGGATCAAATGAGACAATAGCCCACGTTAGTCTTCACCAGGCTCCACGCACCCATTTATTAGGCATCTGCCACGCGGCCTCCACATGGTCATCACCGAGCCGCCACTCATGGTGGAGTCTAGGGACATTGCAGGGCCTTCGTGCAGGCCAGTCACAGCTAATAGGTGCCCACGTGTCCACATCTCATCAATTAGTTTTGCCTGCAGCCTCGCTGGCATCAAGGTTCACCAGCACTTAAAAGTCCTGCCTAGCACATCTGGCCAGCTGAGAGGTGGGGAGGGAGATTGGGGGCGGGGGGGACAGAGTTCTCTAGTGCGCCTCTCAGCTGAGAGGCAGCTGCGGAGAGGGAGATTGCTAGCGCTACTGGTGGAAGCAGCGGCAAGCATATGAAATAAGGGCAGGGGGCTGTCCGTTTATTAGGCTGGATGTACTAAACATGTGATTGGGGCTGCATGGGGGCATTACGGACCAAACATGGACTCCAGCAGGCTATCATCTTGTTTGATAACACCTAGAGTTTTAAAATATATTTCGCCCCTACTTGTATTTGCATAAAAGCATTCTCACACAGACACACACAATGGACCTTTTTACATGAGACGCTGCCCTGAATAGGACACCCATCATCCATGTGGGGGAACAGCCTTTGGAAATGTGGGGGTGTGTGGTTGCTTCATGCATGGGGATGCGTGGGGGAATGGTGTGTGCCCCCGCCTCCCCACACCGCCCCTAGAGCGGCGTGCCTACAGACCGCCCCGCAGCCATGGCCCATTTAAAAAGGGCCTATCTCGTACTCATGCTCATATACACACATTCCTTCTCTGTACCGTTGCCACCTGTGGTGATTTTTTAACTGACACTCCCATAGGCCAAAATGGAAGCGTCAGGTAATAAACGACTGAAGGTGGGAACCCTATTTCTCTGCCACACACAAATACGTTCTTTCTCTCTTGCATGTACACATAAACTGTCTTTCACATACAAGAAGGGTGGTGCACTCCCTATACTTGTACTTGGTGTTTAAACCCAAACTGAGTAGGAATGGTAGGATCCCCAGCGGAGGGCTCCCTTCCCTTGGAGGTCCATCAGAGTCCGAGCCTGAGCATTTCCCAGAGGCAGTGTAAAACGTTTCTCCTTGGCAAAGCATTTGGCAGGCAGGGCTGGGGGTTGAGGTGGGAGGGTGTAGGGGTGAGGATTTTTTTTTTTTCAAATAAGCTTTTTAAATAGATTTTAATTGTATTTTTAAGATGTATGTTTTCGTATTATGTAAGCCAGCCTGAGCCTTAGGGGGCGGTCAGGGTAGAAATCTGAATAAACAAACAAACAAATAAATACGCAGAAGCCCAAATCCTGGGCTACATACTGATTGGTCTGGTCCACATGAATCTATTGGATAAGGATGCAAGTCCCAGACAGAGTATGCCCTACTTAAGCTTTAAGAAAGGCCCTTTTCACACAAGACGGAGTGGCGGGCATCTGTGTGACCACCGGTGGGGATAGGTGGGGGTGCGTGCACACTCCGGTGGTCCACTCTTCTCCACCCATCGCCCACACATGGAGGTATTGGGGAAAACGGAGGTGCCTCTGTACGTGGAGATGGATGGAGGGGTGTGTGTGTGTCCATGTGACGGGCTGCACACCTGCCGTCACCTCCACCCAATCCACTGCACTGTGGCACCTCCTGAGTCTGCTTAAAAAGGGCCAAAGAAAGAGACAAAGTAGTTTAGATGATAGCTTTTATTGGTGAGTGTGTGCAAGGTTGGGGTTTTGGTGGGTTTTTTTTGAGCTTCTCAGAGCTCTTCTTTAGGCAGGTAATAAAAAGTATCATCTCTACTTTGGCTGTTTTCACACGGCGCTCCTGGGTGGGGAGATGGGTGTGCGTCAGCGGTGGGTGTGCTCCCTTTCACACGGGTGCACACCCATCTCCACCCACCCCACTGACGGAGCCTCCTCCGTTTTGTCGAATGACTCTGTGGGTGAGTGATGGGTGGAAGTGGGTGTGCGCCGGGAGCGCACACGCATCCCCACCCACTGCCTGTGGTGTTTCCACGGGCGAACATCCATCCCCCATCCACTGCCACAGTGTGCACACGGACGTGCCCCCCGCCCCCGCACACCCATCGGGGGTCCGTGTAAAAAAGGCCTTTGTCTCTTGCCTCTCTCATACTTGGGACCAACATGGCAGCTACACTCAAAACAAGTGGTAAAGATCTGGAATTAGTATAGGATAGAGAGTACAAATTTACAGGTTAAAAGATTGTGACCAAAATCACAAAGAAATTCCCCTCCCCAAAGAAACATTAGTGGCTCAAAGTGGCAGGGAATTGACCCACTTGAATAACATGTGCATAAACTGGTTAAAATCTTTAAAGGAGAAAGAATATAAAAATATGGTCACTGTCATACTGGGTGAGATCATTGGCCCATTTAGTGTCCTGTCTCTGACCGTGGTCAGCACGGGATGCTTCCAGGGCAGTGTATGACAAACTGCATCCTCAGTTATTCACTCCCTGGTTTTGGCAGTCAGAGATTTTGGGATTCGTAGAGCAAATGGTTACATCCCCTGACCATCTTAGCTAATAACCACTGAGAGATCTACCCCCCAGGAGTTTATTTAATTCCTTTTAAAAAACATTTCCCCCAAACGTACAAATGGGTTGAGGGGACCGCTGCTGGCTTTGGAGGAAGCACAATCCTCACTTGAACTCAGACAGGGCACAGTGACCATGCGCCTTCAGCTACATGTTTCACATCAGCCATAATGTATTCGTATCCCAGGTTGGACTAGAGGATTCTTGAAGTCCCTTTCAACAGTAAGATTCTATGGCTCCCACAAGCACCCACGCAACCTTTAAGATCCATGAACTAGAAAGTTGGAAGGAGAAAGAAATGCTGCCATCTTGCTACAGGTAAAAACGGGAAAGTATGTGCTGGCAAGCCTCATGGTCATTTATTTAATTTACCCATAGTTCCATTGGATATTTATTTATTTATATTTCTTTTAATCATATTGTATTGTATTGTTTATTACAGCATGGGCTTTTGCCATAGCTGATTTTTTCTTTTAATCATTTGCCAAGACAGCTCGAGGCAGCTTACAATATCAAAAACCAAAATATAAAAATACTATAATATAAATACAAATATAAATATCAGTATAAAATAACAGAAATATAATATATTATAAAAGCAGTAATTCAACCAAAGGGGGATGACAGAAAAAATATAAATAAAAATAAAATCAACATAAATCAAAACCCACCCACCCTACCCGTCTCCATTGTTGAAAGCCTGACGATAGCCAGGTCTTACAGTATCACCGAAAGAAGGGGAGGTACAAGGCCAACTGGGCCTCTGTCAGGAGGGAGTTCCACAGCCTTGGCATGGCCACCGAAAACACCCTCTCCATAGTCGCCCCCGAGACACCTGGGGGATTTCAAAAAGGGCGTTCCTGGCCAACCGCAGAAGTCGATCCGGAACCTGGAGGGTGAGGTGATCCCGCAGGTAGGTAGGGCCTAGGCCGTATAGGGCTTTATAGGTAAGCACCAACACCCTGAATTGGGCCTGGAAGACTATAGTCAGCCAGTGCAGAGAACGGAGCACCGGTCTAATGTGCTCTCAGTGGCCTGTCCCCATAAGGAGACAGGCCGCCACATCCTACACCAGCTGCAGTCTCCAAACTGTCATCATGGGTAGCCCCATGTAGAGCAAGTTACAATAGTCTAGTCTTGAAGTGATGAAAGCATGGATGATAGTGGCCAGGTTGGAGTCTGAGACATACAGCCAAAGCCGTCGCACCAGATGTAGTTGGCAAAACGCACTCCTCAACACAGACCCTATTTGGACATCCAGGCAGAGTTGGGAACTGAGGAGTACTCCCAGATTATGAACCTGGGGAACCCTCAGACTCCGAACTTGAGGAACCAGAGTTGGATGCACCCCTTCAATGATGGGGGCCTCCCCACACACATTCTTATCCACCAGCATCACCTCCGTCTTGTTGGGATTCAGCTTCAGTCAGCTTGCCCTCATCCAGTTCCCCACAACCATCAGACATTGGGTAAGCACCGAGACCACCGGGTCTGGGTTGGATGAAAAGGAGAGGTCGAGTTGGGTGTCATCAGCATGTTGATGACACCAAACACCAAAATGTCTCACGACCTTCCCCAGTGGCTGCATATACACGTTGAATATTGCAGTGTTTTGTTTTAATTTATTGAAATCCTACTTGTATGACTGATAGCCTACTTGTAGGGCTGAAATGGATTGCCTTTTTCACATCTGCATAATTTATCCACATTTTTGGAACAGTATGCAGAAATCTGACATGTTTTTGTTTTCGCAACAGATCTTAGTTATTCAGGCTTGGTAAATAGAGGGGTTACTTACCAGTAACTCTGTTCTTCGAGAGAGCTCTGCGTATTCTCACTACTGAGGATTCACTTCCTGCTTCGCAGGTACTGGAAAACCTCGTCAGCAGTTTCCAGGCAGAAGATGGCCTGGAAAGATCTAGAACAAGGTGAGGGCTCCGTCCCTCCCTCCCCCCCCCGCTTGGAGAAAAGCGCAGGTTCCAGATCGCACGAAAGTGGGAGTCTATAAAAGGGGGTGGAGCCCTTGTCACCTCAGTTCCTTCCAAACCCATCCCTGGAAGACCCAACAGGGTACCTCCGAGACAAAGGGGAAGGTGGGCAGGTCGTGAGAATACGCGGAACTTTCTCGAAGAACAGAGTTACTGGTAAGGAACCTCTATTTCTTCTTCGAGGATCTCCGTGATTCTCACTATTGGGAGAGTGAGTAGCAGTAACAAGACATACCTCAGGTGGAGGGAGTCAAGGAGGTTAGTCTAAGATGGAGTGTAAAACTGCTCTGCCACTCCCGAGTCTACTCTGGTCGCCAGGTCCAGGGAATAGTGCTTGGTGAAGGTATGCACTGAGGTCCATGTGGCAGCCTTGCAAACGTCCTGGATAGGGACTCCACGGAAGTTGGCAATCGATGAGGCGACTGCTCTAGTGGAATGAGCATGAAGATGAGGGGGGGGGGCTTGCCTTCCCGTTCATAGCACCTCCAAATGCATAGTAGGATCCATTTTGAGAGTCTCTGGGATATGATTCTAACTCCGAGTCGTTGGCCCCCATAGGAAATGAATAAGGCATCAGAAGCTCTAAAGGGGTGTGTGCGAGTGATGTAAAAGGATAGCGCTCGTTTGACATCGAGTGTGTGGAGAGTCTGGTCCGCTAAGGATGAATGCGGTTTTGGAAAGAAGACAGGTAAGGAGATAGTTTGGTTTAAACGAAAGGGGGAAACCACCCTGGGGATGAAAGAAGGATCCTTTCTGAGGTCCACCTTGTCATGGTGGAAAATAGTGTAAGGAGGAGAGGCCCGCAGGGCAGAGAGCTCCGAAACTCTCTTAGCAGAGGTAATAGCCAGCAAGAAAGCTGTTTTAATAGAGAGGTTCTCTAGAGAGGAGGATGCCATAGGCTCAAAGGGGGGCCCCATCAGCTTGCTCAAGACAAGATTAAGATCCCACGGCGGGGTAGGGAGGCAGGAGGGAGGGAAAGAGTTGACCAACCCCCTCCAGAAAGTTCTCATGAGGGGGTGAGAGAAGAGCATGTCCGTTCCAGGTGGGCGTAGTCAAGAGGCAAGTGCAGCGAGGTGTACCTTTACGGATGAGATGGAGAGTCCAGACTCGTGGAGGTGCAACAGGTATCGAAAGACGTGGTTCACGGATACATCATTGAAATTACAGGGCAGAGAGGCGCACCAAGCTGAAAAACGGGTCCACTTAGCTGTATAGCAGGATCGCATAGAGGGATGGCAGGAGTTGAGCAGAATACATGCAACCTCTAGAGAGGCATCGAGCATTCCAAGCGGAGAGATGGAGCGACCGTAGGTCGTGGTGAAGGACAGACCCTCGTTCTCGAGAGAGAAAGTCGGGTAGGAGAGGAAGAGCCACTACGTCGACTGAGATGGCCCGAAGAATCTGGTACCAGGGTTGTCGGGGCCAAGCTGGAGCTATCAGAATGACATGAGCACAGTCTACTTGAATTTTGTGGAGAACCCTGTACATCAAGGGAATGGGCGGGAAGGCATAAAGCAAGGGCCCCTTCCAGGAGATGGCGATGGCGTCTGAGATCAAGCCGTGCGCTTGGCCTGCCCTGCTGCAAAAATTGTGAAGTTTTGCATTCTCTCGAGAAGCGAAGAGATCTATAGAGGGGGTGCCCCATAAATGAAAGAGATCGGTGAGGACAGAGTCGTTGAGGGCCCACTCATGTTGGTTGGATGATCTGTGACTGAGCCGGTCTGCCAGGGAGTTGTCCTGTCCTGCTAGGTGAACGGCGTGCAGGTGTATGTTGTGGCGGATGCACCACATCCAGATGGCCTGGGCCTCCAGGGAAAGAAGCATGGATCTTGCTCTGCCTTGTTTGTTGATATACCACACTGCTGTGGTGTTGTCCATGAGTATTAGAACGTTCAGGCCTGCAATGTGGTTGAGAAGGGCCATAAGAGACCAACAAATGGCCCTGATTTCGAGAAAGTATATGTGCATGAATTTCTCCTCTTGGGACCATAGGCCGTGAACTGTGATGTGATCCATGTGTGCACCCCAACCTGTGAGCGAGGCATCGGTGGTGAGGGAGACCTGTACTTGAGGGGGATCGAATGGCATGCCAGTAAGTATGTGGTGTGGGTCGATCCACCAAAGGAGGTCATTGTAGACCTCAGGAGGGATGGTTATATGCATAGAGAGTGGGTGAAGGGTGGGATTGTAGGCATGTGCAAGCCATTGCTGTAGCATTAGAAAGTGCAGACGTGCGTACGGGATCACAGCTGTCGTAGCTGCCATAAGTCCCTGTAGGCGGAGGAAGAAACGTACAGATTTCTTGGGTTTTGTTTGTAGAAGTAATATGGTCAATACGATGTTGTGGAATCTGTCCATGGGTAGGAAAGCCTTTATTTGTAGGGTGTCAAGAACCACCCCTATAAACTGAAGCTGTTGAGTAGGCACAAGTTGTGATTTCTTGAAGTTGATGATGAACCCTAGCTTCTGTAAAATTTCCAGAGTAAGGCTGAGGTGGCTTGTTAGAGTGTGAATGGATGGTGCAGCAAGCAGCCAGTCATCCAAGTACAGAAACACCTTCATCTTCAGTGTTCTTAGGTGGGCTGCGATGACTGCAACACACTTTGTGAAGACCTTGGGCGCTGTAGAAAGGCCGAACGGAAGAACACAATACTGGAAGTGCCGATTCCCTACAACAAAACCTAAGTACCATCTGTGAGCAACATTAATAGAAATGTGGAAATAAGTGTCCTTTAGGTCAAGGGAGGCCAACCAATCTCCTTGCTGTAGGCCAAGGAAGATAATGGGAAGGGAGGTCATGCAAAACTTAAATTTCCGAATATACTTGTTCAGTTGTCGAAGGTCCAGGAAAGGCCTGAAACCCTCATCCTTTTTGGGGACCAGGAAATAGTTGGAATAGAATCCAGAATTTCGCTGAGATGGAGGGACCTCCTCAATAACTCCTTTAGCCAGAAGCTCCTGAACCTCAAGTAGTATTTGAGGTTGGGGGGGGGGAACGACTCCTGGAGGGGTGGGAGAGGGGAGTCGAGGGGAAGTGAGTGGAATTGAATGGAGTATCCACAAGCAATTATCTCTCTAACCCAATGGTCTGAAGTAAAAGAGGCCCACTGGTTCTAGAAGGGCCAGAGGCAGTTGTAAAATAGGAGGGGACGCTGAAAAACTCCCCTGACCTGGTACTCTTCAAAAACACAGCCTGGACGGGAGTCCAGTGGAGGAGGTAGAAGAGGATCTACTCTTGCTCCTTTGTTTCGAGAAACGTCTATGAGATTGGGGAGACGGGGGTTGAGGTTGTTGGTACTGAGGCAAGTACCACCTGTTGGATTGGTAAGAGGACTAGAAGTGGTGTCTGGCCTGATAAAGGTGGTATGGGTAGGAGGTAGAAGAAGAAGGGTCTCTTCCTAGTTGTGCGAATGACCCGTTGACCTGGCAGTCTGATACATCTCCTTAACTTTCTTTAAGGTGTCATCAGTGGATGCTGCAAAGAGCCCTTCCCCATCAAAGGGGAGGTCTTCTATGCGCGTCTTATTCTCAGGAGCTAAGGTGGTAGATCACAGCCAAGCGTGTCGTCGGAGAGTAATGGCCGAGGCCATGCCCCTGATATTTGAATCAGCAATGTGCATGTTAGCTAGATTTCAACTCACAGCTATCTGCATGCCTTCTTGTTGGAGGGCCAGAATCTGGGCAGGGTCAGAGGCTCTACTCAACTGGGACCATAGCCAGTGTTGGTATCCGCAAAGGGCAGAACCATAATTAGCAGCACAAAAGTAAAGAGTCTCTGACGACAAATGTTTTCTGCCCAGTACATCGAAGCGTCTACCTTCTCAATCTGCAGGGGACGTTTGAATACCTCCTGCTCTAGACTTTAAGGAAGCCGCAGCTATAAGTAAGGAGTTAGGTGCTGGGTGCTTATAAAACATCTCTGCTCCCTCCCTAGGTATCGCATAGAGGGAATCTGCAAATTTGTTAGTGGGTAACGCGGAGGATGGTTTTGCCCACACAGCCTTGGAAGGCTCCAAGTCGAGGATAGGGAGCATGATCTAACCTGAGTCTCCTGATCCCAAAATCCGGACCCAACTGCGATTTTTTAACCACCTTAGTGGGTAAATTAGGGAGGGCAGAGGTTAGCCTTTTTAGCATGGTCCGAAAGGCTTTGCTATCCTCAGTAGAGAGTGAAGACATGGGGTCAGAGATGGCATCAGGAGGGGGAGGGGAGATCGTCTCGTCCTCTTCTTGAAGAGAAGATGAGGAAGATACCGAGGCAGAGCACTCAGAGAAGGTTTCCAGCTCGGGGGGAGGAGCAATGGAGGCAGGCGCATCCCTAGATGAGATTGGGGGAGCCAGTAAAGAATCAATAAGTGAGAACCCGCTTGGTGGGCTGACCTTACTACTTGTTGACAGGTGGAAGAGGCATGTTGTACCAATAGCGCTGTCTGCACCACTGGAACTATAGCCGGTACCGCCGGTACTGTGGCTTGCCTGAGACCCCGATGGCGTGGCTGCTTTGGTGGAGCAGGAATGGGTGTCAGCGGGGGAGAGACGGCTGGAGCTCTGGAGATCGTAGCTGTAGGAGGCGCCCGAGGTACGTATTGGTGGGCAGGCTGGTAGCGGGCCTGTTGTTGAAAAACCGGGAAGTCTCTATCTGGAGGGTGTTGTGATCTACTTCGGGAGCGGTGCCGGCTGTACCGGTAATCCATGTGCCCGTAGTCCTGGAATCCAGTGTACTCAACGTGGCGGTACTGTGCATCTCTGTGAGGGGAGTAGCAGGAGCACAGAGATCGGGAATGCTGGTCCCTGTAGGGGCAAAGCAGTTCCCTACGGTGTAGGTCACGGAGGTCACGTTCGCGTAGGAGTTCTAGCTCCGAGGCATTCTCCCCGCATACAGATGCGGATAGGGATCAATAGTACCGGTGGTACCGAGTCTGGGAGGCCGTTGGGGAGTGCCCGTGATGGTCGGATGTAAGGAGCAGGGCTGGTGATGTTTGTTGAGTCAGCGGTACTGGTGGTGGTAGCGGTGTGGTTGAAGCAGGCGGAACCTGCGGTACCGGGTGTGTCACCATGAGCGGCACAAATGGCTGAGACGCCACAACCGGTTCAGAAAAGACAGTCTCAACCTGGAGCAGATGGGTTGAGACTGTTGCGTCCACGCTAAGGGAGCTTTTATTATTATTATTATTATGCTCCCCTTGCCGCCGGGAGTGATGCTCTTTGGTTGGAGCAGAACCGGTAGCGACAGGCTGCGCGTGCAAGGGAGAACTCGCCACGGCACCGGGCACTTCAGGTACCATCGGTGCAGGTAGTGGTGGCGAAGCTCTCTGCACAGACTCCAGGGTCTGGAACTGTGCAGTAGAAGACGCAGGCAAATCGATGGGGGCTAGGCAAGAAGATAGCAACGGAGGCCCATCTTCACCCCCCTGAAGAGCTTTCCTAGTGAGGATCTCCTGCAGCTGCAGGGTCCTTGCTCTTTTGGCTCGGGAAGAGAGCTTAGCGCAGTNTTTGCCATATCTACGGACTGGGCCTCCTTGCCACCATAGACTACCTGTGTGCAAGAGGTCAAATCACCAAGGGTAATTGGCACCCCAAGCGGCTTATCGCTAAAGCCCCCCTGTTTTATAATCTCACTATTTGATAGCTGTAAAGTTGCCCTAGGCTCCTCAACCTGGCTTGTTGGACAAAATACAACCTCAGTCGGAGAGGTAGACAATTCAAGAAACCCCTGTCCATTAGAATGCCAGCTCGAGGATTTATCCCCTGCCTCTATTTGGGGAGCTGGGGCCAAGAACCTCCCACCCTCGTTATGGGCTTGGGGGATGCTAATTCCACCCACTGTGGCTGGATTCTGGGGGTGTAGGGCAATAGGCTGATTAGTCCTTCGGGACCTGGCAGCCAATGCCAGCCATTTTTCCCTCTGCCACTTAAAAGCCGCAGCACACTCCAGTAGGGAAGTGTCTGGGGGTACTGGTCTAGGTACAGTAAATGGCACAGACCCATTACTGGGTAAACTCACCCCCAAACTTACGGGGCCTTGCGGGAGGGAATGAGGTAGACAGGCTGCAGCAGCAATCGCCGATTCCCGACCCACCTCCATACCCTCGACAGAGGAGCTCGAGGGGGCTAACAAAGAACCTCCCCGCCCCGAGTCCGCGGGAATGGGTGTCACGGGAAGGCAGTCAGATAGCTGCAACTGCCTAGCCCGATTTCTGGTCACCGCCCCCGCCTTCCTGCCTTTCCTGGTCATTTACGACACCCAATAGAGGGCGAACAATACTAAATACAGCTTCAGCCCCACTTCTATTTACACAAGACAATGACACAAACCCTCACCCAAGGACTCAGGCCCACACCCGGACCAATGCCTAAGGCCGCGCGCACAAGGCCGCACACAGCCCTTTGGCGTGCTGCCCCAGCATGCGCCTCTGGCGCCGCTGGGCAGCGTGTTGGATTTAAGCCTCCCGGAAACGAGGCTCCTCCCCTTCCTCAGATGGCCTACAGGGTGCTAATCAGTCAACATGGGCTCCAGGTGTCTCCAGCAAACAGGAATCCCCCTTGGGGCACGGGTCCAAAGTCCTTCCCCAAAACAACAGGGCAGGTAGGGAAAACAGCGCTGCCAGGGGCTGCTGGAGGGCTCCCACAGCCTTAGAAGACTCCAAGAGCTGGTCGAGGATAGGGAGCATGATCTGACCTGAGTCTCCTGATCCCAAAATCCCCCAAACTGGACCTGACTGAGATTTTTTTAACCACCTTGGTGGGTAAATTAGGGAGGGCAGAGGTTAGCCTTTTTAGCATGGTCTGGAAGGCTTTGCTATCATCAGTAGACAGGGCAGACATGGGGTCAGATATGGCATTGGGAGGGGGAGGGGAGATCGTCTCGTCCTTTTCTTGAAGAGAAGATGAGGAAGATACCAAGGCAGAGCACTAAGAGAAGGTTTCCAGCTCGGGGGGAGGAGCAGCTGGGGCTGCAACAGAAGCAGGTGCCTCCGTAGATGAGATTGGGGGAGCCAGCAAAGAATCAAGCAGTGAGAGCCCCCTCAGTGGGTCTGACCTTGCTATGGAAACAAGCATAGTAACAATGTTGTAACAATGGCTATGGAAACAAGCATAGTAACAAGTGTTGTAACAATGGCACTGTCTGCACCGCTGGAACCATTGCCGGTACCGCCGGCACCGTGGCTTACCCGAGACCCCGATGGCGTGGCCGCTCTGGTGGAGCAGGGGTGGGCGGCAGCGGGGGAGAGTCAGGTGGAGCTCTGGAGATCGTAGCTGTAGGGGGTGCCTGAAGTGGCATGGGAGGTAAGTATTGGTGGGTAGGCTGGTAGCGAGTCTATTGAAAAAACGGGAAGTCTCTATCCGGAGGGTGTGGTGATCTACTTCGGGAGCAGTGCCGGCTGTACCAGTAATCCATGTGCCCGTAGTCCTGGAATCTGGTGTACTCGTCGTGGCGGTACCATGCATCTCTGTGAGGGGAGTAGCAGGAGAATGGCAATCGGGAACGTTGGTCCCTGTAGGGGCGAAACAGTTCTCCACGGTGTAGGTCACGTAGGTCACGTTCGCTTAGGAGTTCTAGCTCCGAAGCATTCTCCCTGCGTACAGATCTGGAGCGGGACCGATGGTGCCGGTGGTACCGGGTCTGGGAGGCCGTTGGGGAGTGCCCCTGATGGTCAGTTGTAAGGAGCGGGGCTGGCGACGTTTGTTGAGTCGCCGGTACCGGTGGTGGTACCGGTGTGGTTGAAGCAGGTGGAACCTGCAGTACCGGATGTGGCACTGTGAGCAGAGAAAGTGGCTGAGACGCCGAAACCGGTTCACAAAAGACAGTCTCAATCTGGAGCAGACGGGTTCGGACCACTGCGTCCGCGCTAAGGGATCTTTTCTTCTTCTTATGCTCCCCTTGCTGCCGGGAGTGACGCTCTTTGGTTGGAGCGGAACCGGCAGTGACAGGCTGCGTGTGCAAGGGAGAACTCGCCACGGCACCGGGCACTTCAGGTACCGTTGGTGCAGGTAGCGGTGCCGAAACTCTCTCCACAGACTCCAGGGTCTGGGACTGCACGGCAAAAGACGTGGGCAGATCCATGGGGGCTAGGTGAGAAGAGAGTGACAGAGGCCCGTCTTCACCCCCCTGAAGAGCTTTCCTAGTGAGGATCTCCTGCAGCCGCAGGGTTCTTGCTCTTTTGGTTCGGGAAGAGAGCTTAGCGCAGTGGGGGCAGGTTCTAGTATTATGCCCCTCTCCAAGACAGGTCAGACAAAGCTCGTGAGTGTTACTCACGGAAAGCGTGGCTGGGCAGGAAGTGCACCACTTGAAGCCCGGCTGCTTGGGCATGCTTTGCCAGTGTAAGGGAAGACGGTAAGCCACGGGGGAGGCCCTGCGGGGGGAGACAGAGCCCAACCACAATAGTCATTGGTTATATATTTCTTTGTATTATCTTCTTTTCTAATCTTCTTTCTTCTTTTCAGGAACAAACTACTGACGAAGCTGAAAAGCACAGAGGTCTTCCAGGGATGGGTTTGGAAGGAACTGAGGCCACAAGGGCTCCACCCCCTTTTATAGACTCCTGCTCTCGTGCGATCTGGAGCCCACGCTTTTCTCCGAGCGGGAGGGGGAGGGAGGGAGGGACGGAGCCCTCACCTTGTTCTAGATCTTTCCAGACTATCTTCTGCCTGGAAACTGCTGACAAGAGGTTTTCCAGTACCTGCGGAGCAGGAAGTGAATCCCCAATATTGAGAATCACGGAGATCCTCGAAGAACAATGCTTATTTTGTTATTTTGGTTCTGTTGTGTACTTCTTTTTGGCTATTACACATGCATTTTGGTGCAGGAGGCAAAATGAAATACCAAAATGTCGAAGTGACCAAACCAAAGTACACAAACAAACAAACAAACAAACTGGAATAAGCAAAATAGATCTCTGATGAAAAAAGAACTGAATCACAGTTAATCCCTTTTCATTGGCCCTGGACTGAATCAGGCAAATCCATCCAGCATGGTATTTGAAAAAAAACAAAACACCAAACCCACCTCAGTTCAGCCTGATCTACTCATGACAGTACAACTGAGTTGTGTCCTGCAGCGAATGGGTCAGTCAGAGTTTATCTTTTTCTAGATATGGTGAGCGAGGAGAGTGGGATGAAGGATCAAAAGGAATAGGAGTCTTTTAAGAGATGTGGAAAGGATTTTGCCTGGGGGCAAAAGTTTGGGCTTCCACTGGGAGAACTCAAAGCATTTGAGGAAAGGAGGTACTATCTCAGGAACCGAGTTGACCAGCAGCACATCAGTGAGAATTAGAGTGTTCCTGCCAGAAAAGATGGTAGAACAAGAGCAGTCTGAGCAGCAATGGGGAGCTGGACAACCCCCAGACTGAAATAGGATGTGACTGGACTTGCAAAAGGAGAGATTAAACTAGTCTAAGTGGATTTGTTAGTCAGGATCTAGGTGGGTGGGGCCTATCAGTGCCTGGAAAGTATAGGGGCTTCATCAGTTAAGCTAATTTATAAGAACACTAGAATCTATGCTTGTTTTCCTTTCCTGAAATGGTGTTTGGTTTGATTGCTCTTTCCCAAATAAATTCCCCCATTCTCAAGGACTCCTGGATTTTTTGAGTGGGAAAGAGACCTGTAAAGTCAGGTATACTGCTGGCACTATATAAATAATAATAATGAAGGAAGCTAGTGGGAGTTAGGTTTTTATTTTTCCGGAGGTTGGAGTACAGCTCTGGGTAGGGGCTTGAGCTGGTTTGTTTTATGTATTTAGAGAACTATCCTAGGCCCAGAACCCAGCTCTTACATCTGCCACTGGCACCTGCCAAAAGGGGACCTCTGTACCCTCATGGAGAAGCTTCTGTGTCTTTCTATTTTGCAGTATACAGGAAACTGGGGAGCCCACTGATGGGTTTGACCCCAACTTTGCTGAATCCTGGGGCTTCCAAAGCATATTGTGTTTCTTATCACCCCAGACGGATTGGGAGAGTTTCGACTGAGATCTACATCAAGCCTAGTTTGTACAACGCTACAGCTACAATTATATTAACATTACAAACATGACAGAAAGCTCCAGTCAGGTCTATATATTTATTTGCTATAACAGGTTCTGATTGCAGTAAAGCATCTTCCATAACATTATTCTGAAAGATGTTCCCATAGGGAAACTTGATGCAGATGTTGATTGATTAGACTCTAATAGAACTTCTCTTGATACTGACACCAATATGCCTTTTATGATCCAGGAAAAGGGGATCAATATTTAATTCATAAATCTTGTGATTACTATTGGGGGAAGCTCCAGCCTTTGCATACCTAGCCATTAGCCAATATGTAAGTTGTAAAGCACAATATCGGCTTTATTGGTATATTTCATCTTCTATAGGTTCTGTGCCTGAAAATATTATACAGAATTAAATAAAACAGTCAAAGTCTTAAATCTGAAGCTACATAGTGACAGAGGGAGAGAAATCTACACAGGAACAGAGAAGAGAGAAAAGATCAGCACAAATCTACAAGAAAGGAGTTTAGGAGTTTACAAGATAGGGAGACCTGTAGATAATGGTCAGGATAAAAGTCAGGAAATGCAGAAAGGGGGCTTGCACCAAGAAACATACCAAAGGCAATTTTAAAATGAATAGGAAACATCCACGTGTCACTACTGGCGAGATGTGTGGGCGACAGAATGATCTCTTCCATTCTAACTTTACACGGGGGCAATCTCGCTTTTTGAAGTTAGGGTCTGGGATATTATTCCACTGCCATGGCTTTTCCAAATGCTCCCTAACTTCCCGGGTCCATTTTTTCTCATTGGTGGCTATGGACATTTCAAAGACAGTTGAGAGGCAGTAGCTAACACAGCTCCAGCTCTGGCAAGGGATGCAGCCCTTTAACCAGCCCTGGCCTCATCACCCATAACAGGGGATGCACCTCTTGACCCAGCCACTCAGAGGAGGCGGCAGGAGGGGGAGGACCACCTAGGAGCAAGGGAGGCATCACAGGAGTTTGGGAGCAGAAAGCTCCTGTATGGCACATAGACTGAAGGGTATAATCCGGGTCATGGGCAGGCACAGTGTTTGGCGGTACAGAATCAGGGCTAGGATAGAGGTTTGGGGGAATCAAGATGGACTCAAGGCTGGGAACAAGATAGGCAAGACAAACAGGGGAATGGGGAACCGGGACTGCAAGAATGTTATTCCACTCAGCTTACTGGTGCTACCAGCATGCCTTATACACTGGCCGTTTTCACACGGATGCCCCCCAGCCTCGCACATGCGTGTGAATGCCACAGCGGGTACAGGGGGGGATCGGTGGGCACCCGTGAGAATGCCACAGGTGGTGGGTGGGATGTGTATGTGGTCCCACGCTCCACCCACCTCCACCCATGCACGGAACAACAGGCGCCAATGCCCGATGCTTCATGAGTGGAGATGGGTAAAGGTGGTTGGGGGTCCTTGGGAACATACCCCCACCAACTGCCCACCCAAGTTCCGCCCACCTATCCCCCTACGCCCGTTAGAAGAGGACCACTGGCTGGCAGTCAACCAGGAAGGACAAGGGCTGGAGGCAGACAGAGATGAGTGGGGTCAGGACAAGGCAGAGCCAGAGAGGACTCTTTGAGATGTGGCTGAGCCAGAAGCAGGCCAGGCTGAGGCAGCAATGCTGGTGGCAGACCACTGTTTTAGAGCCCCTGAGGGCAGGGATTCAAGGACAGGGCCTGACCACTTCAGGGGACCAGGGTGTCCCCTCCAACATCTAACCCTGGCTTGCCCCTTGATCTGGTAGAGGATTTATCTCACTGTGGTCCCTGTATCTGTTACAGCCTGCCAACTGTTTTCTTATATAGAGGTTGTAAGATCTCCAGTGTAGGGTCCATGTTTTGGTGTGTTTGTGGTGGAGACCACTGGGCACTAACCAAATACAAATAATATTAGCAGAAAATAGCTGTGCTTTTGTGTACATTGAGGCTGCATCCTATCTTTGCTGGAGTTTAGAGAACTGGTGATTGAGGAGACCGTGTTTCTTCCACACGTGGAACACATCTGACTTATTCTAAAGCCCTAACAAAAGATGCTAAGCAAAGTATTTCTTTGTTTGTCTTACTTTGTTTGCTAAGCAGGGACCTAACCTGAGCACTCAGCTTTGATCTAAAAGCCCCTGGCCTGACATGATGAGGTCTAGAGGTGTGATAAAAATTATGAAACCAACATACATAACACACATGAAACATACATGTATATGATGTAAGCACTGTATGTTAATATTTTGTAGCCATGTTTGGTGTCACACCAATCAGAATTAAGAGGAATGTAACTCCTCCTCCAACCCCTCCGCTTGCCCCCTGGACCCCATTCCTTCCCGCCTCCTGACCTCCATTGCCCCCACTGTCGCCCCTCCCCTCCTGCACTTCATCAACCTCTCCCTCTCTACCAGCTCCATCCCCTCTGCCTTTAAACACGCCACTGTCTTCCCCATCCTCAAAAAGTCTACTCTGGATCCCTCTGAACCCTCTAATTACCATCTTGTCTCACTTCTCCCTTTTGCTTCCAAGCTCCTTGAACGAGTTGTCTACTTCTGTTGCCTCAACCTCCTCTCTGCTAACTCCTCCCTTGACCCCCTCCAATCTGGCTTCCGCCCACTTCACTCCACTGAAACCACTCTCGCTAAGATCACCAACTATCTTCTTGTGGCTAAATCCAACCGCCTTTACTCTATTCTGGTCCGCCTTGATCTCTCTGCTGTCTTTGACACAGTTGACCACTCACTCCTGCTAGACTCGCTTCACTCCCTGGGATTCCGGGACTCTGTCCTTGACTGGTTCTCCTCCTACTTCTCTGACTGCTCCGTCAATGTATCTCTTCCTAACTCCTCCCCCTCCTCCTCCGTCCCCCTCTCAGTCGGGGTTCCCCAAGGCTCCGTCCTTGGCCCGCTCCTCTTCTCTATCTACACCCAATCCCTAGGCAAACTCATTGCCTCCCATGGCTTCCAATAACACCTATACACTGACAACACTCAACTCTCTCTCTCCACTCCTTCACTCTCCCCTCTGTTCAAGCTCGTCTCACCAATTGTATCTCTGATATCTCCGCCTGGATGTCTCAACGTCAACTCAAACTGAACATGGCAAAAACTGAACTCCTGATCTTCCTCCCAATCCTTCTTCTCCCTCTTCCCTGTCAATTGCCATTGATGGGGTCTCCATCCTCCCTGTCCCCCAAGCTTGCAGCTTGGGCTTCATCTTCGACTCGCACCTTACCTTCAAACCCTACATTGACTCTGTTGCCAAATCCTGCCACTTCTCCCTCCACAATATTGCCAAGATCCACCCTTTTCTGTCTGTCTCCTCTGCCAAAACTCTCATCCACGCCCTAGTCATCTCACGCCATGACTATTGTAACCTCCTCCTCACTGGCCTTCCCCACTCCCACCTTTCTTCCCTTATCTCTGTTCAAAACTCTGCTGCCAGGGTCATCCACCTAGCCCGTCGCTCTGACCATGTGAAACCTCTCCTCTCCTCTCTCCACTGGCTCCCTCTTCCTGAGCATATTCTGCACAAGCTCCTTGTTTTCACCTACAAAGCCCTTCACAACCTCGCCCCCCCCACCTCTCTGCCCTGATTTCCCTCCGAACCCCTACTCGAGCACACTGCTCCTCCTCCATAAGTAAGACTTGCGTTATATATTTTGTTTTATTGTACTCTTGACACAATCTTGCACTATATTCTAATCTTGAGTCACAAATTAAAATTCTTTTTAACTAAGCCTTGTGTGCTTGTATGCGAATACCTGACATTGGGGTTTACACAGTGAAGGGATTCTGAGTTTAGAGTCTCAGACGAACCTTGTAATTCATTTCTGTGCTTGGGAAGCTTGGAGGTAAGGGTGACAGAGAGGGTTAACACTTTACAGGCTGGAACAGTCCTAGAGGGAGCTGGTCCAGGAGGCACTGTAAGTAGGAAACTGAGGGCTCTTTTAGACGAGCGGCGCTTCATTTCGCGTCGGCGGCGCGCATATTTTGAAACCTCCGCCTGGTCTAATTTGACGAGACGGAAGTGGCTTAATATGCACATATTACGGCGGTGGCACATTTTTTAAGTGCGCGAAATTAAATACCTCGATTGTGAGGTATTTAATTTGTGCACTTAAAAAATGCGCCTCCGCCATAATATGCGCATATTAAGCCACTTCCGTCTCGTCTAATTAGACCAGGCGGAGGTTTCAAAATATGCGCGCCGCTGACGCGAAACGGACCGCCGCTCGTCTAAAAGCGGCCTGAGTCACAGCCAGCCCAGAGTGGGGCAGAGAGGGCCCAACCCCAGCACAAGAGCCTTTCTTGATTTCTGCAAGTTTTGCTGCATGAATCCCCTCATCCTGCTCCTACCCCTTTGGCAGCTACCCCAGTAGGGTAGAGTCTGCGGCAGCCTCTCTGCTGCGCCAGTCTTGCCCTTAGACAGATTAAGTTGTTTTCATTACATTTCAGTTCCCTTTCACAATCCTTGATACTTCCCAGCAACACACAAAAACATTTCTGCCATTTTGTTTTGTTTTTTAATTTGAGAGGATGAAAAGCATAACATTAATTTCCCCAAATCTGTGACCCCTACAGCTTGCAAATACACCAGGGTCTGTGATCCTGGGCTGCTCTCCACGCTCTCCTCTGCTAAATGGCCTGATTAATGATCAGTCCCACTGGTTGCCCACTGCCACCTTGACCTTGTGCTTGGGGTTTGCCTTCCTGGACACAGCCAGGATTGAGAAATCCAGTCAAACCAGCTTTTAGCTGCCACCTGAGCAGCCTGTACTCTCCCTGCCTTGGGGATTGGGTTGCTAGATATGCACATTTTACCAGCCACTTATGAAAAATACATATCAAAGGACTGCTTTGGGGCAAGTGTAGCCCTGCAACATGTATTTTTCATAAGTGGACAGTAAAAATGTGCATATCTGGCAACCCTACCTAGGGGGAGCACGTACAGCCCAGATTTGCAGTGAGGAGCTTCTCCGAATTATCATGGGCTGCTGGACTAGATGGGGAAGGGGGCAGGAAGGAAGCTAATAAGAGGAAGGACAAGCAGCTTAGATGAAAGACAATTAATTTTTTTTCATCTGAGGAGCTCAGACATTTTGTGAGAAGCCTCAGGGGCAGAGCTTGAAACATTTACCTGTGGCTTCGACTATTATCCGGGATGGAAAACTATTTTCGAAAGCCTGCCCTGCTACAGCAGGCTGTGTGTTTCCACTATTCCACCAATGATTCGGCTTCGCTGCAGCTGCAGAATGTGGGTCATCTCTGCCGCTCCATCTCATGCTAAGCTTTGTTTTATTTGCCCTCTTCCCTCCTCACAGTGAGCAGCTTCAGGGCTTCTACTGCTGGTCTGCTTTTCCAAAGCAGCAGCAACATGAAACTACTTGACTCTTAATTTCCCACTACTAGTAAAGCGAGTAGGAGTGAAAATTGACAAGAGGAACTCATTTTCACTCTGCTGCAACTTGGGAAAACTTCAAACAGCATGTGGGGCACTGAAGCACTCTAGCTACAGATTCGGGCACACAGCGCTGCATTTGTTACACTCAATTCTCATTATATTATTATTATTTATATAGTGCTCAAAGTGTTGTACAATCTTTTTTTCACACTCACAACAATCTTCTTGACCCCATTTTACAGATGGGGAACGGATGCTGCGAGATAGCAACTTGCCCAAAGCACCAGTGAGTTCATGGCTAAGACAGGATGTGAACCTTGGTCTCCCAGGCCTAGGTCCACCGCCTTATCCACTAGGCTAATATTTGGAAGAGCTTCTTTGCAAACATAAGGATTAGAAACTTGAAAGACAAACAACAGCTTAAAGTCTCCAGAAGCCAATTATACTCTCACCTAGGAAAGTTTCCTACTCAGCCTGGAAAAGTGGAATTTTCAAACTCTGTGGAGGGTTGTAATTTCAATAGAGCATATTGTTTCTCTGTTGTTCATCTTTATTTTTGAGGTGTACCTGGGGGATATCTGAAGTCCATGGTCTTATCCAGCATCCACTGAAGACAATGGGAGTCTTGCTGCTAGACTTCAATGGGTGTCAATTAATGGGCGTTATCAGACATAACAGGAAACACAAGACAAATCCATCCCATGTTTCCTGTTATAGGTTTGTGGCCGGTGGCCACACACAACAGTAACAGGTAACCAGTGGCACACTCAGCAGCTACTTGATAGGAGGCAATGTGGGGGCAGGGCTCACCTGGATCAGAGGCCTGGAGCAGCAGAGGTGTGGCGAGTCCCTGGGAGGGGCAGAAGTGAGTAGTAGCAGCAATGGGCATGTTGGCAGCGTGCCTGGGTAGTGGTAATGCTGCAGTGCCACCGCTGCTACCGGAGTCCCTCCGCTTCTGCTCCCAGATCCCCAGATGCTCCTTTTGGTGCTGCTGCTCTGTGGGACTTGCTGCTTCCACTCTCAGGGACTCTCCACACTGCTGCTACTCCAGGGCCCTGCTCCAAGAAAGCTCTCCCTCTCCTCCCCCACACCTTGTCTGTAGCATCTGTTACCAGACGTAACAGCGGCTCCAAGTAAGGACACACAAGATTTGAAGCCGGTGAACAAAGGGAGCAATTGGACAGCAAGCATGCAGGGTTGTGAACAGACATTAGGGCACGCTGCAGGTTTGCTATCCAAAGCAAAGAGTAGCCTTCTGTCTGGTAACACCTACTGCCGTTGTGCTGGTTGGAGGACTTGCCTTCACAAGGGAGACTTCACTGCAAAGCTCTGTGTGCAATATTTGGCCTGTGGCCTGTTTAAATAATGAGGGATCCATTTCACTTTTAGCCGGGATAGCACATTAGATAAAAGAACGAGAGCTAGAGAAGAAGAGCTTGAGGGAGTACAAAGATGCAGGTAGATGAGAGATTTGGCAAGAACAATCTAATCTATTAATCACTGTGGTACATAAGTAGCTCAGCTAGAGGTAAAAGTCTTAATTCAGGAATCCTGGTTCTGTACTGAATGCAGTCCAGACTGCAAATACTCTAGCTGGTGCCATGTCACGGTCCCCATGTCCTGTCAATCACTAGGAACAGGTTATTTAATTTTTTATGGTTATTGGAACTGTGGGATACATTAAATTCTTTGAATTCATAGCACACATTTATCATGTCTGCATGAAGGAAAGAGGGAACAGTCAGAGACTTACTGAAAAGCATTCATTTAACTGAACCTGGGAAGCTATTTCCAAACTGGTGTCACAGCTAGAGCTGAAGTGAGTATCCACAAAAATGGGTATACCCATTGAACTTCTGGTCCTCGACCCAACCCGGTAACATCTGGTACTAACTGGGACACAATTAGTGTACGACAGGCTGCCCACTGTACCAATTTACTGTTTTTCATCCCAATTTCCCAACGTCCAGTACCGATTTCTTGACTTCCTTCCTGATTCCTGCATCGATTTACCATTTTACCAATCGGTAACACCCAGTGTTTTCAAGTGATCAGGTGCCTGACTTGATCCTTGGGTACCGACTGGACGCTCAATAGGCTACTTGAAAATGTGGGTATTGTCTGCAGGCAGAAAGTGTACTACCTGTTTCAGCTCTAGTAACAGCAGCAAATGGGTGTAATGGTGCCTGCCCTAAGCTAAACTGGTGTAACCCACAATCCCACCTTAAAGAAGGGAAGGGACCTAAAACCTGTAAACTAACCTCACGCCATCAGAGCTAAGGTGGCCAGCAGGTCAAAATTTCAAAAATAAGAGACACTCCAGAGCTGAGGGAGACTGAAATAATAAGGGATATCCATTATGTTTCATGGAGTTGTGGTGCTCAGAATAAGGAGTCGGGGTGGGCACCCAGAGGAAATGACAGATTCAGATCTGTTACGGATCTGGATCTTTAATTTTCAGATTTAATTTACAGATCCATATTTAAATCAATTAAAAAAAAATTAAAAATGAAATTTAAGAAATCACTGAGCATGTATAAAATGGCCACTGTTTTGCGCATGTGCACCCGTTTTCAAAATGGCGGTGGCAGTGCTGCCGCATTTGGAAAAGAGCAGTCAGTCTGCACATGTGCAAAATGGCCATGCATATGTGCAGACTGACTGCCCTTTTCCAAAATGTACAGAATGGTCCAGCAGCCATTTGCACATGCAGAGTTATTTTTTTTTAATGTATAGATTTTAAACCGAACTGCAACAGGTGTGTAGTGGTTCAGTACAGATTAATCCGAATCTGTAATGCCCATCCCTAATAAAGGGGTGTCCATTATATTTTATAGAGCTGTAGAGTTCTGAAATAAGGGATGTTCCCTTGAAAAAACGGATGTTCTCTTAAAATAAGGGATACCTGGCAACCCTAATTAGGGTTTAGGATGAGGCCTTCATGTGGGTAGATTATTCCAAATCTGCCTGCTCTGAGGATCTTGTACCATTTCTATGTGCTGACCACTTGCTGAGACAGGACTCTGAGCTAGATGAGTCTTGGTTCTGATACAATACAGCCATTTCTAGGTGCCCCTGATATAAATGAGGGCGAAGATAAAAGGTTTCTTCTTCAAGGCTGATTGGACTCATCTGAAGCAGGCTTGTATAAAGAGCTTTCTAGCAAAAGGGGAATTTACTCCCAGGTGTATAGGGTAGGTTAACAAGCAGGGCCCAAGCAGCCTCTCAGTCAGTCCTCATGAGACAGTATAAGAGCAGCTACTTAATTAGCAGAAGAAAGGAAGGTCTTTGAGAAGGGAGGGTTGGGTCCAGTCTGGTCCAGGAAAGCCATTGAGAAGTGAAGCCTGCTGCCCTAGTTAGCAATGCATGCCAGCTACTCAAGAACAACACTTTACAGAGGCAAGACCTTGCTGGCTAGAACTGCTGAATAATCAGTCAGTCTCCTCTAGGAATTTTCGAGGGGGCTCAGCAGGATTAGAATTGACAAGGGTTCTATCTAGGTTCAGAACTCTTTATCTGGCCTTTGTGTTAACTGGAGTCTGTTCTGTTTGTGGAGCTGTTTGTGCATTTCTGAGCAGAGGATAGCTTCAGAGAAGGTTCAACAGAATCTCAGATGACAACATCGATCAGGTCAGGCTATCACCCCAGTGAATCAGACTGGAAAGAAACCGATAGTGCCCGCACACACCACCCCAGCCAAAACTGTGCATACTTCTGGCAACCACAACTATGCAAGAAATAACTGCGCTCACTCCTGACATCTAATTTGTCATCATTACGTTTCAGAGTTAGCACCCCACTGAGATAAACTGAGCAGCAAAAACTCTTAGACCTATTGCTAGAAAATTGGGGCTTGGGTAGTGCATTGCCTTTAGTCAGAGTTAAGGTGCTCAGCATGATCAAGGCCAGTAGAGGGTGACTGGTGCAGCTTTCCACCCAAGACCAATGAGGATGCCTTTACAGGCTGGCACGCTTATAGGCTCAGAGTCCCATTGCACTATCCTACTATACTCAGCCACCTTCTGGCTTTAGGTCCCATTACACCTTAGTTGACCGTCAGCTAGGTCAGGAACCCTGAAATTAAGGTAAGAAAAGGTGATTTTATACCTGGGGTTGAAGGAACACCCACAGGCAGACCAGGCTACACAAAACAGAGCTAGCTGACTCACACCTGTGACCTGCTTGTGGAATTTTGGGGGTCCATGTGCCGATCTCAGAGAAGATTATGCACAGAAGGAGCATGGCCATGAAGGACAGCAATAGCATAGCACCCTCTATGCAATAACATTGGTCATATCTAAAATTGTTCAGATTCCAGGTGCTCCCTGAGAGCTGGACACTGACTCAGAATCCAGACAGCTACCCAGCTTTACCTAGCCAGTCTCCCTGGTTTGAGCAGGCTTCTGGAAAGAGCTGCAGTAATTCGGGAATTGGCAGAAGGAAGGACAAAGCAGGATCTATTAGCAAAACCTACACACAATCAATAACCACAAAAATATTTTAAGGCTGCCCTGGGTGAATAGCAGGCTTTTATTCAGCAGTGCTTTCCAACTCAGTCTCCTGCTGTTGGGGGACATGGCAAAGAAGCCAGAACCATCTGGTCAGTGGGGCCTGCTGGGTTTGGGGGATACAAAGCTCTGGCACACTGTCCACCTGCCCTTTCCTAGCAGGCTTGTTAGCCTCTGCTGTATAACTGCCTCCCTGGCCTTTCATTGCCATGGTCAGCTCTGCTCTCTTCCTTTTTCCAATTAGTTCATTACAGTTTTCAATATTGAGTATAAAACAGAACACGGAAAAAACTCCTAAATACAATAAACCAGCATTCCTTATTCTGCAGTGCAACAACAATTCTGCAATGCAACAAAACTGCTATAGCAAATGCTTTAAGAGTGGTTACAAGCAAGTTGTAAACAGCTAACGAATAATCAGGAGTCATTTCCCCCTCAGTAAGGAAGGGCATGAATTAAGAAAAAGGGACAGACTGGGAGGAAGGCGTTTGAGGAGTCGAGAGAGGAGAGACATGAAAGAAAAACAAAACGAAAGTGAAGAAGGGAAGGGAGAACAGGAAGAGGAGTGGGATGGCAGTCTAGCCTTCCACCAAAATCTTATTCTGATCCCTCAAGGAAAACGTTCCTCATCTCTGCGGATCTATTCACACAAAACACTCGTTACCTGTGCATGCGTTTTACCCCCTAAGGATGAGTTACCACATGCTGTACATATGACCACTCTCACTGGATTGCAATCAGTTCAGGTTAATTTAATTTAATCCTGTGGAAAGAGGGGCAGTTATGTAAACAATTTTTCACTTGAGTAAACTAACCCTGGGGAAGCCTGACCCAGGGTAAGAGTAAGGAGTACTCCCTGCAAATGTGCACGGAGTACGTGTCATTTCCATTTCTCTTATGGTACATGATTCTTTCCATTGCATCCAGACCTACAAGGTTTGTGCACCAGCCTCAATTTTTGGCTATACTTGGGATTTTCATTTCTGTAACAGTAGTCTCTTAGTAATTATTAAAGCTCTGCTCAGCCAAAACAGTTCTGCTGAGCCAACACATACGCAGCGTGTGTTCACAGGGAGTAATCCTTCCCCGTAACCTGGGTCAGGTTTCCCCAGGGTTAGCTTACCCAAGTGAAAAGTTGTTTGCCTAACTGCCCCTCTTTCCTTTGGATTCCATTTGGTATCCATTGGGCTTAGAATTACATGGCTAGGCTGCAGCCCAATTTTGGCAGATACTTTAAAAAAAGAAAAAAGAAAAAAAGAATTCTGCAACTTTTGCTCAAACCAAAAGCACCGTAAGAATAATCTCAGAGCAAATGGCTTAGACCCTCTTCTTCTCTTCCATAGGGAGGGAGTGGGAGTGACCCTTTCTCACCGTGTTTTCTTCATGGGCAGCAATGGGGGGAAATGCAGTAACATGGGTCCCTGTTGATAGCAAAGATCAAGAATGCATATTTCTGTTGGGAAAGATCCCAAGTGTCCTCTTGGATTGCTTTAGCAAAACAGTGAAGGCAAAGATCTAACCAGCTTAAAAGCCATCACATACATGTCTCTCCAGCTGCTCACTCACAGACTCAGGCTAAATAAAAAGGCATGGGCGCAAGCAAGTACACTTATTACATCAGTTTTTAGTTTTTCTGGCCACTAAGATGACAACCGACCATAGGCATCACTTGTAACATACTCCAGGTGCATCAGTTATTACTTTGCTGCCAGATCACATGCATATTTAATTATATATTTATTTGTATTTATATTCGACCCTTCCCTGAAAGTGTCAGCAGTTTCATCTTCAAAGGTGGAGAGGGCTGAGTCCTTACAATGCCCTTCATTGCAATCCTGCTGAGCTAGTATACAAAGGGACAGATTTTCAAAAGTGCTTGGCATCCACAATGGAGGCTGAATTTTCAAAAAGAAGTGAGCTCCATTCACCCAACATAGGCCGCTTTTAGCCAAGCGGCGTGCGATTGCGCATCGCCATTGCGCATATTTTGAAACATCCGCATGATGTAATTTGACGAGAAGGAAGTGGGTTATTATGCACATATTACGGCGGTGGCGCATTTTTAAAGTCCGCGAATTAAATAGCTCACAATCGAGCTGAGCTCTTCTGAGAATTTGGCCATATGTGAATATGTGACATGGAACTAAGCTGCTGGAAGTTGTTTTTGAAAATCTGGCTTCACACAAGCCAGTTAAGCACCATACCAGCCTCTTCCACCTTGTTCTGCAAGAAAAACTCAGCACGTGTCACTAATCCATGATGTTCTTGTACTATCTCGCCTTAATTCAGATTCTGTATTGCAAATCCATCCAGCTCAATTGTAACACAAAAAGCTGTGTATTCTCTTGATCTCTGGGCATCTGTTAAAAAGTTGAATCTTCAAAGAAAACTCAAGCTTCTCACAAACCTTGATGGGATTACAGTCAGAATGTCTTCTCCTTCCCTTTTCCTATGTGTGCCTTTTTCTCACCCTGCCCCACCCACACCATGACACTCACTCAGTGCTAATAGATGCTTTGCCAGCTATGGATAAAATTAACCCCCTGCTGGCAAATACTCAAAATGTGCAGCTGTGCCCGATAGCGGGCATGATGGGGTGGGTGGGTGGGTGGGTTTTACTGGGAGTGGCAGCATCAGGTCTGCCAGAGCAGGGGTGGTGGTGACGGCACTGACATTGTCCCTGAGAATCTGCTGCCACCACTCCAGGTAATCGTGCCCCCCAGCTCTGATGATCTTTCCTGGGCCCTGCTCCTAGCTGCTATTGCCACATCCCCTGGGCGGCCCCTGCACTCATCTGGGGCTGCCCTCCTGGAAGTCCCACATTAATCGGCGGGTTTGGACGGACAGGAGGGTGTTCTCGGCGGCTGCGTCATTGCTCTAGAATTTCCTCCCAGTGGAGGTTCGCCTCTGCCCAAAATCTTCTCACCTTCCGACAAAACGGTAAGATCTGGCTCTTCCGCCAGGCATTCGGCGGGGGAGGGTGGGGAGCTTCATTTCACGTTTGGTGTTTTAGTGTGTTTTTAGAGTGTTCTTTTTATATAGTTGTATTTATATTTATATTATGATTCTTGTTTTATTTTTTGAATTTGTAAGCTGCCCTGAGTCGCTTTTGCGAGAAGGGCAGGGTAGAAATATAAATAAACAAACAAACAAATCAATAAAAACAGCCGTTGTGATCAAGTCCTGCCTGAAGGTATTACAGGCCCACGGTGGTGAACACAGCAGGGGACAAACGTGTTGCACTAGCTGCCTGCTTCTGGCCTGAAACACATAGTGTAATCTTAATCTCTGATAACACCCCTCTCTGGGCCTGCTTCCCTTTTGCTTCTCTTTCTCTCTGTTTTGATTATGTTCATGTTCATTGCTGCTCCAATTCAGATTTTTGCTTGCGTGGGCGATCATATTACTGTGCTGATAGCACAGGAGGCGATGAAGTTTCCCTCTCAAAACCAATACCAAACCCTATTGTTTTTTGTCGCAGCATCTTGCCTCAGTCTGGGAAAGGGGAAGTAGACAAATCCATGCCAAAGCAATCTTTTAACTCAACTAGGCACCAGACGATGCTGGCCGAGAGACGCAGCCTCAGACCCCCACCACAGAAGACAAAGTCTATTCCTAGGACCATGAAGTCTCTGATAAGCCATCGAATGAGCACGAGAAGCTGAGTCCTCCTGAATAGCATCTCTGATCCGCCTTCTCATTGGGCCTGGATGTTCCAAGGCCAGGGTGTCAACCTCTGGAGATGCTGCCTGCAGAAATGACATAGTATGAACACTGCTGCTCTTATAGTCCCAGCAGGTGAAATCCTGGTTTTCTAGCTGACCAATAAAGAGAAACAGCAGTTGGAATTTGATCTGTTATTGAGATCTTGCAAGATTCCTCTTAAATCTTGCAGTATGCCCAGATTGGTGCCTAGTAAAAGTAAACAATAACTGTGCATCATGATACTTGTTGCGTCCCCGTGAAGTTCCAGGCTGCCAATGAGATGCTGAAAGCTTACAATGATGAAAGCCAACAATCTCAAATTACCACCAATCCTGCCATCACAGCAGGGGTGTCATCAGTGGTCTGGAATCTGTACACACTGAGCGGGCTGTGCCCTCATACCTATGCCCTCAAACACCTCTAATCTCCAGGGGAAGTAGCCAATCTGATCACTAACATATGGGTGCTTTTATATATAGAAAGCTAACAGGCTTGTTAATAAATAGCCAGATAAGGAACAAAAATGACTTGTCAACTGGCACAAGAAAGGCTGCCTTCCTCTAGGAAATGAAAAACGTGTACACTGTGGCATATGTGACGTAGATCTGCCTACACGCATGATTTCAAATGATTCCCGAATTAGCTGGGAACGCTTCATGCAGCATTCAGCGGCAGCCTGCTTCCAGGGTTTTACATTAATGATGATTCAAAGACTTTAGAATCTAATCATGGCGATAAAAATAGAAAACTTCTACTTATAACAATTCATTATACCGAGGAGATATGCTATGACCCAGGAGATACACTCTCTTTGCATTTCATAATCCTTTAGCTAGGACTAATGACTATGATTTTTTTCTACTGCATTACTGGAAAACTATGGCCATGCCTATACTATGCTAGAGAAGTTGGAGGTCTTCCTCCAAATCCTCTCTGCTGCTCATTATCTCCCTGTGCAGTTCCTTCAGCACCCATGGTGTGTTTTCTTGGTTTCATTAATATAATCCAACAGTCAGAAACCTTTAAGCACTAGCTTTCAGGGCTTCCTTTAGCTTTCCTGTCCAAGGCTGGCTTTTGGTGGCCCTAATGAAGAACTCTGGCCAATTTCTCCTCCCATGATGTCATGTCAGTGCCAGAGACAAAGCAATTCAGATATCTTTTATTGAACCAACTCCTGCTGGTGAGACTATGCAAACTTTTGTGCCATGCGGTGCCCTTCCTCGGGCATGTTAAAACTTGGGAGGGGGTTGTTAGGCCAAAACATTGTTAGGAAGAAAGGTCACCAGCACTTTTCTGTCTCTTGCATTTGGGACCAATACAGCAACCAATACAGCTTAGATTGTAAGCCACAGGCAGGGACCGCGTCTATTTCTATGTTCTGTACAGCGCCAGGCACATGGCTGGCGCTATATAAATGTTTATAATAATTATAATAATAACCACACTCTTTCTAGATTCAATAGTCAATAGTGCTGCACGGATGTAACCAAGATCCATTCTGTTACTGGCAGTCACCTGGATGTTCAAGACACTCCTGACACATGCACTACTATTTGTGAAACCTCATTCTTGGCCTTGCTATGCCACTCTGTATCATGATCCTGCATGTACCTTCAGCAGCAAGTGAGCATTACAGGAAAATATCCTGCCTTTCCCCAAGGTGGCATATAAGGTTTGTTCCGGCCATCTGCACTGGGTTCCATCCTTGGATGAGCTACCACAGTACTCCTGCTGACTTAAGGAGCTGGCCTAATCCAGTGCAGAACACCACCTGTAATCAGTGTTTGATTTATTAACATTTCACGACATGAAAAGAAACAATGGGTTTAAATCACAGGAAGGTAGATTTAAGCTAAACATTAGAAAAATGTAGTGAGAGCCAGTGTGGTGTTGTGGATAAGGTGCTAGACTTGGACCTGGGAGGTCAGGACTCAAATCTCACCCTAGCCAATGAACTCACCGGGTGGCCTTGGGGAAGTCACAACCTCTCAGCCTCAGTTCCCCATCTGTAAAATGGGAGTGTGTGTGTTCCTCTCATCCTTGTCCATCTTAGATTGTAACTCCACTGGGCCTGTCTCTGAAAATCTGTTACCGTAAAGCACTGCATACTCCTAGTAGGGCTTTAGAAATGATTAACAGTAAAAACTTAGTTCAAACACTGGAACAAGCTGCCTAGGGAGATAATGGAATCTGCTTCTCCAGAAGTTTTCAGGACAATACTGGACAGGTATCAGTCAGGGATATTTTAGGTACGGGATATATTTATTATTTATTTATTACATTTCTACCCTGCATCCTCCCGCACAATGGCGGCTTGGAGCGGCAAAGAAAACAAAGATATCCTGGCACAGGGTGGGGGATTAGATCAGATGATCCTTGAGATCCTCTGAGACTCTGCAGTTCTATGATTCTATCCATGTGACTGCTGCTATGACACAGGAGATACACTTTCTTTGAATTTTATAATCCTTTGGCTATGACTAATTACTGATTTTTTCCTACAGCATTATTGGGAAACTATGGCCATGCCTAGGGGGGAAAAAAAGTTTAAAAAAACCCACCTCCCTCCTTGACTTATCTAACTGGAATTAAAACCTTAATGCAGAGAGCTGCATACAGAATGAAGTACAGCCACGTTCACTTCATTTCCCCCTAATACTGCCAATGGGAAAAACGCAGTGAACATGGATCCCTGGGTATAGGCTTGACCTCGTTACACATGAGTTTAGACCCTCTGTGACTTAACTAAATTAAAAATGCTTTTCTTCCCAGTGTAAACAAACATGGTCTCTAGGTTATTGGAAGGAAGCTCTGATGATGCATTCACATGCCATGACTTCTACCTAAAGAAAGTTTCTAAACCCCAGAGCCAGAAGATTAGCTCTCTCTTTTACCAAGCTCAAATCCTCCTTAGCTTTTGCTTTAATTTACTTTTCTCATGTGACCCTAAACATTTTTACTGGGATTTTCAAAGAGACCTAAAGAGATTTAAGAGTCCAACTATGCGAAGTCAGTGTGGTTTGGATGCTTAACTTCCTAGGCTGCCTTGAAAATCTCAGTGTAAATACACAAACAAACATTATCCAGCAAGGAAAAGAACAGTCCAGACCTATAAAAATGGAGAGGCAGACAACCACAAGCCCAGGCCTGGGTTTCCTTTACCCTAGGCTGGATTCCGCCACACAGTATCTTCCTGGGTGAGCAGTCCTTTTCAGCTGGGATGCTGACTACACGCTCCTAGAGAGTAAAACCCCCAGTCACAAGTGTGAAGAATGTGCACAAGCCCCTTCTTGCTGGCCTGCATCATGGTGTTCGTAGGCTTGCCACCTTTGCTTGTTTTTCACTGGACACTTTAATTTTGGCCTATGGGAGCGTCAGGAAAAAACCCACCACAGATGGCAACCCTAGTGGTGTGGGAAGGAAGTGCAAGCTGGTTTAAGACAACAGCGAATCTCTACTCCTGGGAGCAAGGAGAGCGGGTGTATTTTCCTGAGCAACATGCTTTAGGGGTGGCACAGACCTGGCATTGCTCCTTTCTACGGCCTGTGTCCATCCAGCCTATTCAGATCAGTGGAGAGGACGGTACTACTCAACCTAAGAGTTACTTTATTCTCAACCTTCTCTCCAGCAAAATGCTGAGTGTCACCCACGTGAGCATTTCCAAGTGAAAGGGCTGCAAAGTTTGGCCCCATTTGAGTGAAATCCTGATTTCACAAAGTGCTGAACCCCTTCAGCTTCCACCAAAGGCCATGAGAATTGAGGGTTGATAGCATCCAGAACCCTGGCCATTCTTCAGCAGGATGGGATAACTGAGAGAGCCCTCTCTCTCATAGTTTTATAAGTTCTCTCTTGCTGTCCTTTAGACAGACTGAAAGGCCCATGGGGGCTTCTGGGGATGTTTAACTGCTGTCTGCAAGTGAAACTTATTTTAACATTTCTTTTGAAACAAAGATTACTCCTCAGCATGACATCACATTCAGCAGTGATGAGTTTAAAAAGAAAGATGCGGCGGATGCTTCACAGTCTCCCTTCAGGGGAAAGGCAACAATAGATACTACAAATAAGACCCAAACAGCTGTTCATGCAGGCAGCTATGGCTCTGAGCAGCACAGGCTGACAAAAGGCAGGCGGTGAAATTCACCAGGCCATTCACAGCTCACCTCAAATGCTTCGGAGCAGGAACAAAGGCATGTCAGTGGGAGGTTAGGACACAGCGCTGGCCTATTTCTGGGTTCCCAAAGTTTTGTCAAATTGCTCCATTTGCTTTGCATTTGTAATCACAGGTGATTCATACCATGCACTGCTTTACGGCTGCTCCTAGGGGGCGCTGTGTCTGACTCACAGCTCCTCCACTTCCTTTTTGCTCCCAGGGTAGGTTGCAGTGTTGATTTGTTGTTGGTCACTCTGTATAATTATTTTTTAGTATTTTTATTGAGTGGCAAAGGGCCCATCTGGTAAGAGGCAACAGTAATTGGGCGTGCAGCATCTTCTTACCCCAGCATGCTCAGACCCAATGTAGGCAACTTAGGGATGAAAGAGATTTTGCTTCTCCTGCATGGAATATAGCTCAAATACCAAACCAGCTCCGTGTCTGGATTATTTACATGCCGCATAGTCATTTCTTTCAGTGCTCTTTAAACTGTTGCATACCTCTGAGGGATGGGGGCTGAATCCCACTGTCCCTCTTTCAGAGTTCAAAGCCCCTCCTTCAGGAGAGAGAAAGGCCAAAAGACGGATATATTCAATCCTCAGGCACCTCTTCCTTGGCTACCTCCCAGAAAAAGCACTTGAAAGGAGATAATGGAATGATAAGAAACCAAGTGGAATGAGAAGTTGGAGAGGATTTTGTCCCTCTTGATGCACTTGCAACATTTGAGAGGGGTGTGTGTGTGTGTGTGTGTGAGAGAGAGAGAGAGAGAAGCTGAAGCTTATTCACTGAAGGGTGGTGCTTGTCCCTCTTTGGCTGCTTGAAATGCTGGGAGGTATGTTATTGCATTGATAGCCCAGGAACAAGACCTTTTCTAGTCACACATTTTGAATAGCAAGAATACTCAAGGGGAAAACATGACTTGTGCTGCTGTCCCACCGGTGGGACTTGCTATCCCAGCAGAGATCATCTCTAAGAGGGCTTAAGGTGCAACTAACACATTCAAATTCAAATGGTCTGACTTCACTAGGGTTTTAAAATATATTAGCAAATGTAACTTCTGTGTACAAATAGGGACTACCTGGGAAATAAATGACATATACTCATTGTACTGGTCTTCTCCTTATTGGTGGATTGCCACCAGTGGTTTGATTAGGCCCAATGGCCCATTCAGACCTAGAGCACCATTGAAAATGGGGTGTGTGCATGAAGAACAAGATATCCCATTTTATAGCAGGGAACATCTTAACCACAAGTCATTTGAGACCAACACAGGTACCACACTCTCCCCCTCACTTTAGGAATTTCACCTTTTAGCATATCCTGGTTCTCTCTGATAACTGGAGGTCCACAAACTCTGTGATGCTAACTTATGTCTAGAGTGTTTGATTGGTGGTTATGGTCTTTCCAAGAACTAGACTAAGTCCACCATGCAGTTTAAAAAAGAAGTCTCTGTATCTTCTATTTGTTGCTTTATCTGCCCCTGATGCTGCTTATCGCCTGCCACATGCCGTCAAATTCTTTTGTGCTACCACAGCTGGTTGCTGGGGAAATAAGTGGTTGCAAGGTGACAAAGGATTTTGACTTCAGGTGTTGGAAAAAGCTGCAGGAACAGATGAACTCTTAAGAGAGAGAACCCATTCTCATGCAAATCTCCCTAGTAATAAATCCTGCCAGAAAAAAAAAGAACAACCCCCCAAGCCCCAGAAATGGTACTATCTATTGGATTGTCCCTAAATAGAATGTTTTTCAAAATTCTCCAAGAAATGTCATTTGTTCTGTAAAGAGAAAGCTAGCATGTTAAGTAGGTCAAGTCAGAACAGAAAAGGAGATACGAAAAACAGAGAGATTCTAAAGGAGACAACGGTAAAGAGGGCAGCTTGAAGTGGCTGCTGGTGTTAAGTTTGCAAACCTATCCAGATTTAAAAATAAATAATGGGGATACACCAGCTACAGGCCAGCTACCAAGTCAGGAGAATTAGCAGACTGGATCAGGCCAAAGGTCCATCCTGCCTAGAATTCTGTCTCTGACAGTGGCCAGTTCAGGATGCCTCATGGGAGGTGTGCAAAAACAAGGCATATATAGAGTGATCCAAGGCATTAAGTTGCTCTTAATGGAAGACTTAATTGCCGACACACCGAAGGAGACAGGACACAGTGCAGGGTTTAAATGGCCGCACTCTTTATTTAACAGATTACAATCAAAATTAGGTGGGGGTAAATCACCTAGTGCGATGCGGGTCCAGTACTTAACCTTGAAATAGTAACCCCAACGTTAACCGGGGTGTCTTCGATGTACCCTCGATTGCCACCCCACCGACGATCACATGTCTCCCCCTCGAGCGGCCCCGACCATCTGTGAGGGGGTCCACTTCTTCAAATGTGAGTAAGGAGAAAGATGTCTGCCGACGGGGAACCATACTTGTCCCTACAGCCGTCGCACGACACCCCTCCCAGGGAGGCTGCCCCGCCGCTTGCCATCCCCTGCTTTCCGGCAGGTGGGCCTCCCCATCTCTTAAAGAGATGACTCTTAATTATGACCCCTCTAACTACTCTAACTTACAGTACTGGACCCCTGCAAGAGTGCGACAATGATAGACGAGCACAACAACACCCCCAGTAACTAAGGGGTAACGATTAGCCAAATGACCTGCACTGTAAGGAAGGTGAAAAACGAAAAACCCTTGTTCAGGCCTGATTGGGTTAACTGCAAAAATTCCTTCCTGGCCCCGAAATGGCGGCCGGTCATCACCCACAGTGTAAGGGGAGGGGTGGGTGCCGTTCAGTTGCAGCTCCTGAACTCAACTGAGGCCAGAGCTGCAGCTTCTCTGCTCATGGACCCGCCCGTCGGGTGGGGTCCATGTGCCTACTTTTGACCAATGGGGGCGCAACCTGGGCCACCTAGCAACCCAGGCTGCGCTCCCGGCTTCCAGTGCGCCGCCCATTTCCCACCCCAGGGCCCAACTTCGGCCTCTCGTGGCAGGAAAACTTTAACCCCCGGCGTCCTGCCCCCTCTGTAGGCGGGCACGGCAAGGGACCCCACACCCTCCACCCCCATGGGGGGAGAGGGCAGAGGCAATTCTGCTGAGATTGTTCCATAATTCTTGGAGCCTGACTTAAAATAGATGAGGTGTACTCTGAAAAGCCACACAGAAAAGCAATTTGGAACAGATGGGAGATTAAAAACACCATGTGACTGTTATTGAGTTTGTGGAACTTTCCACAAACATGCAGTGTTTTGAAGGACATTTTTTGCATCAGCATAATGTGCACCCAAATTGGGCGTGATTTCTCTTTCCCTTTTTGCATGGTTGTGATGTCCTTGAGAGGGCTAAAGCAGCTTTGTGTGGCGTCTTTGGAATGTTAGTCTTTGAACGAGATCTGTGTTATGGCTTAAATCACATGGCACTAGTTTCAGTTCCCTGATTGGCTGACTATGCCTGTAAGTGTTGCAGGACACTCCCACTGGCCTATCCTGTTAGAAGGTGTTTAAACTCTGCATAAATCTGCTGGTTGAATCCTGCTGATTGTGCTAGATGAGATTTTTTTAACACCACGCATTATATCAAAGGTAGGCGCAGTTGTCCTGGGAGAAGGAACTAGGACGGAGTGGATCATAGAAACCTGAGGGACAAATAAGCTCTAGGAGGGAAAACAGGCTAAGGGTTGTGTTGTTTTATTTTGTGTGAATTACCTGTAAAGCCATTGTCCAGAAAGGGGGATGAGGTTGGATGCTTAGTGTCTGTGCAATCCATCGTGCACAGAGTAGAGATCACCCCACTTGTTAGCCCACGCAGACAGGAGACATTTGGAATTGTTTCCCCAGCCATAGCAACTGCATTTTGTGTTATGGGCTTCTCTCTACAGAGGCTTGCAGCTTAGGAGGCTCTAGGAGGGCTCACTCCTAGCTCTCTGACCCAGTCACTGTTTATAATAGTTTAGCTTTGCAGAGGGGTGGCACAATTCCAGTGCCTGAGAACTCCCTTGAACACAAAGTCTCACATTAGTGACAAGGAAAACTAAAGTCAGTTTGTTAGACCCAAATAAATAGCTCCATAACTGCAAGTGGGGCTAGTCTCTCCTGAATGTACAGCCACAGAACTGAAGCTGTGGTTCCTTCCCGGGATAAACTTCCATTGGGGTCAGTAGGAATTTGGCCTGTACCAGAGATGCAGGCAGGGTGCAAATAAGGAGAGGGCTTAGGAGGTTTAGCTTGCCCAGTAGCTGCCCCATACACCCATAAGTGGTAGATCTGCTCAGCAGTGCCACACCATCCCCATTTCGACAAACGATGCTCAGGGCTCAGCACTGACGGTCCAATCCTGCAAGTGCACCCATGGGTGCCCCATGGTGCTAGCGCCTCACTTCCTCCTTGCAGCCTTGCCAAGCTGGCTGCTGTGGGATGGCTGGCCAGGCACCTTCGACCAGGCAAGAGTGGGGTGTTGTATCTGTTAGGAGGCCTGTACCCCAAAACAAATCTCTTTAGCCAGGTGCTAACCTGTGCTTCCTTCAGCCATGAAGCTGTTTCCCTCTCCCACCTAAGGACTCTCCCAAAATAAAGAAACTCCTTAAACTGTCCTTAACTCGCTCTCCAACTTCATACCTATAGGGAATCACCTGGGATAGGGTGATGAATGACCCATCATTTGTGATTAATGAATATAGATGTATCAATCATCTTGGCAGGTAAGACTCTAATCTGAATACTATGTCTATTTACACCCTGGGATCAGGTGAATACCGAGTGTTGAGAATACTTCACTTGAACTGTACAAACAAAGATTAGAAGCTTGTATTCACATCTTGTCCACTCTGATCTGAAACCAGGATCAAGCTGCTGTACACTCTGACTTTGGCACAGTTTTCTCCCCTGGTTCTGCCTAGCCTCCTGTACTAAGAACACAAAAAGCAGATTGCTCAGGTAGCCGAGTTCCCCCATTCCCCACCGCTCTGCTGTGTCACAAGGAATAGATCAAATTCAGACCTGGGCCATACTGTACCTCTCACGTCTCCCTAGGAATCAGGGACAGACCTGGTTCAGTGTCCACCTCTCTTCTTGTCCCTCTGGATGCCAGGGTTGTTCCTCATGAAGATCTGGGTTTTCTAGAGAAAAAGGAAATGACATATTTTTGAAAAATGTGGTGGCTTCTTCTTCTCTCTCTCTCTCTCTCTTTCAGTGGGAGAGTATTTGGGGCCAGATCCTCAGCCAGTCCAAATCAGTGAAATTCTATTGAATTTGGTGCTGCTCTGCCAGTTTACATCTGGCTGCTGGCTGGCTCTTTTTATTTGCAGCGACCAAAGCCATAACTTTGGAAATCCTTCTGTGAGAGGATGCAGAAGCACTACCAAGCTCCTGAGGAACTACAAGTTGACATTCTCCCCTAGCAGAGGAACTAAGAGGCAGGTCTATAAATTGGCCACTTGGAGAGGGGTGGGAAGGGAGAATTCCTAAGGGAACATTAGTTCTGGGAGTTAGAATCGTAAAATTGAAAGGGACTTGGAAGGTCATCTGGTGCAACCTCCTGCTTGTATGCAAGATGGCCACAGCTACAACATCCCTGAGAGATGACTGTTCAACCTATTTTTGAAAACCTCCAGTGAAGGAGAGCCTACAACCGCCTTAGGCAACCTGTTCCATTGCTGCACAGCTCTTACAGTTGTGTTTTCTTTTTCCTTTTCCATTTATGGGAACTCATTTTGCTTGTTACTTATAACCATTATCCCTTGAGCGAAAAAGCTTTGCTGACCTCAGCTGCATTTCTTCTGCTAAGTCATTCTCCCTGCTTACAATCTTGGGAGAGTTTCTGCCCAACGCTATCATCTCTGTTCTGAAAAAACTAAGGTCAAAGACTGGGGTGCAATTAGTACTCTCTCTACGATAGCCTATGTGATCTTGGGCACGTCAATCCCCCTAGTGTGCCTCTTCTCTCTCTCCCCCTTGTCTTGCCTACTTACATTGTAAGCTCTCCAGAACAAGAGAAGTCTCTTAAGTACCCCCACAGTCAGGCTATGTCCTGCTTTTGGAGACGGCAGGTACCAGAGTGCACAGGGGATTTTACAATCACTGCCACAACCCAGGGCATCTGTGTGTTGTAGCGCTACCACCCCAGGACTGGAGCAAGGGCCCTTCCCTAGGTTTGTGGACTGGAGCAGGGCTTTTCCCCTTGATTGCGGGTTGGAGCCAGGCCCCTCCCCTGCAGCACTACTGGAGCGGAGCGGACCTCCTCTCCCCCCCCCCGCCCCCTTATACATGCAAAGCATGCGCTCTACCACCTGAGCTATGGCCCACTTCAGATACCATGCTGTTGGGTGCCAGTATAAAAACCATAGACAGACAGCATTGTTGTATAAGATCCAGCACTCATCCTCTCTCCCTACTGAATTTATTGCTTCATTATGTATTGAAATGTTATGTAGCACATTCTCTTCAGACCCAAACAGGCAGGGGAAGTGCCTGTTGGAATGTGACAATGCTCTGGAGACTTAGAGCTGGGGCCCCAGTAGACAAAAAACACAGGGTCATTTTGTCAGAATAATCTTGTCATCATTTTAAGATCACTTGACTCACATTTAAACCAGAGAGATCTCCTTTGTATTTTGGGGAGGTGAAAGGTGCTGGTCTGCAGGACCTGGAGGGTGAATCCTATCTACAGTCCAGATATAGCGTAGGCATCAGTCATTGCTCCCCACCCCTATATACTTCCAGGAGGAACCAGTTTCTAAAGGGAGAGAGTAGATCTGCCTCCACAGCCCACTCACTTGGCCTCTCTCCTAGAAGTTCCAAAAAGGACATCCGTGAGTGCTGGCAGGCAGGGTATGCACTTAGCAGTAAATAACAGCAGCAATAACAACATGAATAGTAACAATAGCAATGGCTGTTGTACTCTGCAGTCAGTCCCATAGAAAGGCCCTGACACCAGCAATTTATTGAATAAAAGCCAGCGAACAGCCAATTGAGTGATTTTCAGGCACCTGTGGCCTGGATTATATTTGCACAGATGACCTAGAAGCAACGGCTGGCAGCATTCATAACCAACGCACCAGCATCCATTAGCAATGCTCCTGGCTTTCATCACTAATGCTACCAGCATCCATAGAGAACAACACCATTATTCCTAACTAATACTACCAACATCTATCAGCAATACCACCATTATCCCGTGCTATTGGTACCAGAATCCATCAGCAGCACCACCATTATTTCTAACTAATGCCATCAGCATCTATTAGCAACATTCCTGGCATTTGTCACTAATGCTACCAGGATCCATTTGCTATACAACCATTATGGCTCACCAATGCAACATTCTTGGCATTCATCACAAATGCTACCAGCATCCATCATTATTGCTACCAGCATTCTTCATCCCCACCAGCACCAACTAATGCCGACATCTGTTATCAGTGCCACTGGCATTCATCACCAAAATCCATCACCACCCCTGGCATCCATCAATAATACCACCAGTATCCATCAACAACCCTGTTAGAATCTGCCACCAACACCTTGTGTAGCATCCATCATCAACAGTATCCCTCACTGGTGGCACCAGCAAAGCCTAGCAAAGTTTTGTACAGAGCATGTACAAAGCCCGGGGCTCCATCTTTCCACTCATCTTGTAGCTTTCTTAAAATAAAACACTTCACTAACAGTCTAGAGGAAAGAGCCTATTGTTTGTAATTCTGCTTTTGTCTTTGCACGCCAGAATTACACAAATAGAGCAGCGGTATAATTACCTTTAATTAATACCAGCATTGTTGCCCCAAGGAAATGAAAATGAACAATTGTGCCTAGGTTACACTAACTATTAAGCATACGATTTCCATCAAATCCATCTCTCTGTCATTCCCCAAACTTCGCAGCCTGGTCATTCCACAGCTATTGGACTGAGGGGCAGGGTGAAGAAAGAAAGTATAAGGACTGCTAAAGGTGTAGGTTTAACCTCAGCTAAAGCAGTTCACAGCCTTGGTGGGTTCTACAGGGGCAGTGGTGGTATGCAAGGACTCTTTCAGCCTGATGGTTAGATGACTGCAGCAGCAGCGCTTGGTTCAAATGGCCCCCCACCTGGCTCTCTGTCCCTGTCGGTTCCTTCTCTCAGAACATGGCCAACTTACATGGTAAAGAAAGAAAAATGTCACACACAAACCCTGCCACACCCAGACCATTCCCAGCCAGCTACTGCCAGCTATTGTCACTGCCATAGCCGCACCGCCAGCTCCTTGCTGCCCCCCTCGTCCCATCCAGCAATTCTCTTTCCTACCTGAGCAGCAGTGGAGTGGAAGGTGAAGTGTTCCCTCTTTGTGGGGGGGGGGGGGGGGTCAGGGGAATGGGCTGCAGAGAGAAATGGGCTGAGTTTTTGGGTGATTTCAGACGTTAAGACTGGGCGCTTTCACCACGGTCCGTGGGGTAGTTCGGACCACGGCAGGGGGTGAAGGGGTGAGCCAACAGACATCCCCCCCTTCGCCCCCAGTCGTGGTCCGAACCACCCCATGGCCTGTGGTGAAAACATCCGGCCGTAATGTCTAAAGGGGCACCCCCCCCCGGAGGGGGCGGGACCACGCAGTGGAGCGTGCTGCCGCGTGGCCCCGCCCCCTGCGTTCCCCGGCGGCTCTCCCCCATCCCGACAGGCGGCAGCAGCGGCCAATCTGGCCGCTGCCACAACCACGGGCGGGGATGAATGCCATTGACCGCGGTGAACGGTAAGTAACCAGACATTACTTTCCGTTCACCATGGCCATGGTGGCCATTCACCACACTTCTTGACCTCCTCGCGTCCGGGGGTCCAGAAGTGTGGTGAATGCAAACGCGACCCGCATTTGACTGTGGTGCACATCTGGCGGGGAGCCAACAGGCGTGCACCACAGTCAAACGCGGGCTGCGTTTGACTGTGGTTCAGCCGGGGTGAATGACCCCAACGTAACGTCTGAAATCACCCTTAGTCCCCTTTATGACCTCTTGGGACTTTTATTCTGGTTGTCTTAACCAGTGTAAGATGCTGAAGGGATGGGTGCTGTTATAATATGGTATTAAATTAAGACACACAATAAATACATTGTTAAGGTAAACAGCTGGCCTCTGTCCCTCAACTTCTCTATATCTCTCATCATCTCCTTTATCTGTCACAACAGAAATGAAACATGATCTCCTTTGTCCTGTGCAGAGAGGCTAAGTTTAAGTGCTGGCTGCACATAGATGGTGGGTAAAGAGACTTCTGTGCCTATAAAGGGTTCAGCTGTCCCCAACTAAGCATCGCTCTGTGTGTTTTTAAACGAGAGGCTTCCACTCATGGTCACTCATTAACCACGCATCCAACTGCTTGTTTGAAGGTGGAGTGCAGGGAGGCGCACTCCCATGACCCATGCACCAGCCATTCATGGCTACTCACGGGGCACAGCCGAAAAAGCTGGACTACGCTGTGCAGGGTAAGCCAAAATAGTGTGTGGGGACTGGTGCCCAAGCATCCTCTGCCCGTACGAACTGCGGTTCCCAGCATGCTCTGCAACCCGGCCTCATCCCTGGTCCTGCCCACAGCCCTGTTGGGAGCTCCCTGGGGAGCTCTTAAAGGACAAGCACGTGAAATACACCACCGCGTTGGCTCAAAGCCGCCCCGAGCTGTTTTCACGAGGGGCGGGATATAAATGGATGAAATAAATAAATAAATAAAATAAAGCACAACAAAACCCCTCATGATGCACAAGAGAAAAGCCAACACCATGTTGAACAGCAGCTCAGTTCCACCCAGTAATATGCATCTCCAGTGTAACCTGGGACTGCCAGCAGCTGCAACAGCTGCACTGTCTCCTGAGCAGGAAGGAGTTACTGGCTTCATGTTTCCATGGTGTCCGGGGCTGAGTGTAATGGCAGAGGGCAGGAAGTTGGGCAGGGATTGGGTTGGGGGGATGGGGAAACGACTGCCTGTATAAATGGTTTGCACCGCCAGCACATGGCGGAGGGAGTGCATGGAGTTTGCCTGAGCGGGCAGGGATTATAATGGGCAGATCCCTGCCTACCCAGGGATCTGCCCATTAGAATCCCTCCCCACTCATACCACGTCTGTGGGTGCCCCATACCATGCCACTCAGCAGACACGGACCCCACCCCTCAAGTCGGACTCATTTAAAACCACCCTCTCCCCCACAGGGCTCTGGCTGTAAAACACAATCATGCAACACAAAGCTTGCGGAGCATTTTGGGATTGGAAAAACCTTATGGTTTTTCCAGTCCCCAAAGCACCTTGCCCACCTAACAATCCGTATGAATAAAACCATGAATCACTGTTATTCATTATTATTGCTCTTAAATATTTCTATAGCACCAGCAATATAGAGTCAGAGTCACAAGGCTTGCTCCAGGTAAGAGGCTGCAGCTGACCAGCCCTGCAGCCCCTCCCTCTCCTGCACTCCTAAGGAAACCTGCCAGCCTGCTTTACCCCAGAGGGCTGCCCGAAGGGTGGCGACAAAAGGGCGCTGGCCGTTTTGTGGCTGTTGTGAGGTCGGTGCGAGGTCTGTGAGAAACCACC
>QEPC01004800.1:585318-599820 GCA_003113815.1 Sphenodon punctatus | reverse complement strand
GGGGGGGAGTCCTCACAGTTTCTAGTCTATTCCAGGTAACCTGCCTGGAAACTGCTGACAACTAGGTCTCTGGTGCCTGCAAAGCAGGAAGTGGATCCCATTAGTGAGAATCGCGGAGATCCTCGAAGAAGGAGGAGTGGTTACACAAAGGAATTCAACTGCAAAACCCCATTCCCTTCTATGTACACATAAACTTAGCAGCACCATCTGGTGGCTCTATAGTCAATTACTGTTCTTGATTCAGTAACTTTAACTTATGGATGTTGCATACACCAACACAAAACACTCCGAGATGAAGGAGGTAATCTCAGAGAGGGGAAACAAACCAGAGCCATAAGCCCAGGCAATACAAGATCAATAGACAAGACACAGCAACACCTAAGCAGGGCTAAGACCTTAGAAAAGCCCCACAGGATTAGCGCTTTTAGAGGCTAGAGCACATGTTATAATCAGTTGTCCCAACAGCTTCCTATTGGCCCCCCATGTATGACTTTATGCAAGCTGAGGACCAATCAGAAAGCTGGGAAAGAGGCAAGACCCCACTAGCCAACACACCACAGCTGCTTATCCTAAGTGGGAGTAAAGACACAAATAAACAAGCAGACAGTCTTCAAGCAGCCTCCACAGTGGCTGGTACCACAAAGGTGGTCACTGCCCAGCAAGCGCAGAGGGTGGGGGTTCAGGGCCCACACTTGACACCTACTAAATCACAGTCCAGTGCTCAAGTAGGGTTGCCACCTTTGGTCATTTTTTACCTGACACTTCCTATGGAGTGTCAGGAAAAGAACCCACCACAGGTGGCGACCCTATGAACAACCCACTAGGACACATTACCAGATATAACTGGATCTGATCTTACTTTCCTTGTGACCACTAAGTTCAGTAGCATTTGGGGGGTACACAAGCAATGGAAGATCAGTCACTACAAGCAAACCACTATGTAATAAACTTTGGAAATAATAATGATCTATATTCTTTTTTCCCAGGTGAGTCATTGGAATTGGATCTACCGTGCTAGTGACATCTCATCAATTGCCACTTTTCAATAACAGCCCAAACCACCACAGCCATGTAGTCAGCATGGGACAAGATGCTGAAAGGTCTTTGTCTGACATGGAATAAACAGGAGTAGAGACAGTGCTGGGCACATGCCTTGCTAGAAAATGATGAGCCACTGAGAAAGGAGTATAATGAAATTGTACATGGGCTAGGCCATCCCAGCGCCAAACCTAGTTCCTGGGCCAGATTCAGATTGACTCATGACTAAAGTTAAGAACACAGGAGCTACCATAATGGGTGTGTTCAATGGCCCATTTAGTCTAGCATTCTGTTTTCGGCAGTGGCCAATTTTAGTTGCTTCAGAGAAGTACACAAATAGATCATAGCGTTCTTTGACCACATTCCTCCTCTCCGCTCCACACTAGCTCTCTCTATGTGAACACATTCAGCACAAGCTCCTGGTCTTCACCTTCAAGGCTCTTCATGGCCTTGCTCCCCTGTATCTCTCCTCTCTTGTAACTTGCCACACTCCTGCCCAGGAGCTTTGCTCCCCCTCTGCCCCCACCCTCACTGGCTCGTAACCCCCTTGCTCCTCTAAATGTCTTCGCCGCTGCTCCTCATGCCTGGAACTCCCTCCCTGGATACATTTGCTCTGCTCCCTTCCCCCCAACTTTCAAATCCCTCCTGAAAACCTACCTATTCCATCGGGCTTTCCGTAGTTTACCATGAGCGAAATTGCATCCTCTTCCACCTCAATCAGAAAATAGTTCCCTGTAACTAAGTGAAGCATGTGTGCCTGCAACTTCTCAAACTCATGAACGTATACTTGTCTCTCCCAATGTTCGCCTCTCCCTTGTCTCCATCTCCTTTGTTGCTTAGATTGTAAACTCCTTAGGGGGTTATTATTGGGGGAAATTATCTAGTCCTTTTTTGAAAGCAGCTATGTTATTGGCTTCACAATGTCCCCTGGCAATGCGTTTCACAGGTTGATTGTGTATTGTGAGAAAATGTAAGTACTTTTGTTTGTTTTAAACCTGCTGCCGGTTAATGGGCTGAGCCTGATATTCCAGTATTAGAAAACAGGCTGGGTTGAGCCAGGCCTGTCTTTCAGTTGTAGCCAAGTATATATAATGGGTTTAGTTTGGACTTTGGACCATATAATGGTCAGGCTAGTTTCACACTAATTTCACAGGATAGATTTCAGGTTTGAGTTGGACTGGGCTTTTTTCAGCAGGCTCAGGAACAGACTCGCAACTAAGGCCCATGTAGTCCTCTAATCCAGAGACCCATTATCATTCATATTAAAGCTGAGGGTGTTCAAATTCACTGGAAAGGTCCTGGTGATAGTGGGCTTTTTTTTCAGATGCCACCAAAACAACCCATCTCCATACTCCTCTTATCCATGTGACCACAGGGCCTGCTGTAGAGCTCTCTTATGCCAATACATAAACACCAGCAAGCAATGAGGGTAAGATCAGAATCAGACCTTCACAATCACAGTTCACTTTCAAAGACTGTCAGCATCTCTCTGCTGAATGTGCAGCGTCCTCATTTGCACAAGGTAAATGGAAATTACCCCTGACACAAGGTACTTATCTATGCAAATGCCATCCAGCATGTGCAAACATCCAATTCTATGGGAAAACAAGGGTGGATTTTGTGCAGACAATGGATGTTCATATAACTGCCGTTCTTCATGATTTGGATCCAAATCCCTCCTTGGATTCTTACTCAACTACTGAGAGCAGTTGAAGTGATCAAGTCCCAGTGCATGTTCATGTAGAATTTTGTGGCAGGGAGTTCTCAATGGAGAGTCTTTGATTTTGGAATTTGCTACCTCCCTTGGTTCAATAAAGTCAAGGTTAACTTGCACCTTTTAACACCAGACCTTTGTTTGTTTAGGTTACAGTTTATATATGTAATATTTTAGCAGCTCCCATCTCATGTAATTTTTAAAAATATAGAGCCAGGTCATCATTAATGGAACTACACAGTTTTACTTCAGCAGAGGACTTGATGTAACATTTAAATGACTTGTCCACAATTTCAATATTTCTTACTTCATTTATTCATCAAGTTCCTTGTCTATCAATGAAACCCACTCCTTTCTAAATAGCTTCCTCTTGTTGCAGGCTCCCAAACCACGAGTGTTTGCAACAACTTCCTTACATAGATACCAATTGTGATGTTTGCAACAGCAACAGTGACTCACGTAAGAGACCAAAGGAAGAAGAATAACTGGAAAGAAAGCAGAAAAAAAAATATGCATGACCATGAAGTGGGAAGCTATTCCAATAGGATAGGGTTCAAAATCCTATCCTAGGATAGGATACCTAAAATGGACCCATGCAAGGAACTCATTGAGAAATGGTGAGACCTGAGAGAAGTCATTGAATGACAAATCTCTGACAAGAGGGCTGGACAGGACACAAGACTGCAAGGAGTATGTCTGGGGAGAGAGGAGCCGCTGTAGTTGGGTTCCCAAACCCAGCAAAAGTCAAGGGAGTAGAGAAAAAAAAAATCCCCATTGAAGCCCACTGGCCACACACTTCTGCCAGACAGCCCAAAACAAAGATCAGTCAAGCCACATAAAAAAACAATGGGTTTTGCTACTGCTTCTTTGCAGAAGGAAGTCTGATAATCCATCCTACTGTTGCTGGAGGCAGAAATAATCTGACTTGGGTCATCAGGGTATTGGCTGTGCCAAATGCATAGATCTAGTTTCCGACTCTCCAATAAGCTGCAAGGAGGAGAATAATGGATCTATGGACTAGAATGAATCTGCACTAGATCTGTGGCTTGCCACTTTCACCTGCATGAGGAATATAGGAGTGCATGCATTTTGAGAGGTCAGGCTACGGCAAACCCAGCTTGTCTCTTTGGTTCCACCACGGAGCTACCTTGGTTTCAGAGCAGTATAGCACTTTGATCCTACTGAACGTGCACCAATAACTCTGCAGTCCTCTGGATTCCAGAGCTTTATGGGTAGATGGAGAATAGATTCACAGGAGAAGACCTGATAAGTCCCACACAGTTCATCTCCAAGGGGAATAGTATCTCTATACTGTATTCTTTAGTGTGTGATTCATTCTAGTTTCTGACAACAGGTGAGGTTTCCATGATTCCCTGGGAGACAACTGATGTACAGTGGATGCTAACAGATTTGAGACTCTACAGGCAGACAAGATCTTGCATACAGTCAGGACCAAGCACATTTTGTCTCAGCCCTAGCTTATCCTTTTTCTGCCCCGTCTTCTGGATTTCCAGAGCAATAACAAACATTTAACTATAACCACTGAAAAAGATAACCACTGGGAGTATGTTAGCAGCTGGCATTTCCACTCTGCAACCCACTGGATCAGATCCAAGCTTACTGTCTTCTTGCCTTTACTGCTAATTTGAACAAATGTGAGGAGCAATGGGGGCAAAGAGGGGTGAGGCTAGGAGCTTCTTCTCTTGGCACCCTTCAGAAAAACTCAGACTCTTTGCTACTCCTGGAGTATGAGGACATATTTTGAAAATACAAGGGTCTGGGTGGCCTGACTTCCAGCTAAGTCAACAGAAAAGCCCTGCCTCTGTATGCCTCCTAGGACCCCAAACCCTACTACAGGGTGACACCAGTGAGAACAATGCTGTTATTTATGAAGATAAGTAAAACTAGCCATCACAATTTCCTCTCTTTTCTGCAAATATGTTTATCTTACAGAATGCAGATCTGCATTCAAATAAGAGCATCATGGGTTCTGCAGTACTGCTGTGCTTCTTCCTCCTTGGCATTAGGTGCAACACCACTTGAGCCCAACGACTCCATTGTGCAGGCGGTGGTTGTCAGACAACCTGGACGTAAAGGGTTAACAAACCCAAATCCCTCCCCCAAGTGCTCCCGTTTCCCTCCCTTTATGCTTCCAACCCGGAGGCATCAAGGATGCCGCTGTCCAAGTCAGCCTGCTGAATTCTGGAACAGATGGAGCATGCAGCCCCCAACGCTAGGCTAGACATTGTGTAAATCCCCCTGGTTCTGTTCCAAACAGCTGCTGCTTCTAGCAGATCCTGAACTCCTTTTGCATGATCTGCATTCCTGGGTCCACAGTGAAGAGAGAGGGGAAGGGATATTGCTTTAGCTAAAGCTCAAAGCAGTCGGATGGTACCACTGCTAGATGAATTATAGGCGAGGAATAAAGCTCTCACGCAGAGACATCAGCTGGAGTTGCCATGTAAGCCCATTTGGCTCAGATAGCATGCTGGTCTGAAAGCCACCAACAGCAGTGTGCTCAGTGCAGCAAAGAGCGTAGCCAGTTGGATGAAATATGAGTGGAGTGAGGCAAGACAGAAATTTTATACAAATCTGGACAGAAGTAAATTCCAGTATATAAGTTAGAGCAATACTTGGAAAACAGAGCACTGTGGACTTAATGGAACCAGAGAATAAAAGATAAATGATACTTAGCTCTAGATAGTATTTTATTTCCATCCAGGGATGCCTAAGTGTTTTACTGAGGAAGCTAACCCCATTTTACAGCTCAGGAAATTGAGGTTCAGGACTGAGAAAACACTTGTGTAAGGTCACTCAACAAGCCAGTAGCAGAGAAAGAAATAGAACCCAGGACTCTTGACTCCCTGGCTAGTACTCTGCCTTCTGGACCACACTGCCTTCAGATTTAAGCAAACTGGGAAACAGCTTTTTACAGCTCTCCTTTTTGGCCCATACAGCAAATTAATTATCACACTTTTAGGGCCCTTGGAAGCTCTGCCATGCCCTACTGTTGATCACCCCTTGGCTGACAAGATGGCAGTTGTCTGGCATACAAAAGACAAGGAGGAAGTCCAGGTATAAGGGGTGGGTGGGAGGTTGGCACCAAGAAGAAGTGGGAGTAGGAAACAAAGGGAAGCTTTGGCACAATCAAATCAGCAACAAAGTGAAGTAGGAAGAGGTGAGAGAAGGAATGTGCATGGGAGTAGCATGACCGAACTGGGGTTCATTCTAACTGAAACTTCACTGCACAGCTGTGACTCAGTTTCCCCACTTGTAGTTTTCATGGTCTATTGGTCTTACAACCAGGGAGCTCTCAAGCCAGATTCACTAGTGCAAACCCTTAGCCATCTGAAATTTGGAGTGTTCCCATACAATAAAAGTTTCTTTGGGTAGGCTTGCCTCTATAAATAGAGGACTATTACCAGTTTCTGCTTTCTGACAAAAGAAAGTTTTATAAAAAGAAATGAAGTTTAAGTTAAAATAAAAAGGAAAAATGTCTGAGTTACATACAAGCAGTTGTTACTGAAACGAAAGCGTTAAAACAATGCAAGCTAAATACACCTGATCAGTTCCCGTCTCAAAAGCTCACTCTCTAGTTCAGTTCCAAGCAAAGTTCTTTCATAGCTTCATTCAAAACTGGGTCTCTTTTTCAGATGGTATCAGAGCAAATGGAAATTATTTTTTGTTCTTGGCTTACAAGATTAGATCTTTTGTTCTAAGATTACAAGTGGAGAAGTGGGGCAAAGAAATATGAATAAAAAAATAAATTAAAAAGTTATCTCAAAATCCTTTGATCAGTCCTGTGTTAATCTAACCTCTAGCTTTGTTGTCCAAAGCTTTTCCTGTCAACAACAATCCTGTTTGCAATTACAATTTCCTATCTGCCTCCGAGGTGGGTAATTCTCATCTAGGCAGGTAAGACCTTTGCACGTCTCCCTTTCACTGGGCAATAGAATTCCTTTGTTCTTCAGGCTTAATCACACAATGGCTTGCCTATAGATTTGAATAATTAAGCTTGTGTGGTTTAGGACCGATCATGCCATTCACATTGCTAGGTAAATAAAGTGACATTTTATTATTTTTATATTGCAATTCTGATTGGTAATATATCATTATACTTGAAGTTTCACAGAAATTAAAATGACACCAAACGCGAATGATTTACAAAGCTATTCTAGAAGTCAAGGTGAGCTGTGGTCAACTGGAAAGGACAGGACTGGAGTGACAGTGGGCAGGGAGAGTGAACAGAATTTGGCAACAGTTTGGATTAGGGAGGCAAATGAGAGCAAGGAACTTTCAGGCCTAGGGTGGTGTGTGGGTAGAGGGGAGAGTGGCTGAACTGTTGCAGCAATGGAGAAGTGGTGCAGAGATGACGGTTTTATAAAGAAGGGTGATCAAAGCGGTATTGAGAAAGAATGAAAATACCAGCTAAATATCCAGAGAGCAAGATAAATAGGGCCGCAAGGTCATCTTTCAGGCAAAAGGGTGGAAGCCCCCATTCTCTAGGACGTTCACGCTTAAACTAGCCAAGGCACTAAAATGTGAAGTGCAGGGAATGCCCCTGCATGGGCCATAGTGAAGTCAGCAGGATGGTCTAATCGGTCTTTTCCATCTCTAGATTTTTCACAGGCTTTAGAACCGAGTCCAATCACTATGGTTACTCCATATGCATCCTGGTGTAAGCAAGAAGTGATCAGGCTCATAAAGCTGTAATTTGCAGAGATGACACCTATCATAGCAGGGTGAGATGGGGTGGTTCCAGGGTATTCTCCAAGGTGGAGCCCAGCACCGAGATCTTCTTGGCTAGCAGTGCATGCAGGTTAGTGCAATAATTAGCGACCACTTTGGAACGGAGAGGAAGTGAACAAGGAGGTCAGTTTTCAATTTCCCAACTGTGTAAAAATCTGTTTCAAGCAAATGGCCTGCGAATAAATCTCTGTCAGCTTGATTACTTCTTAATTAATATTACTAGCAACAATACATATTCCTTAGCCCCAACAAGCTAAACAGGCATTGATTTCTGGCTTAGGGTGGGGATTGTGGGAACGTGTAACCCCTCTCATTCTTGATAGTCACACCAAACCACTCTGCTCCCCCACCCAGTGGTGTGGCTAAATTCCAATTTAGACTGCTATCTTCTGCCAATTTATGGGAAATACTTTGGCTTAAAGAGGAAATGCAAACAGCTGCCAAAGAGCACCCCCAACCTGGCTGTATCTCATGGGAGTGATGAAAATAAAAACGGTTTCACTTTGGAAAGTGTTTGCATTTGATAGAGTGGTCTGTTTTCATGGTAATGCCTCCATGACATTTTATGATTTTTAAAACATTTTTTTTTTTTACTGTCTGGAAACTTGCTTTCTATAAGAAAAGTGTGTGTGTGTGTGTGTGTGTGGGCAGTATGGTTAGCGTATGAAGCATTTTGAGATGGATGGAAACATTTGCAGAAAAACAGAAAGTGCTGATAATGTAGCAACAACTTGCCTGTAATAGGTAGACCCTGTCAAGGTGTGAGGACCTGCAGGATCCACACTGCACTGGTTTTCATCCCACAGTGCTCTTTGTTCTACAGGTGCATTAAATCACTAACATAAGACATAAGTCCAGCACAAACAATCCAGCCTCCATGTACCATGGTCTTCTCTGGCCAAGGCAAGTCCCTTCCTGAGCTCCAGATCCTTGTGCCTTTTGGATCCCAGCCCCTTGAGACCCTTCTGGTTAGTGGTTTGACATCTCACCAGCCAGCTCCAAAGAGTCCCTGGCTGCAACAGAACTTTGGGCGAGAAAGCCCTCTCCTTTTCAGCCTAGACAAGCTTAGCCTTACCCGGGTGATTTTCTAGTGACCCCTCTGATTCTCCCTTTTATAGCTGGGTTTCCCAGTCCCAGCTAATTTACAGCTTCCTACCCCACCCCACCTGGGAGCACTCAGCATATAGGTCCATTTCTCACCCACTGCCCTACACAATTCATTCTTTATGCTGATACTTGTTTTTGCATCTCCTGCTCTCCAAGAGGGTTGCTCCTTGCAGCAAATTATCTACCTAAATGTGCCTAGTCCTGCAAGGGTTTAGGGTAAGGTTGCCATCTATGCAAATTTTAACTAGCCACTTATGAAAAATACATGTTGCACTGGCACCAATGCAGCCCTGCAACATGTATTTTTCATAAGTGGCCGGTAAAAAATTGCATATCCAGCAACCCTAGTTTAGGAAGACCCTGCTACATTGCCAAAAAAGTTCTGTTTTTGATAAGTGACTGGTTTGTGTAGTGGGTGAAGTGACTCCTAAATGCCCAGTTTTTGTCATAAATGACAAATAAAAATGGTAAAGAAAAATAATTGCTTCTTAGCAGTACATCAGGGAATAAATCCCAAACACCTTCTCTAACTCCTGAAGGTAATATAATAACAGAGCTCTGCGTGTCTAGCAGGCCCTTTTCAAACAGACACCCTGCCCCCCGTGTGCAGGTCGGGGTGGGGCATCCATTTGAATGCCATGGTGGGTGCAGGGCGGGGGCGGATGGGTAGGCATACATACGAACGCTGCAGCCAGTGGGTGGGGGTGCGTGTGCACTCCCGTCCTCCACCCACCTCCACCCATCACCCACACACGGAGCAACAGGCGCCAATGCCAGATGCTTTGTGCGTGGAGGTGGGGAGGGGGGTCTGTGGGAACGCACCCCCATGCACCACCCACTCGCCGCGCCACCCACCCCATCCCCCCATGCCTGTTTGAAAAGAGCCCCCGTCTCTGTGCCAGAGAAAAGCAGCCTCTGATTGATCCATTTGGGTGTGTATCAGAACAAACAGGAAACAAATAGCTGCATGAGTATTTTCAGCAACAGGAGAACATAGTTGTCTCTGATTTGTGGGGTTGGATTATTCATAGTTGGGCAGCTGCCAGGTACTGATGAAAATGTTCCCAAAACTTTGTACATTTCATGCATTTCAGAATGAATGTTTATTCACCAAAAACTCATCCTGTAAAGGGCATTATTCACCAGGGTGGAAAAAAACACCAGGTGAATCAGAAAGAGTGTGATTGCTGAGCTGGATCAATATAAGAGATGGAGGCAAAATAGTTCAGATATTATATTTTATTGGATCAACTTTCTAATTGGTCCAACAAAAGATATCATCTAAACTACTTTGCCTCCTTCAGACAACCAATAGTAAACAGTCTAAGTAAACAGTATGAAAAGGACCCATCAGTATGAAAATTACTCATTCCCGTTACTCAAGATATCCCGTTACTCAAGTTACTTCAGATATCATGGTGATGGGAAACCCTACAGAGCTCCAGATAGATCAATACTTTGAAGGATGTTTGTGAAATACTCATTCGGAATTCAGTCCCAGTTCTGATTAGTGAACTGATACCAAAGTGAACAGAAGAGCCAGTTTGGTGAGCAACACAATTTTGTAGCGTGTTGAGCATTGTCAGTAGGGATGGGCGAACGCAGTTCGGGCCGAACTCAGTCTGTTCGGTTGACCGAACTGAACTTCCAAACCGAACTCGAATTTCAAACCGAACCGAACTGAATTTCCGAACTCCGTTCTGTTCGCCCATCCCTATTGGCAACACACACCAAAAAAACTGGTTTTGAATGGCCGAACTTGGTTCGGAACTTCAGAATTCGACCGAATTCGGTCTGTTCGGTCGAACGAACTGAACTTCCGAACTGAACTCGAATTTCAAATCGAACTGAACTGAACCGATTTTCCGAACTTGAATTTCAAACTGAACCGAACCGAATTTACGAACTCCGTTCTGTTCGCCCACTCCTAATTGTCAGGTATAAATGAGTCTTGGAAAGGAAAAGACACAGGGTGTTTTTAAATGAGCACCGTAGGAGGGGAGCCAGTGGCCACTGAGTGGCACGACTGCAGGGCACCCCTGCACACAAGGTGCGGGGAAGCGCTTCACAGAGGCAGCTCCCAGAATGGCTGCCCTGGCCACGGAGGTGGCCACCCTGGTTCGCACGGGACACTCCAGATTTTTTGGCGGCGCTCCATGGGTGGCCGCTGCGTGGGTCATGGGAGCACACCTCCCCATGCACCACCTTCACACGAGTGGTTAAATGCGTGGTCGGTGCGGGAGCCAAGCATGGACGCATCTCGTTTAAAAACACCCACAGTTAAGATTTCTCAAAAGTGTTTGGAGCCAGTTTTGCAAGTCTCGGCACCTAAAACTGTGACCAGATTTTGCAAAGAGCTCAGTCTCCATTTATGGACCCAAATAACGGTCAGCTTTTGAAAGCACCCAAATCCACACCATCTTCCATTGTGTTGCCAAGAGACAGGTTTTCACAAAAGCTCAGCATGGTGGGTAAATGGGTGTCACAAGGAGATACCGGGCTACATGTAGACTACAGGTCTAACAAATATGTAAAGGTAAAAGTTGAACATGTATGTAATGTGAAAGCTGAGAACTGGAAACTCACTTAATGCGATGGAGAGAGGCAAAGCATCCCGAATGTGTATTCAGAAAAGCCGGCGCCTCTGCTGAAACCAGACAGACACCTTTTTGAGTTGCAAATGAATCGCTTTCTGCCTGAGAAGCACAGAGCCCTCCAGGTGGGAAAATCAAACAAAGAAACTGCAAAGATATAAAAGGTGGGAGATCTTTGCTATCAGAGTCACAATTGGGAATTCAATCAACCTATGATTCGCTGAGTTTCGGATTGCAGCCGGGGGGTGGGGGCATGAGCCTGCCAGCCAGTCTGCTGAAGCAATGTGGTGAGAGAAGAGACTTTGTTTTCTGACACTTTAAGGACTGGTGCCCGATCAAACTTGCCATTGCTGACCGTGACATGAACTGAACCACTTTTGGACCTGGATCTTAACTAGGGACTCACGCAGTGTAGACTAGGACTGCGTTATTTACTTTTGTTTTATTTGCCACTCTGCATTCAAACTATCTTTGTTTATGTAATCAATAAACTTACTTCTTTACTAAGAAGTGCTTTCTGTTGTCTCACATTGGGGAACACAATCAGAGGATGTCCTCAAGCACGTGCAAACCCAGAGAGAGAAAGAGTGTGTGAACGGGAAGTTTCTGGGAGTTTGGGTGACAAAAGTGTTGTCCCCTTTGCAGGACTGAATCAGCTAGAGAGAGAGAACTGATTCAGACGGGCTGCAAGTGAGGGAAACTGAGTCACCCAACCCAGAAACGTGGGGTACTGGACTCCAACCCCGTGACTGTGGCGCCCAATGAGAAGGGTTACGCTCAGACTTGTGTACCAATGTCTAGAAAAGCATAGGAGGATTGCCAAATGAGTGGTATCCTCTGAAGGGAGTAAATCCCAAATCTGGAGAGAGTGAGTTGCCAGCACCTTCTGGAACTCGACTCTAAGAGTGGAATAAGCAAATCTTTGACCAGAGGTGCATTGAGGAATAGTGTGCACTAGGATGGCATTTTGGAAAGCATTTTCAGAGCCACCACAAAAATGTTGGGCACCTTGTCTGTACCTCTGTCTCTCATTAGTCTGGCACAGAGCACCTGCGACTAGCATAAAATTTACTTGGCGGCTTTGTTTAGAAATTCTGTTAACACGGTTTGTGCTGCTGTTGGGACATACACATTTGTCTTGAACTGGAAAAGCTCATAGTTAATGCTTTACAAAGCAGATGAGAAGTGGGCACATCTCACCGCAACCTCAGCACAACCTCACACACTGTCAAGTTTTATTCCGTACTTGCTTCTCCCTGTACTTGGACTCAATCTGAGTGTCTATTTAATATCTCTTTCTGGCTCTCTGATCCACCCGGATGCACTGGTATGTCTATATCAATCAGGCAAGGAGTATGTCAGGATCTGGGAGAGTTTCCATATTTATTCAAACCTGGACTTCCCCTTGCTGCTCTACCAGTGGACCTCAACCATTCTCTTATGCAAGACATATTGTACTGTCTCACTGGGCTTAACATAAAGCAACCCCCAGCCCTTGACTACATTGTGAGCACAGTATAGCAATGAGAGACAGAGGGTGAGCTCTTAGCATTAGGATGAGCAAAAATAATAGAGCCAAGATGAAAGACTCCATTCCCACTACTATAATAATGTTGAGCACTTATCTTCAAAGCACTGTACAAACATTAACTAATTAATCCTCCCGACACCACTGGGAGGAAGGGAAGCATTACCACTCGCAGTTTAGGCGCCTTATAAATGGGAAGGATAGATAGACAGATACATATATAGAGAATAGCTCATAGTTTGGGATCTGGCACTAGACACTTTTGAAAATACTGTAAAAGCTGCCCAGAACAACTGGAATGGGTGTTTACTATTCTCCATTAAAAAAGAAAGATAGGAAGGCAGTATTGCCAAATAGTCAAAAGGAAATTGTTTGGAAAAAATCCTTGGGTTTTCTATATTTGACTTCTGAACCTTTTCATGTAACAATTGGGTCACATTTTCAAAATACTCTATTACAATCATTGTCTAGAGGCAGTCCAGATTTTTAAAAAACTGAATGCTGAGGTTCAGGATTCCTGGAATAATCCAAATATCATAGGACATGAAATAAGATTGTATGTGTTGGAGGCCATCAACCATACAGCTCCCAGGGGTCCACTCCCGAATCGCCGACAACGCAGGTTCCTGTGGTATACGGAGGAGCTGTGGCAGATGAAGCAAGAAGGGCGGCAGTTAGAGTGACAGTGGCATCGTTCTAGCACTGAAGTTGACTGATTGTGACAGAGAGTCTGGTTACGTACCTATGCCATGGCGGCACAGACAGCAAAGAAGGCCTTCTTTGCTCCTTCATCGCATCCGCTAAGTCCCGTCCGGCTGAGTTTTTCCAGGTGGTGAAGGGGCTGGTCAGTTCGGCCTCCCTCTGTCTGGATCCAGAGTCTAATGCTCGCTGTGAATTATTTGTAGACTTTTTTCATCACGGTTACAACGTGGCACTTTTAACAGTGGGTGAACGAAAGGTAGTTGAAGCCCCTTCTTGTTCTGTTTTATGGGATGAATTTCAAGACATATCACCCTCTGATGCAGGGGATGTTCTTGGGACTATCCGAGCCACTTATTGTGAATTAGATCCATGCCCGTTCTGGCTGGTTAAAGCCAGTTGAGAGACATTAGGGTCGTTGCTGGCTGGGATAGTCAATGTCTCCCTCAGGAAGGGCATGCCTCAAGGAGGCAGTGGTGCAGTCCCTGCTCAAAAAGCCATACTTGGACATTGATGCCCTGGCCAGCTATTGGCCGGTCTCTAACCTTCCCATTTTAGGAAAGGTTATTGAACGGGTGGTGGCTCGGCAGCTTTGGGAATGTCTGGACTGGATCAGTTTCGTGGATCCCTCGCAGTCTGGCTATCTTCCGGGTTATGGCACGGAGACTGTGCTTGTGGCCTTGGTTGATGACCTCTCCTGTGAGTTGGACCAGGGTCGTTCGACCCTGTTGATTCTATTAGATATCTCGGCTGCATTTGTGTCAGTGGGGGGAAGGGAAGGGAATACACAGACACTAGTGCCACACACGCTCTACTCGACCCCTGGTGCTGGCAGGTCTCCAAGAGCCTATAATGTCCATCAGGATAGTAGGTGGGCCCTATACGTCTCAGCGAGATGAGGCCCCTATCATCATTGGACGTCAGGTACCAAAGCAGGTCTGTGCCTCCCGACTCTTGCTTCATACTCGAGACACCACACACACACGCCGGAGGGGAGTCCAGGGTAGGTGGGAGTGCTCTGGTGGAGGGAAGGGGGTAGGGTCCCAAGGGAAGAGGATAGGGACAGGGGGGCA
>QEPC01004800.1:557191-571510 GCA_003113815.1 Sphenodon punctatus | reverse complement strand
GTTGCATACTCTATGGAGGTGAAAGAGGTTCAGATCAAACTGACCACCAGATTTTATCTGACACCTGACCATTTTAAATTTGGAGATAAGATTGGCAAAGGCCTATGTTGGAGGGGCTGTGGGAAAGAAGGGACTTGATATTCACTGCTGGTGGGAGTGTGATATAGTCAAGGTATTTTGGAGTAAAGTCTGGACAATTGCAGAAAAAATGATGGGGGAGGTGGTACCATTTAAGCCTGAGATATGTCTGTTGGTACTTTTCCCAGAGGTCAAACAGGTGAGCAGATATCAGAAATCTTGCAAAGTGCTGTTCTTGGCAGCGATAAATATTATCATAAGAAATTGGAAAGCAAATACAAATCATTCACTTGATATGTGGAAGCGAAGAATGTGGTATCTGTTTAGCCTAGAAAAGCTGCACGCGAGGGTTCATGGCAAAGAGAAGATATTTGAAGACATCTGCATTCTCGAAGACAAGCATGTCAGGAGCAGAGACATTGAACAACTTTTCAGATACTAGCCCTGAAAGAGACCACTGATCTTTTACAAGTGGACTGAGAGAGGAACTCTTAAATACTGTTGTGTGGAATTTGTATTGGATTTTCAAAGAAGTTCTGTTTGGTTTATACTGAGATATTTTGTCTGGATGTTGTGGATGTATGATTAACAATGATACAATAAAAGCTTTTTTTTAAAAAAGAACATTTTTGTAAAACACCTTTTTCAAGGTTTTACAAAAACGTTAGGAATAAAGAAAATTATACAACAGTCATTTTTGCCATCTGTACAGGTACAGTGGTGGCTTGACTGTCCCGCTGACTTTAAATTTCTCTGCCAGTCAAACCATAGAACATGATTAGATAACCAGGAAAAGAATACTCTAATATAACGGCACAACAGTGGTCGCCTAGCCGCAGAAACCGGACAGATTATGATGATGACGTCATTCCAACAAGTCAGGTAAGAAAGATTTCAGAACGGTATAGTGTGGTCGTTTCAAAACAGCCTCAGTAGTCAGTAAAACCAGTCCCCCTTTGGGCTGGTATCATGATCCCCTTTTATGGAAGGTAGGCCCCAGATGGTGTAGGAGCCAAGCTCAAGCCTACAAAATGAGTCAGTGGCAGAACTCCTGACACCTACTCCCCTGCTCTAAGGGCCATTCTCTCCTATCTGTGCAGACTCGAGCTGTTCTTCTAGAACCCTGGCCTGATCAGGCCAGGGTAGCGAATAGATCTCAAACGAGTACCTGCAAAAACGGGTATCCCTGTTGATCTGCAGTACTTGACCCGAGTCAGTAATGTCAGCTCCGAATCGGTACCCGATTAGTGCCTGATGGGCTATATCCGAGTTACCAATTTACTATTTTTCATCCTGATTTTTTAACTTTCAGTTCTGATTTTTTCGGAGTTCGGATACTGACTTACAACATGTTTCCTGATTGGTAAAACAGTAAATCAGTACCTTGGTAACATCAATGCCTGGTATTTTGGGGTAATCGGGTGTCCGACTCGGCAATTGGGTACCGACTGGGCAACCTACTTGAAAATGTGGGTGTTACCCCTGGGTAGCAAATGCACTTCCCATTTCAGCTCTAGGAGTGACGCAGGGTGAAATCGCAGGACACCCATACAAATCTGCTATTGCTCACAGAGAAGGCAGTTGCAGGACCATTATCGAACTGAGTCATAGCAAGAATAACTCAGTGCAAAGGACACTATGGGTATTTCAGACGTTACGAGATCACGCTCAACCACAGTGAACCACGGTCAATCCCGCGGCGGGGCTAAAGCGCCCTGAACGTCTGTTCGGCGGCCGCCAGATGTTCACCACAGTCAATACCCACATGGGGTCAAATTCAACCACGCTTCCGGACCTCCGGGCTAGACCATCTCCGAAAGCGTGGTCAAAGAGATTCCCAGCGGGAAACAATAAAAAGTAACGTCTGGACGGCAATCACTGGCTGGAATCAATCAAAATGATTCCTAGCCGGGGACAAAGCACGCAGCGTCACTGCCAGGCAACCAGCAACAACCCAGGCCGCGGAGGGAGATTTAAAGGGCACATGGCAGCAGCCGGGACAAGCTGCCCTGGCGCCTTACGGGTGCTTTGACCACGGCCTGGCCCGGGATCGGCGTAACGTCTGTTGCGCTGCCCCGGTCCGTGGTCTGCTGGTCCGATTCCCTGCCGTGCTCCCGCTCCCGTCACGTCTGTTCGGGGCTTTTATTGACCGCGGGGGATCGTTGAACGGTTCACCACCGCTGGGAATCCACTGTGGTGACTCTGGACCGCGTAACGTCTGAAATCACCCCTAGATGCAGGAGCTCAGCTGCAGCATTGTGGGGGCAGGCTCAAGGAGAGAGGGAACATTTGGGACAGGTTGGGGGTAAGCCAGAAGGCGGCTTGAGCAGGGCAAACCTGCAAGACTTTAAAGGGGCTGCTGAAGCAGGGTCACAATGTCCAGTGGCACCAAGTGATGCCCTAGCCTGCATCTGCTCTTGCCATCCCAGAATAGGGACAATGCACACACTGTTTCCCCTTGGTCCCTGTAGCGGTGCTTCCAAGACTGAAGAGACGAATTTGCCCTGCAAAGCCCACAGCTCTGGCTGAGCTTGCTGGTCACCCTAGCAGCAGGGCTGCAGCTTTGTGATTTCACCACAAGTTTGCAATTGGAGAGGTTTCTAAAGTCTCACAGGCTCGTACTAAAGTCGTATGCATCTCAGCTTTCATTTTTACCAGGTAAGCGTTGTACCTTAGTGGTTGCAGAGGGAAGCCCAAAACAACTTCAGGATAATTTAAAGGCTCAGAAAAATCCAAAGAATCCAAGTGTTATTGTTTTTAAGAGCTCCTATAAAATTTGTAAGATAGTCTCATGATTTTGGGGGCTGATTAGTTGTTTTTGAACTTTTGGGGTTGGCAGCCCCATCACAGGAAACGGGGACTCACATACAAAGGGGACTCTGGTTTGTTAGCTAGAACTCTGACTGCTTTAATCAGGGACATTCTGAGAGCACATTCTGAGAGCACTAGAGCACTCTGCTTTGGTACAAGGCTGCCTTCTGGCCTTCCTTGGGTAATCAAAAATGCTGTAAGGCCAACAAGCAGTTCTGCCACCCAGAGTTCCCAAGAGCTGGCCCTCCCTTTGTTCAGACAGAAGATGCTCAAAGCTTGCTCAGCAAGAGGGATTAAGCCACTCTGTGCTGTTTTAATTAAGTTTCTGAAAAACCCCAAACTCTTTATTCTTAAAGAGTAAAGGACAGATATTCCTGTTTAATCCACTCCCGTTATATGCTACCCTAAGGGTCAAATTCAAATGCAGTTTAAATGATTGTTGTTCCTTTGCCTTCATTGTAGGGTGGCCAGATATGCATATTTTAGAGGACACTTATGAGAATTAGAGGTTGCAGGGCTCCACTGGAGCCAGTGCAGCCCTGCAACCTGTATTTCTCATAAGTGTCCTCTACACCCTACTTCATTGATACCCATGTAAATGAGGATTAAGTGTATTAAAACCAGCAGGGCTACGCCAGCATAAAACTGACTTAACCCTGCTCTGATTTTTAAAACCTCCTGTATTAATGGGGTATGATATACCCCTATTACATCACAGTTGAAAAATATAAATGATTGATTTGAATATGACTAGTTCAACATAAAATTGTGTTTGCTACAGAAATGCATGCCCAACACAAAGGTCTGTGGGGTTACTACAAGCCCCAGTGTCAGGGACAGCACATTCATACGCAAACGAGATAACATCTAGCTGTTAACAAGTGTTAACATCCCAATGTTCTCTCCATTCATAAGCAAACAAAGATAAAATGGGTGATAACTCACAGGCAGATGGCTTGAACCTGAGCTATTAGGAGCTTGTCTGCATTTCAATAGATGGCTGCCATACTAATGGTGGGCTCAAAATGACCCCTTCAGCATAACAGGATAAATGTTTCAAGACAACCTTGCAAGTAAAAAAACATAATTGAAGTTTCACACTATGAAAGGCTTAACTGCTGCATAAATAATCTAAAGATACAAGTTTGCTTTAAGTTGGTAACTGGAGTTTTCCACTTAGGGTATAATTGATCCCTTAATGCACTTGTAATGAAATTCTTCTGTACATAAATAAAATGGCATATTATGAAAGCAGACAAAATTCTACATTGTGTTGGGGCAAATATGACCCAATAAGCCTGGGAGTATGGTGCTTTCATGTTCCCATTCATTCTAATAGTGGTCAATCATACCCCATTCATATTGTATGTACCTTCAATTAAAAAAAAAACCCCACTGTGGGGATGAACCAGTGGAGCACAATGATCCCATTATCCTTGAGGAATACATGGAATATAAAGTGGTACATGTTTACTAAAAATGTTTTATTAATTTTTTTGTACAACCTGCTGGGGTACCATGCAACCCCATAGTTGGATGAGGGTTAAGTGAGATCAGAACTGGGTCTCAGGTCCAAATCTTGCCCTGATTGGAGAGCAACACTCAGCAAACACTGTCATTTCCCTAGAGCCAATAAGTATCTAATGTGCAAGGCAAAAGTGACCAGAGGTTAGTCCTGTCCCATTACAATGTATGGTACAACTGGACATTACATCTTTTTGTTCCTCCTCACAATGCAGCATGGTCCCAGGAGCAAAGGAACTATAACACCAACATGCCACCACCCCTTGACTTTGAAAAGAGAAGAAAAATTCTTTGACCATCAGGATGATCTGTACTCATGCAAGGAAAAGATAGTCAGATCTCTTGCCTCGATTACTGTAACCTCCTTCTCACTGGCCTCCCCGGCTTTCCCCTTTCTCACCTTATCTCTGTCCAAAACTCTGCTGCCAGGGTCATTCACCTCGCTTTGACCCCATGCAGCCCCTCCTCTCCTCCCTTCACTGCCTCCCCCATCCTGAATGAATCCTGCACAAGCTCCAAGTCTTCACCTATAAAGCTCTTCACAACCTTGCTCCCCCCTACCTCTCTGCGCTAATTTCCCTCCGTACTCCAGTCCGTGAACTCCCCTCACCTAATTCCTGCTGATTCCCTCCATCCAATACAATCTGTTACCTGAGGTCTGTGCTCATATCCTCACCACACAGACCAGCCAGATATCATTCTCGATGTAACCAAGCCAAGCACGTGCAACCTGGGACCTCACTTCTTCGTGAATGTTACACTCCTTGTCTCTTCCTCTGTTCCCCTTCCTTTGTCTCCCCCACCCCCGTCTCTCAGACTGTAAGCTCTAGGGCAGGGACCGTGTCTATTCCATTACTTTGTAAAACACCAGGTACATTGCTGCGCTATATAAATGCTTGCTAATAGTAATAATAATCCCACCCTTTGAGACACAATCTAACAACATGTGTGATAGAGAGAAAATTACCCCCATATACAGAATTGCACAGCTGTGGCGGTATGCAGCAGGGGTGGGGAACCTTTTCCATCTGAGAGGGCCCACCTTGAAAATTAATACAAACTCCAAGAGCTGCACAGGTGGGGGATAGGGTGCTTCATGTGCTCATAAAGAGGAGGTTTCAGACCATGGATCTGTCCTCCATCCTTATGTGCATGCCCTCATTTCTCCTTCCTTACCCAGGCTGTGCTCAGTCTTTCAGTGCTTGGGGACAGGAATTGGATCAAGAGACCTGATCCAGGAACTGGAAAGGGACCAAATAAAAACTACCCATAGACTACATTTGGCCTCCAAGCCTGGGGTCCCCCACCCGAGTGTATGTGGATTTGTTAACTTCTGTAGCATCAGGTGCTGGCCTATACCAAAGGAGATTGGGATGGATGGATGGAACCATTGGTTGACCTAGGAAGACAAATTAAGAAGTGCCATAAGAAGTTCCACACGGGATCAGACCAATGGTCCATGGAGCCCAGCATCCTGTCTCACAGTGGCCACTCTTGGTCTCTTTGGGGAAGTAGCTAACAGGTCATAATGGAGTGATCCATTCCTCTAAGCTCCCGACAGGCACAGGTTGCATCCATCCTCTGACCTACTTGACTAATAGCTATTTATGGATCTATACTCCAAGAATTTATCCAATCTTTGTTTTAACCTAGTTACGCTACTGGCCTTAATAACAATTCTGTGTTCTGTTCAGAAGGACCTTTTGTGATCTTGTAGGCACAGGCAGTGGCTGTGGATTGGCTTTTGTCCTTTATTGCTTTATCAGGGACAAGCATCAGTACCTGAAATATTTATCAGAGGGCTACAGTTCCTAAAATCAGAAGAAGAGCTGGCTCACAGTCACATATCAATGCCCGATGAAGACATGAACTGACAGGGGACTGGGGTAGCTGGTCTAATTGGGTGTCTTTCATCTCTAAACCAGCTTTGTCAAGGCCAGAAGAAGCCTGCACAGCTCTGAAACTCTCTCATGCCTAGTGAACAAAGAAGAAAGGTTCTGTTTTGGTCCTTTTTCTTCTTATTTCTAGAGGAAGTACAGAGATCCTGGGAATAAATCCACCAACGCTATTACCAGCACAGTCCCCACTGCCATTTTATAACAAACATCCTAATTAAAATGTAATAATCATAACTGTAATTACATCTCATTATTACTACAATTTATTACTGCTCTATCACAACTGTAATGCCACTTGCAAGATTCATGCAGCAATAATGGAATGTGGCCTTGGAGCCTTTTAATCAGGGATACTCCTTTCAACACCACAGACTCGTTGTACCAGAGCAGATCAATAGCCCATCAAGCCCAATGTCCTGCTCCCTGTCTCTGGCAGCGGTCAATGCCAAATGCTTCCAAGGAAGGCATAAAGTTCCCATAAGCACCTAACTGCACAACCACACGCTGCGTATGCAGAGCAGGTTTCTGTCTGACACAGCTGGTGAGCATCTTACAACCTGAAGCATGAAGATTAATAGCCCTTGTAATTTTATTCTAGCAAGTGCAACTGCAGCTGCTGCTGTAAACATAGAATTCTCTAATCCCTTTGGAAAGGGGCTAAATTACCTCCCCTCAACAAGACCTGGTGTCAGAGAGTTCCGCAGGCTAATGATATGCTCTGTTGAAATGCCTCTCCTTTTATATTAGGGTGTCAAAGGGACTACTGCTTGCAGCCTGCTGGCAATTGATCCACAAGATATTTTCCCATAGCCTTGGGGTCAGGACCTTCTGCCACCATCATCACAATCTGGACTTGTTGCAGCTCAGGCCTTTTTCACATGGACGCCCACCCCCGCACATGTGTGTGGGTGGAGGAGTGCCTATGCGAACGTGAAGGGGGGAATTGGTGGTTGCCCATGGGAACAGTGTGGGCGGTGGGTGGGGGTGCGTGCATGCTCCCACATTCCACCCATCACCCACCCACGGAGCAATGGGCACCAATGCCCGATGCTCCATGCCTGGAGGTGGGTGGGGATCCATGGGGACGCACCTCCACGCACCGCCCACCCACCCACTGTGCTGCTCACCCATTCCCCCCATGCGCGCCCGTTAGAAAAGGGCCTGAGAGGGAGAGTGGCCGATGCTGCTCCATGCAAACAGTTGAATTTCAAAGCCATTGAATATAGACGTCTGGGTGAGCAGGCACGGTGGATGCACGACCCAGCATTGGGGCCTATTTATTGCAGTCCACCTGACAATTTAAATTCAGTATTCCTGTTACACGCGGTATACATTTTGCAATTGCTGCTAGATTATAGTGTTGCAATTGTGAGAAGGGACACCCCCCCTAGCCCTAAGCGGGGGTGTGTGTGTGTGTGTGTGTGTGTGTTTGTGCCCCGCCCTCCCCTGAACAGGGAGCCGGGTGGGGAGGGGCCTGCCTATTGGGCAATGGCATTGGGAGGCCGGTGGGGAGAGGAGGGGCACCTAGGGTGGGGGCGTAGACAGGTATGTTTACCTGAGGCAGACCAGACGGGTGCCTCTTCCTCCTTTTAATCCCGGGGCTCCCCTTTTCATGGCGGTTAGCGGGGAAAAGGAACCGTGCTCCCTATGAGCTGAGGGGTCACGCTTGTACCCATTACCACTTGGGGAGCGGGGGGGTTGTAAGGCGGGGCCCCAGCCCAGGCTCGGAACAGCTGGTTTGGGGCGGCTAACCCGCCCAGACCCAAGGGGAGGGTGAAATCGAAGGGTCGATTCACCCGGGCAGGGAGGGTGAGATTTAGCTCAACCCCCCTGGCCTGCTTTATGTAGCATGGTTCCTCCCCGCTGTTATGCACACAGGGTCTTGTTATTGTATGTTTTATACGTGTATGCTATGTTGTAATAAAGTTGCGGCCAAGGCCTTTTACCCCAGAGCATGTCTTGGTCTGTTTATGTGGGAGGTGCAGGCACAAACTATCAATGCCTGTTCCCTTTTAAACACTGGACAGTTGGATTCCAGGTCAGAAACAGATTTGACTGGACCACATGCTGTCAATAGGTGTCACAGTGATCTTTCAGGTAACCTAAAAGGGAAAAAAGTTGTAGCCATATAACTAGGGCTAAGATTCTGTCATGGCAGTTTTTAAAAAAAGTCATGACTAGGTCATGGTCAAAATGAAAAAAGTAACGGAAAAGTCACAGGTAAATAATAGTTCTATTTTACCCTTATTCAATGTTTCAGACAAAGCCCCAATTGTAAGTAAGAGGAGAGTGAACCCCCAGGCAGGAGGAAAAGGGACCCCACTCTTAGATTGTAACCCCCCAGGCACTCTCTAAATGAAAGCCCAGGGCTGAGTTGTAAACCCCAGGCAAGCCCTGTTGAAACTGAAAGCTCCAGTCCCAATTGTAAGCAAAAGGAGAGTGAACCCCCCTGACAAGGCATGAGGAAAGGCAGAGGAAATACTGCCATCTCCTCCACGCCGCCTTTTCTAGCTCTGGCCACGCCCTCAGCTGCTCATCATGCCAAGCAAGGAAGCGGAAGGGTTAGGAGCAACGCAGAACAGACAGCGCCGCAGCTGGTGCCGATTGCTGTATCAACGCTGCTCTTCTGGGCAGCTCTCCACAAGCTCCGCCCTCTGCCTCCAACCATGCTGTTCTGAGAAGGGGAGGGGCTAGGAGCAACGCAAAGATGTCAGTGCAACAGCAAGTGCTGGCTGTGGTCTCCATGCCGCTCTTCTCAGTGGCTCTTATCTTCCCACCGGCTTCCAGGGGTGAGAAATTCACGGGAGTCACAGCAACCTTGTAAAAGTCGGGGGAGGGGGGATTCGCTAAAAACGTGACCCCCCCATCACTACCGTGACTGAATCTTAGCCCTACATATAACCATTAAGCCAATACCTAGTTTTTGTGGGATGAGGGCAACGCTTTTTGTTCTGGGATGGAGCTGAAAAGGCCAGACATACACAAAAAGGACCAGTCCTAACTTTCTAAACCAGTTCCAGACTAGCCAGGGCTTATTTTCGCCATGTGCTCAGTCCAGGCAAGCTGGGAGGAGGTCAGCCTGCAGACACATGTGACAGAGCTGTTGGGAGAGCTGCAAGAGAAGCAGATTGGGGGTCTCTGCACTTGCCTGTGATGACTGAATTGCAGCAATTCTGTTTTGCAGAGAGAACTACCTGGGCTGCCTCCCATCCATTCTTCTTCCATCTGTACATCTACAAATAAACAGATTAATACCACACACGACAAGACTCCAGTTCACGTTCCAGAAAAGGAAAACCTACAAAAGGCTCTTAAAACTCCCCACCATTCAGGGAAGGAAGCAGCAGTATTCAAATTGTTGTCTTTAAAGTTGAATGCACTTTCTTGTTTTTATATTAAGGGAATTCATCCCTTATTATTTCGCGTAGCTCATGTACCTCCATGCTGTCTCTCTTGCTGTACTTTGGTTCAAGCTGCATATTCCTCGCCTTTTTAATTTCTGCACCATCTCTACCCTACCCTCTATCCTTTATGCCCCTAATTACCAGTACATGATGTGGGAGTGACTGAATGAAAATGTATGGCCTGCGTTATGCAGGAGATCACATTCACTGATCAGAGTGGTCTCCTGAAATCTATGATTTTTAAACTAAGAGTGCAATCCTGGCCTTATTGAAGTCGATGGCTCAGCTCCCATTGACTTTCATGGGTGAGAATCATAGCATAAAAATATGTCACAGTTGCAATCAGAGGCTCCAAACAAGGTAAGGGTTTGTGTTGTCTGCCCTGGATCAAATCTGCAGCAAAAGGGTCAGACACGTGGAGACATTTCATGTCTGCTGAAAAACGATCATAACAATAATAACAACTGCACCAACTTTATTGAGACCCTGCTCTCTGGACGACATGCACCATGACACACTGCCATTGTAACAATCAACCACTTGGTGCCAACATATGGGGAATACAGCACATAAGGCATCACAATGGGTCTAAGATCTCAACATACACACACACGGCATGTTTCCCACCTAGGAAAGCTTACAATTTTTTCATTCGTTTTTAAAAAATTATTAACAGATCAAGGCTACATCCAACCCCCAGCACAAAGACTCACCATAACACTGGACAATGAAAGCAGGATTCAAGGTTAGAACATACATGTAATAGCCTGAAACTATCCTCCTTGATATGGCAAGCCATAACTTTGAAACAAACCTAGGCCTTGATCCTTTAAAGCGTAGGCCGCTTTTATATGAGTGGGCAGGGAAGCACGTTCTTCAATGCGCCGCTAGGAAAAGCTGTGCGAGGTGTTTACACGCACCGGAAGTGGCCACCTGCCATAGGACTTAGTGGCGCGCACGGCCTCTTTAAAGACACGTTCAGAACTTTAAAGATGCGTTCAGAACACGTCTTCAAGGAGGCAGTGGGAGGCTGCGTGTGCTGCTGATTCCTATGGCGGGCGGCCACTTCCAGTACATGCAAACGCACCCCCTGCAGCTTTCCCTAGCGGTGCATTGAAGAACGTGCTTCCCTGGCCGCTCGTCTAAAAGCGGCCTTATACACATTTCATTTGGATTATGGGAGTGATTTCACTGAAGGGGGAAATCAAATGAGACAGGGGCGAGCCAGATCCCCAGTCTGCCCTGGGGAGGGCCACCACAGCTGCCACACCTTGGGTCAGTGGGGAGGACAGTCCAAATGAGCAGCCCCCCTGGGGAATCCAGATGACTGGAGGAGGCTGCCATCACAAGTCCCTCCATGCCTCGAGTTAGCCGAGGAGCTATCTACATGGGCTAGTATTCCTGGACCCCTGCTGCACAGCAGGATTGGGCCCCTGGGAGGAGCTGCCATGAAATAGCTGATCGGGGGAAGGCCCAGAGAAGCACATTCACCCCGGCCACCAAACAGCTGATCGGGGCCCCTGGAGGAGTGTGCTCACCCTGGCTGCCAAACAGCTGATCGGGGGGGCCGAGGATCCCCCTCCCCCATCAACTGCTTGGCAGCTAGGGTGAGCACGCTCCTCTGCCACCACCACCCCCGTCAGCTTTTTAGCACCCAGGATGAGCATACTCCTCCGGACCCAGTTTTTGAACTTCGCCACGGGCTGACTGAATGGGAGCCGGCCCTGTGGCCCCACGTTTAGCCTGGGTGGGGCAACAGTAGCTCATGCTGAATCACCGGTCTTCTCTTGCCGACACATCCTGTAACAGTCAGGCGCCTGCACCAAGGCGGAAGTGGGCGAACATCTGTTGGTGAACTGAGGGGTATGTGACTCACGGGCTACTGTGTGCTATCTATTGTGGGCTACTGCCTCGTTTGTTTTCACCCCGAGTTAAAACTGCACAAATATAGTAAGACACGGTGTTAGTTCTAAAGGCCTTGAAATCTAAAAAGAGCATGGAAAGACTTACCCACGTGAAGGGACTAACTCAAAGCCAGAGTTGGTTAATAGCACAACTGGGAACAGAACCCAAGTCTCCTGGCTTCCACAACAGTGCTTTGCTCACTGGATTACATTGCTTCTCCAATTCTATTACAACTCACCTGCGCCACCTGACCAGTTTATTTATTTATTTAATTAATTATTTATTTTTTAAAATGTATATGCCATTCTTCCCACAAGGCTCAGGGCAGCCTACAATCCATAAAAATTCATACAATAAAAGCACCCATCTCTCCCCTCAAGTTCCCACCCTCCCCCACAAACCCAACCAAGTCCTATTTATCCCTGCCTATCAAATGCTCTTCCAAATAAAAAGTTTTGCACCGCCTCCAGAAGATGCCCAGGTTCAGACTCAAGTGACCTCCCAGGGAAGGGAGTTCCACAAAATGGGGGCAACCACCAAGAATGCCCTCCCGTGCACCCCCACCCCACAGACAAGGGTAACGGACAGAAGCCACAGGAGGGTGCCCCCAGCTGACTGTAGAGGCTGCAAAGGGTGATGGTAGGATAGGCAGTCTTTCAGATATGTGGGATCCAGATCGTTTAGAGCTTTAAAGGTAAGAGCCAGCACCTTGAATTGTGCGCAGAACGCTATAGGGCAGCCAGTACAGACTTTGGAGCATTGGTGTGATGTGCTCCCAGCGACTTGTCCCCGAAAGGAGCAGAGCTGCAGCATTCTGCACCAGCTGCAGCTTCCAAACAGTCATCAGGGGCAGCCCCATGTAGAGCGCATTGCAGTAATCTAGCCTTGAGGTAATGAGAGCATGAAAGACAGTGGCCGGTTCTGAATCAGAAAGAAAAGGCCGTACCCTCTTCACCAGGTGGAGTTGGTGAAAGGTGCTCCTGGCTACCGCCTGACAATCTAGGCACAGTGAGGGATCCAAAAGCACTCCAAAGCTGCGAGCCTGAGTGACCAGAGGGGGCCGGACTCCATCAATGACAGGTGTCCCAATCCCCTCCAAGTCATAGGACCAGCCAACCATCATCACTTCAGTATTGTCAGGATTCATCTTCAAATCGGCTCATCCTCATCCAGTCCCTGACAGCAGCCAGGCATCAGGTAAGCACCGAGACTGTGGGACCTGGGTCGGATGAAAAAGAGGTAGAGCTGTGTGTCATCAGCATATTGATAACAACTCACCCCAAACATCCGAATGACCTCACCCAGTGGCCTTAGATATACATTAAACAAGAGGGGAGTAACCCTGTGGGACACCACAGGGAAGGTCCCCAGGAGACAATGAGCAATTACCCATCACCATCTGCTGGGACCTCCGTGACAGGAAAGAGTGGAACCACTCAAGAATGGTCTGGCACATCCCCACCAGGCCCTGCAGTCATGTCACAGCAACACCTCATGATCAACTGTATCAAAGGCTGCAGAAAGATCTAACACGATCACCAAGGTAGAATTCCCCTGTCAATTTCCTGGCACAGGTCATGGACCAAAGCCACAAGCGCAGTCTCCATGCCATAGCCAGGATAAAAACCTGACTGAAACAGGTCCAGGAATCCAACCGCATCGAGATGTGCCCGGAGCTGTTCGGCAACCACCCATTCAATAACCTTCCCTAAAAAGGGAAGGTTAGAGACCGACTGGTAGCTGGCTGGGGCGTCAGCGTCCAGAGATGGTTTTAAAGGATGGGCTGGATGACCACTGCAATTTTAAGGGCGTCTGATGCTCTCCCCTCTGGAGGGCGGCATTGACAACCCCAGCCTACAATGGCCCCAATGAGGCAAGGATCTAATTCACAACTGGTTGCCCTCATCACTCCAAGCATCTCCCTCGCATCAGTGGGCGATACCAATTGAAACTGATCCAAGTAAGCAGGACTAGACTGAGCTTCTGTAAGCCCAAACTCCGACTCTGCAATTGAAATGGTAGCACCCAAGTCATGGTGAATACGAGCAATTTTGTCTGCAAAGTAATTAATAAAAATGTCAGAGTGGGCAACAGATGACTCCATTTCCTGGTGGAGACAGTTACATGGTTGAAATCCTCTGTTTCCATCATACTCCAATCCTCTCCCTGCCCCACCTTGTTCCAGTGTCTCCTGCTTCTAGCCCCAAAGGTAGCTCTATTAGTGAGAGTGATGTGTTTTAAAATTTAATTTATTTGTTTATACTAAATCTTATATCCTGCGCCCTCCTGCCTCTGACAGCTTGGGTCGACTTACAATAAAACAATGAGCAAGAAAAAATAAATGTTCTATAGTAAAAAAAAAATCCAGTTTAGAATAATAGTTAAGGCTCTTGCAAATTCAATCATGCACTAAAAAGTCATGGGAATTGCAAGTTAAGGCTCCTGCCTTAATTTGTGAGTCACGTAAGCGGTAAAGATGTTGTACAATCTCACATATTGTGCTTTATTATTATTATTATTATAAACATTTATATAGCGCCAGCCATGTACCTGGCTCTGTACAGAACATAGAAATAGATGCGGTCCCTGCCTGTGGCTTACAATCTAAAAGACAAGGAGGGGAAGACAGGGAGAGGGGACAGTGGGAGAGACAGGGGAGAAAACAAACAAACATTCAGGCGGATGCGAAGTCTCAGGTG
>QEPC01004800.1:526899-543162 GCA_003113815.1 Sphenodon punctatus | reverse complement strand
GGGGGGGGAGGGGGGATAAGGAACAAAATGCAGCTGGCCGGCTCTGCCCCCATGCTACGGTTGGCCCCCCACCATGATGGGCAGCCATAGCTGCCAATAACATGCAGCCATAGCAAACCCACATGCTGGGCCAGGTTGGTGTAAAAACAGACACACCCGCCTGGTTTGGCCTGCTCTGGCCCACCTGGGCAGCTCTTGGGCCCACATTTCTAGCCCAGCTGCCTACCCTGCTGGGGTCTGAACCATCTGGTGGGCTCGGAAGAGACGCGCAGGTTTGGTGCTGGCCCAGGTAAGCCAGAGCGGGGTGAACGTGATGGCATCACGTTTGTTAACGCCCAGTGAAGGGAGACACATACCATGTGGCATGTTCACACAGAGCTCAATTCAGACTACGCAGAGGGCTACAGGAAGGACATTGATTTCAGTAGACACTGGATAAAGAAAGGATCCTGCAGGGGGGGGAAAATACCATGTGACCACATGCTGTTAAAAGACTTTATAGTAATACACAGGCAAAAGGGTGCAGAGCTAAGGCTGTGGAGCCAACTTTAATTTTGCTACTTCCCAAGATTCATCTTCACAAGCTTAATATTTTTCAGGTGCTTTTGCATGGATCTGAGCATATCAAATACCTTGCCGACAGTCAGTAATTACAGAAAAACTCTAATTCATTTCCCTTGGGACAGTGCAGGAGACTTCCCAGTTGTTCTTTCTCTAATAATTTTGGTAAGCCTACTTTGAAAGTTCCAGTGTCCATTCACCCAACTGGTCTCAAATTCACATCCTTCTCTATGGAGCCAGCTTTTGGGGAAGTATTTTTAGAAGCACTCAGCTCTAGTTTAATGCTAATTCCACTGAAACCAGGGGTAAAACTTCCATTAACCCTGCAGAGCAGATATATTTTTGAAAATCACACTCCCAGCTCACATGCTATTGATGTAAATATGTCTGTTTCTTAATTATTGCAAGACAGTGCAATTTTTACGACAACAGAGCTGATGATTTGTGCTTTTCCACCCTGAGATTCTCTCTCTGGGGCTGGATAAACAGCCAAGTATTAACTGAGTCCTGCAGCCAAATCAGAGAATAACTTTAAATAATAGTTCTGTATTTAATATTTATGGATAGTCACAAAGACAAACAATTGTGTGCAGCAAAGAAAATACTTACAATAATAAAAGAGGGATTATCACAAGCAATACTAGATTCTCCGAGAACAAGGGACATTAGATTCTTTTAAAACAAACCCAAGGCAGTAAAATCCTAGCTGCTTAAGTAGATTACAGAAATATAACATATCTATCCTCCTTGCAGCAAAACTTCATAAGCAGATCTCTCTCCTCTCTCTCATGCTCCTGCTGATCCACGTTTAAAATATAAAATCATCTGCCTGTCTTGGAGTCCTTGTATAAAAGATTACTGCAGTTTTGCACAGTAATCACCCTTCCCAAAGTGAATTGCACTACTGTAAAGGAGCAGGCTGACTAGTAAAACAATAGCAACAGAAAAACTGATTCATAATCTTGAGTTGTAAATTGGCTAGAGTGACTCACCTAGATTCCACTCATTGAGTCAGTATTTACTTCATGGAAATTCTTTTTCAATATGTTGGATGAGCCAGTACAGCATTTGAGACTAAACTGACATATTTCAAGTTGTCTCCTGCCTATCAACTTAAAAACTGGCTTCTCCAAACAAGGTTGGAAGTTACCCCACAGCATAATAAACCACACCTTAGTTATTTTTGTGGCACATCCTGTGGCCAGTTCAGCTTTAAAGATTGCACTAACTCTTGGCTAAAAGAAACACACAGCAGGATCGGACAGAATACTTTTAAAAACTTGTGGTGTGCGCCTACAAAAGTGTATCGCCTTCTTGGTTTTGAATGCTCTACCTAGAAACTCCCAATCCCAAGCACTTCCCTAAGGAGAAGAATGTAGCTGACATTTTGTTCTCCGAGTTCATCGCATGCTTATCAGAGGAAACACACACCGTGGTCTCTTGCGGGTAGAAAACCTACTTTGAGCCTTTTTTAATTTGTTCTTTCCCCTTCATCTAAAACATAGGTTGTTCTGTTAAATTATCTTTTATGGATGAAATTTACTTGCAAATTGTATTAACTCCAGCATTTTGTAACAGTTCTCACTTTATCCTGAGTGCCCTCTAGTATTCTGAAGAATGTATTACACACATCATGTTGCTATGTTCAATCAGGGCCTTATCCATAGCATGCCATAGTTCAATGAAGTCAGTGGAAGTCTTTCCATTCACTTCAGTGGGTTTTGGTGACCTTTAGTATTAGGTGCAGCCCATCCACACTGCTTTCCAAATGTTTTATATATAAGAATGTGTAACTCTTATATTATACCTTTTAGCAGAAAACCCCAAAATGTATTGCAAACGAGCTGCCGGAGGCAGGATGGGACAGGATACAAGTATATCAATAAATTAAAAAAATTAATCAATCAATAAATATTATCACCCCCTGTATAAAAATGGGAAGGAAGTGATTTGGCCAGAATCACCTGGCAGACCGGTGACAGAGCTGAGGAAAGCACCTGGATCTCCTGTGTCCAAGCCCAGTGCCTTACCTTACTTTCATAGTTTCCATTTTGAGAGGTAAATATAGTCCTGCAACCCCAGACAGCAACAGAAAGGCAAAGAAAATCAAATATAAATCAGGTTCCTTCCCCCATCCACATATAGCTCCCCACTTGGGGCCCGACCCCGAGTTTGGGAATATCTGCCTTACCTAATGCCTCCCATTTTCAAGAGAAGGCACCTCAAAAATGCAGACTAATTTCCCTGAGATATAATGTGTGTGAGTGGCAGAGGGTACAAGATAGGGCTACACAGAGAGGCTGCAGAAAACAATGGGAAAAGATGGAGGGAGAAAGAGAGATCTCAGCTCCTAACGCAGAGGTTCTCCAAAGTTTCGCTTGCATGAGTCCATTTTGAGACTTACTCCCATAATCCCAGACAGCAACCAAGACATGTAAAGTATATTAATATCAGTGAAGACTGAAACCCTGTCCACGGATGGCGAAACCCCACTTTGGCTCCTCCTGACCCATAGTTCGGGAACCTTGGCCCTACAGAAAGAGCTTTGAAGCACCAGATAAAATCTCTTTCCAGCTTTCCAAGAAGTAGATGAAGACAAAGTAGTTCAGATGATCTCTTTTATGGGACCAATTTTTGTTGGTGAGGGTATACAAGCTTTCTAGCCTCACAGGACTCATCAGGTAACAGAAAAGTCAGAACTAAAAATAAGCAACTGCACGCCAGGTATTTATACGTGAACAAATTCTTCACATCTCTCGAGACTACTTTCCAGGCTCTCCTGATACATTTAAAGGCAACCAGAGGCTATGTATGTACAGTGATATTGGCTGCATTAACAGGCCTAGTTAATGATGGGTGCTAACCTACTTTCCTAACCTTGGAGTTGACTGTGTGTCACCACAACCTCTGCTTTATATGAATGCTCATGCAGTTGCAGTGCTGCTGCTATCTACGGGATTGGCTCTTGGAGGCATTATTGACTGCAAATCCACTGAGTTGTGTGCTCTCTAATGATAAAGGATTCAGGGATGACCAGAGGCCATGGAATAAAAACAGGTAGAGATTCCAGCTTGTGGTCAGTAGGTCACTGTTCTATCAGCAGCCATCCTACTATGGGACTATGTGCCCCAGGCAGGAAAAGCTCCCAAAGATCTCAGCATGAGCTGTGTCGGCTTAAAGGAACATAGTACTAGTCCATACCATTTGTAAGATGATGTTATATCCCCTATGTATCCTTGTTTCCTGTTAATTTACATCAGTTCAGTGCTGGAAAAAAAGAATGTTCTAGTAGTTAAAGCACTGGCCTGAAAGTGAAGAGAACTGTGTTCAAGCCCTGACTTTGCTTGAGACTCTCTCTGCCTCGTATTTCCTATCGGTAAGATGAAGACACCACCACTACCTTTGGGTAGGTAGCAGAAAGCTTTTGAGAATAGGGACTCACTCATATTCTGTATTGTACAGCGCTTAGCTCAACGGAGTCCTAGCCTTGGGTGGGATCTCTAGGAGTTAATACTGTAGCAGGCAGCCACCAAAAGAGTTCACCTGATAAGATTTGTTAATGGGATTCCAGCGGGCAAGCTAGGACACACTGAATCCAGACTCAACTAAATTATAAAACTATTTATTATTCAATCAAAGTATGACCTTAACTTTAGGAATAATAAAAAGGTAGTATGCTAAACAATATAAATTAAGAGGATTCTAAACAAAATCTAGACGCTTCTACTAAATAAGCAGTATCAAACATTAAACAAATAAACTTTCTCCAGTGTGGAAGGATCTGAATCATATTCCTTTTCTCAGTGTCCTCTTGAGGCTGAAGCAGGAGAACCCTGTGGCAGAGTACAGTCAGAGAGGACTGCTGCCCCTTTAAGAGAGCTATGAATACCAGTCTGAGGGCTGGGCAAACAATGTGCTACGCAGCTGGGTAAGGGCTTGGCAGAGCCAGCCCTGTGAGAGTGGAGAGAAACCCTGAGATGCATATAGAGTTAGGAGTGGGAAAGGACTGCCCCTTTAAGGGCTGAAAGACTGGCGGGCTAGCTCCGCCCACTCCAGGGATATTTTTTTTAATTTTTAATTTATTTATTTGGATATAAGAAGAGACTCAGAGAGGGAGTCAGTCAGTGTCTGTTTGTGGACAACGCAGGTTCTTTGGTGAGAGCTGGGCTGCACAGGGACCTACTTGAAGATACTAACTCCCAGGGTGGGCCTATGGGAAGCCTGGTGCCTGGGCTGCTGGATTTGGACTGAGGAATAGCCTAGCAATCTGTGCTATCCAAGGTCCTGAAGGAGGTGTGCTGGTGAGTGCTGAGGAGTCCTCGAGAACCCGCATGGACTTTGGGTTTGTGGCAGAACCTAAGAGGCTATGGAGATACTAGGGACTGAATTCCCTAGTATTCCCTCTGATTCAGAGACCCTATAATTAATAATTTATTATGGCGTAGCCATAGGCCATTGCTCAAAACACACACACAAGTAAATACAATACACATATACAAATTCATAGGGCCCTTAAATATCGCCCTATTTAAATCCTAAAATCAATAAAATATTTACCTACAATACGCACTAAAATAAAGAAATGACTTTATCTAGAACTACCTCATATGAGCAGCTATAATTTACTCGTGGCTCCACAGATAGTAGACCTGCACACAGGATCAGCAGCCAGGATCTCTTCAAAAATCGAGGCCCCTCTAAGAGGAAAGCCCAACTTATTTTTAACTGCATCATGGTTAGCCAAACCGGGGCTCAATACAATCGGGCATTGGATCTGGGAGGCCTGCCCTTTAGTTAAAAAAGCATTAGGAGAAAAGGGTACTTTGGGAGCATGGCCTAAAGATAAACTGGCAACATGGGGCCTTGAGAGAGTCTGGGAGGCTGCTGCCACAATGGCAGGCCTCCCAGTACTAACTGAAGCGGGAACCCTAGAGTGAAGGCGGTCTGGCTTAGCTAAAGCCGAGGCCGTAATAGTGGTAGTAGACCCACAGGCCGAGGCTAGGGTCGGAACAAAAGGGGCTTCGCTATAGGTCAACTTTGGGATCCCACAGGAGTTCATGGTATCCAAAGTGATACCTGCCTTCCCCCTGGGCAACTGGGGCAAATCGGAATTACTTAGTCGGGGATCTGGCTTGGTGGGCAAAACCTTAGGGATAAGTGGCACAATTCCCCTCTTGGCATAAATTTTCCTCAAGTAAACCCGCCACTGACTGAAATAATGGCCATTGGACAGCAGCCATTCTACGATGGCAGATGACCGAAAATAAACAACTAACCTTAAAGTGCCATCCCTAGCTGGCAAATAAAAAGAGCGGGCTATGTAAGATGGCAGAAAAGAGCAACCCAGTATCATAGAAACGTGGTGTGCTATTGAAAATTTCGAATCCCAAGAGGGAAGTACTCCAGATGGCAACGGATGGACTGATATAGTCAACGCATCAGTTACTGGGGTAATAACCCAATCCTCCTTAAGTATCCGAGGTAAAACCTTAGAGCAGGCCAAACCTTGCGAGGGAGTTGTCTGCGATGTCTGGTCCGCTTTCTGAAGGTCCGTTGGAGTCTTATTCCCTCTCAGATCGTTAACACAATCCCAGATTTTACACATCTGCTGCTGGAGGGCCTGGAGTTTTAAGTCCATCCCCTCAATTCGTTCCGCAAATGCCCTATAAGCTTCTGCCTGCACAAGACAGCCACAACCCTGGGCCCGCGGCTCCTGAGTCAGCGGGATAGGGGATCGTAAATCCAACATGGAGCCTCCAGAACTACTGGGGGCTCTCTCCTTCCCTGCGAGCTCACGGGCGAAGAACTCAAGCTCCTCCAGCTGGTGAGGATTACGAGAACCACTGGCCTCTTGGGATCCTGTGGCTTTATCTCTAGGAATGATTAAATCACCAGGGCACACCTCAAGGGATCCCCCCCTTCCCAAACTCGTCTGGCTATGTGACTTTGGTATTCTCCGAGGCTCCCCACCCTGATCCAAAGGAGAGGGTGAAGACTCAGCATAGGCACATAGCAACTCTAGACCCAGCTCCTCTTGTCCAACTGGTCGAAGATTCCGGTTAACACTATCCCCGTCCTCACCCAGAATAGCTGGGTACTGGGGCTCGGACTCTTCTGTTAACTCGTGGGAGAGACAATTTCTGTTTTCTAGGGGAGGGACCTGAGAACCCGGAGCGGCCACCACACGCCCCCGGGCTTTGGCGGCCATGGCTAGCCACTTCTCTCCCTGTTGTTTAAAGGCCAGAGCGCACTCGAGCAATGAGGGGTCTGGAAAGGCTGGCCTTGGTAAAATTGATGGCCCAGCCCCGTCACCAGACATCCCAACCCCCAGACTCCCAGAGCCCAAAAAACGGGGAGATAAAATACCCAAACCAGGAGTCAAGGAGGCTCGTTCTATATCAGGGTCATTTTGAGCAACACACAGGGATTCTCGCAGAGGCCCCTCTCGTTTGGGCTTGGGGGATACAATCGCCGAGGCAAAACATTCAGGTAACTGTTGTTGCCTAGCCCGATTCCTGGTAATCACCCCTAATTTCTTTCCCTTCCTAGGCATTATGTTCGTGTATGGTTAATCTCTAGGGCAAAAAATTTAATAACAAACACAAGAATCTCCCACCCCTATACCCAAAGCATCAACACCTTGCGAACCAGCAAGGTCCGCCAGCACATTGGGCGCCCTTGCCCAGCCAGCTTGCGCACACAGCTGATCCTTCTGCCTGGACAGATGGGTTCGCGGCGAGGCAAGCACTTGTGGGGTTCCTCCTGGGTCAGGCTCGGGGTCCCTCCCTCCCAAGTGACTAACGATGCCCCGGGACAACAGGTCTGGAAGTCAAGGCAGGCGGGGCTTCCTCAAACAGTTCCTCCAAAGTCCCTGGTAGCCACCTCCACCGCCTCCGTCCGCTAATGGCCCGCCAACGGCACTTCGTCCTTTGGCGGCGTCCTTCGGCCGCCACCCAGAGGGCACCGCCCTCAGGGGCAGCTCCCCTTTGTAAAAGATGGTTACCTGCAAGGGGGAGGGACAGCAGAGTGGATGCATCTGGGGAGGATTCCCAGGGCCTTGGCAAGGGAGCCCACACACACCCCTCCTTCCCAGTCCTTCCACGCCCTCAGGGGCAGCTCCCCTTTGTAAAAGATGGTTACCTGCAAGGGGGAGGGACAGCAGAGTGGATGCAGCTGGGGAGGAATCCCAGGGCCTTGGCAAGGGAGCCCACACACACCCCTCCTTCCCAGTCCTTCGATTCAGAGACCCTGAACCGGGAGTACACAGCCAGAGAAGCGCTGCCTGACAGTGGTTAAGGACTGGGTTGCCAGAGGGCTGTTTCTTGGCATTAGAATCTGTGCCTGCTAATATGGGACAATACTAATAGTGGAGACTTTATATGTGCGTGGGAAGTAATGCTGAGATGGCACGGAATAAAGGACTTGAGCAAATTCCCTGAAGAGACAGTGATTTGTGGGGCCTAATTCTGTTGGGACGTACCCTGGGCTACAGACCCCATCCAGGGGTGTAGCAGCTGCACTGGGGCCTCTGAGCCTGGGGGGGGGGTGGGCAGGGGAAGGCACACACATGTAGAATGTATATTCACAGTGGAGTGCAGTGCTCGGCCTATTCCATCTTCTGCACCAGGGCTCATTCCCACCTAGCTTGGCCCTTGACCCGGTCACCTTGATCTAGTCCTTTTTGCTGCAGTTCCAGTTGCAGCTAAGCCCGCTGAACTCCCACAGGCTAGCGTGTCCCACTGGCTGTTATGCCAGTCAAGCTTCTTCTCACGCAGGGGTGCTGGAGATGTATCCTTAGATACGCATCAGCAGTTTCATCTCTGACACTATCCACAAGCAGTCATTTTCTGGTCTCCCAGCCTTCTCTGGTCCTGTGTGTGCTGCTGCCTCTGCTACTGGAACCCTCTTCCTTAGCTCCCTGCTTTTCTTCTAGCTTCCCCTGAACCTTCTAACTGCTCCTCACATTTTAAAATTCTAGCCTGCCACAGCCCAGTCTCTCATTGGCTGGCTACAGTATTCCGTCCAGGGAAATGGATGGGGAAGGACCAACCAAGAGGCCCTTGGTGCCACTAGCCAATTACAATACTATATATTTCAACACACAGAGACAATGGGGTGCATTCAGTGCACCCCACAGCTTACATGTTCATGTGCCACCCTTATGCACTGTGATGTAATTTTTCACATGTACAAATCAGGTAAATGGGTTATTATACACAATTGTTTCTGACATGCTACAGAAGGGAGCACAGCAGGGATAATAAGCATTCACTCGTCTTAAAGTCTACTCCGTGTATTTCCATGTTTGCTCATATGTGAAAAGGGCTTTGTGGCAAATGTTCAAGCCCATCTCAGACCCACTGTGCACTACTGCCTGATTGGAAAGGTTCTCTCTGCTGATGTGGAAAATAAGTATGCTGCGTGTCCTGGTACATATACTTTACCTTCTGTGCCATACAGTGAGTAAGACCTATAATAGGTTTTTTAAAGGATATGCGTTCTGTCTGGCATAATGTCCACTTTTATCTTTTTCAGTGCTTTTCCCCTTTCTTTGCTCTGACCAATCCCATTCACATTCACATCTGTGATGTGTCAAGGTGAAAATACGATTAGTTGGTCCGAGGGATTTTTTGTTGTTGCTCTTGTTGTTTTGGAATATGTACAGTACTAAAGATTTACAGTAAAAGTGGAAGACAGGTTGCAGATCTGGCACAATGGCCCTGAAAACGGTGCCAAGAAAGCTGATTTTGGCACTTGATGTTGTGCGTTAATGGACTTAATGTTGTGATGATAATAAATCAATACCTGCCTAGCCCTTTTTTTGAAATCACAAATTATCAAGGCAGTTCATGCTAGTGACAGGTAAATATGCAACGACATCAAAGAGCCAAGATGGGTTAAGGATATATTAATTTAAAATATGGAGATATCTGAAGACAAACTGCAAGGTAAAATTGCTGATTGCAAGCTTAAAGCATCTTTCATGTCTGTCAAGTGGCTCTATGAGTGCCTTTGAAGTTAGTATCCAGATGCAGGGCCCTGTGTATTCTGGGAAATAAATGCCCCTGCCAAATTCTGCAACCTGAAAGCCAAATTCTGTGAACAGAATAAATTATACAGATTAATTACACTGTGGAAAATCATTCAAACTTTGGAATGCAAATAAATACCCCATCATGGCATCCCATCAAGTGTGGAGATCTTATTTATCACATGGGCCTCTCAGTTTGCCTGTGGGGTACTTTGTGGCTCTCTCTCCAGTAGGGCTTGTGGGGAGTAATGGGCTGCTGCTCTTTAGTAACTGGGACAGGGAGACCCATATGGCTGCAGAAATATGCCAACAGCTGCCAGTGCTGGCAGTCCATTAGCTAGCTCACCATGCTCCCTGCTCAAGCTCCAGCTCCCTGCTGTAGGGGAAAAAAACAGAGAATACCGGGTCCTGTGGCTTTGTTTCTTATGAATGACAGGGCTCAAAATCCAGCTCTGTCATTCGTAAGAAAAAGAGCTGCAGGATCTGGGTGATGACGCTTTTAACCCCACACCCATGTACGGAGTTAAACGTAATTTTCCCATTGGGAGATTTGCTGCCAGGAGAACTGCTGCTCCAAGTAACGTGGGCAAGCAGCCAGAGAGAGGATAGAGAAATGGGGTACTCCAAGAGTACTTTTTTTTGCCTGGTACAGCAACAGGTTTTGTTATCTTGTACTGGGCTCCCAGCAATGTAAGCTCTGTACTGGATTCAACAAAGAGAGTCATTACACCTCATTACCAGCAGCAGAAAGAGCTCTGAGTCGTGACTCATTGGGTGTTTTTAAACACACATTTCTACTGGATGGTTGCTGTTACATCCTGAACTTTCTGTGTCTAAATCACTCACCCAGAACTTGAACATCCAGATCTTTGAACTTCTGCGTAGAACTTCTCCAGGAATGTTTGTGTGTGAAAGGTTCTCCTGGTAAACTGCTTTGTTCCAGGCAGCTGTGGTCACTTGGTTTCCATGGCAGCCTGTCACATCTACAGCTGTGGCTAGTTTGGCTACTTTAGGCTGCCTCAGGGCAGTGTTTGTGTGAAGAATACATCCAGGAACTTACTTGTGGACTTGTAAACCCAGAAGATTGAAAAATCCAGAACTTTAATGTGTGTGTAAAAATGTCCATAGTTGAGGGTTGGGGTGGGGCACCTTTTTCACTTTAAGAAGTTTGGGATAAGCACTGTTGTTAAAGAACAAAGAATGGTAACACCCAGGCAGGAGGAAACTGTGTTACAAAAATGTAAAATGTGATGCGAGTGTGTTTGTGAAAGATTTTTTTAGTGTTCTGAAAGGGACTGTCCCTGCTTCCATCTTGGATTCTCTGAGTGACTTTAAAACTTTAGAAGCAAAGTCAATGCGCACATCTGAGAATTTTGACTTTTTAACAGGCCGAGTTATAATTTGAGCCATCAGTCCTGCACATACAAACATACGTGTCTGCAGAACTGCTCATGCAGGGCTACTACAAATTTTCATGAGTACATGCAAATTTATGCAAAATAAGGATGGTCTGACGTGTACCTATTTTTCATTGTCAAATGTTGGAGGATATGCAAGGGCCAAATTATCAAAAGAACTCAGCAGTGGATGTTCCCATTTACTCAGTATGCTCAGCTCTTTTGAAAATCCCACAATTAGTTGATGTGATGGAAGCTGCTGAAGAATCAGCAGTTTGCAAAATCTCCCTAATTTTGTGCCTACATGGGAACTGAGCTCTTGTGAAATCCACCTCTCATTCTGGTTGCTGACTGAGCCCCATGTGACTTGTCCAGGGATACACGGAAAGCAGGAATAAATTCCTGTTCTTCCACATGACAGCCCACCAGCCTAGTCACTACCCCATCCTTCCTGTCATTTCACAGCTCCGATATATGATTCAGGCCAATCCTTCCATTCAAACCTTCTGTCCTCCTCAGAAAAGCACGACCCAGTGTTAGCAGAAATTATATGAGTGGCTTAGAGGGCACCCCTAACATGAACCATTGCTGAGCTGGGCCATGACTCACTAGCGTGCCTAGCCTGCTCCGTGCTTATTAGGAAAGACAATAGAGGTGGAAGGGTAGGCTGGCAGTGTAGCTTTGAAATTATACGCTCCATCCATTTTCTGCTCCTTGGCAGTTTCCTGGGCATCCTGTGCCCACCGGCCTTCATCAGTTGACTGATCAGACCGTAAAATTTAAAGCCACTATCCAGACAGATGTTTGTGCACAGGGCATAGAGGGATGGAAGCAGGAGGAGGGAAATGTTCCCATGTGGCTAAATTTAAAAGAGGTGGGCACAATGTCAACATTGGCCAGAGGGTGCATGTGATGGATAGACAGGCATGTGTAGGGGGGGAGGGGTCTCAAGGGCTTAGAAGCAATATATTATATTAAGTTGGGATCATTGTTTGACTTACACCCGGATTCAACAAAGGGCTGAAATCCAGGCTTACATGCCTTGCTCAATTAAAAGCTAAATCAAAACTCCCTTTGACTTGGAAACAAATTGTAAGTTCAGTGCCTGAATAATAATAATAATAATTAATAATGCTTATTGTGAAGCCAAATGGCTATTACAATATCGTATCATACAAAAGGAAGCCACAGAAACCGGCTTCTTGTTTCAGTCAAACAGGCCAATAAAATCATATACAATAAATTAAACCAATCAGAGTCATGCCACAGATTTGAACGACAAATCCCCACCCCCTCCTGAAAAGGCACATGGACAAAACGCGGGGGCATAATACTTCAGGGCCCCAATCCCAGGTGCCAACAATCTGAAGTCAGGGGTCAGTAGACAATAAACTTCCATATCTTTAGCTCTAAAAGGCCCGAGGAGGGACCTGTCCCTTCCTTAAAATAGCCTCCCTAATAATCAAGGCAGCACAGGCAAAATCTGCCACCACCTAGGTGGTTAAAGAGTCCCCCGGGCAAAGCAGCCTCCTTAATACCCTGGCATTTGGGCTCGGGAGCAAGTCGGAAAGAAGACCCTCAAGATACTTGAGCCATGGCCCCGCTAGTGTGGGGCAGTACAAAAGAATGTGGGCCACTGAATCAACCTCACCCCGCTTACAAAGCTCACAAAATCTCTGGTTACGTGGGATGCCCTTATATCTTCCTTCCACCAGAGCTGAGGGAAACACGTTGCATCTCAGTCTGGTGAATGCCACACGTCTAGTAGATTCCCACCAAGCAAAAAGGTAATAAGAATCCAGGGGGAGAAAACTATACGTTTCTATCCCAGGGGTCACCTTCTGGGAGGCCAGCAAGGCTTGCTCTGATTGCCCCACTTGGTCCGAACAGCAACTTCCTAAAAATTTTCTGGCCCACCCTTCTCCAGTCCTCTGGGTGGAGTCCTAGATGCTGAATCAACAGCCGGACTTGAGACACCCATGGGTCCAGCAGTCCTGGTGCCTGAATAAGGAGTGCAGTGTCCCAGCCAAAATGAACCTGCCACTTCCAAATTTCACTTAGCCCCTGAAGCCATAGCACATTCAGCTCTTTGGTTGTTCCCTTGTCTCAGGTAGAGGATATAACAAAGGGTGTTTTTAGACAGACCTGTTGTTGGCCACACCCGGAGCTGCTCCGGGGGTGGTCTGCCCCATGTCCAGCTTGGGTCGGGTTTACATTGGCAGCTGCGTCCCACAGTCCACCTGTGTAGCACCCCCTCCCCAACACCATAGAGTTGGAGGTGGATCGCCTGACGCTCTAGGCTGCTGCCCGCAACTCTATGGCGTTGCTCAGAGTAACCGCCGGCTGAGAGTGGAGCTGCAGCAGCTGTCCACTGAGCAGATGGACAGCAGCTTTGCCTCAGGCCTGGGTTTGGCCGGCCTGCTCTACTGGTGGTGCTCTGGGATGATCCGAAGCACCAGAAGCAGGGCTGAAGCAGAGCAGGGTTCCTCTACTCTGCCTGTACATCTGGCAGCCTGCCTTTAGACAGAAGGGCCACTCAGGAGTGAGGCGGAGCAGAGGCGGGGCTGCCGTCTGTCTGTTTACACCCATTGTATAGAACCTAGGCATTTGTTAATCACGAATGATTATTCATAAAATAATAAGGGCTATTTGTATTGTTTATTGCACTTTAGATCCAAAGTTCCAAAAATACTTTCCAAATTTTGCTAATTGATTGCAAACATTATACAGAAATAACAGCTCATCCATCACTGAAATGCAGCCAGTTCTAGGGTAACAAAGAAGTCAGGCCAGCCTGCCCATTGGATAGAGCAAATACCCTGTCCATGAAAGTGGCATTCTGGGATGGGACTCTTCAGTGCCACCACCAGAAAGCTGGCCTGGCTCCCCACCCACACTGCAACCCCTGTTGTGGGGCTTGCATGGTCGGCAGGTGGGCACAGCATTCCTCCTTGCAGTTTAAATGAGTACACCCTCCCCCTATTTGGCTACATTGTAAGCCCCACTGTGTGACTTGCAATACAGTAAGGGAACATCCAAACTGTTTTGCCCAAGGCTGCAAAACCCCTCAGGACAACCCTGAATAGAAGGCCACAGGCTTTCAATTATTCACAGCAACACCACACAGCACATCAGGCAGAAAGTGAGCAGTGATTCATTCAGCTAAAACTGCAGGAAAATGTTAAGATAGGTTGAATTTCTCCTAAGGAATTCAGCCAGGGCACTGGGGTTCAATGCTCATCTGGCAAAAAGAACCATGAGAATTTTAATGGCCACAAGAGGTTAGCACGTTGTTCTTACATCTCTTCCTAAAGACAGCTCTTCCAGAAGCACAACACCTCTTAAGATCATGTTGGGGACTGAACCACTGATCAGCAAGACGGTGGTGTGGCATACCCAGTCATCAAAACCACTTATGGCTTCTGCATCATCACAAATCCAGTGAACAACATCCAGCATCAATATGGACCAGGATTCTACAGTGCTACCCTGATTCTGGAATCAGGGGGTAGTGGGACTACATCTTAGGAGTGGGACAGAGGTCATTATTGCACGTTACACCCAGTACGTGCTGAGGATTTCCAACAAACGCAATTATGAACATGTACAGGGCTGACTACATGCACTAGCTCATGGGTAGCCACTGGAACACACAGGAGCTACCTATGAGCTGGTTGAGGACAGGCTTACCGGGAGTGGTGGCCTGGCAGGACCTGGGGAATAGAAGCAGCAACGGGTCTCGGGAGCGACAGCTGGCTGCTCCTCGGGGTCTACTGCCATTACTACTGCTGCCACTGTTCCCCAGAAACTCCTACCACCACTGCTACTTCTGTCACAGCCACTGCCCTTCTCCGGGACCTGCTGACACCACTGCTGCCACTACTCACCAGAAAATACTGCCACCGCTGCTACTCCTGCCACTGCCCTTCTCCTGGACCTGCTAACACCACTGCTGCCAGTTCCTCAGAAACTACTGTCACTGCTGTTACTCCTGCCACTGCCCATCTCCGGGACTTGCTGCCACCACTGCTGCCACTGCTCACCAAAATACTACCACCGCTGCTACTCCTGCCACTACCACTGTCCTTCTCTAGGATCTGTTGACACCACTGCTCACTGTCAGGGTTTGGGGGCCTCACTGCTCGGCGGGGCCATGCCGTGCGACTCCGCTCCCTCCGGGCAACTCGGCAGCCAGAGGGAGAGCGGTGCCGCAGCAATCAGCCCAGGGGGGCGTGGCTCAGCACCGCAGAGCGCAGGGGACGCCATGCCGCCTGCTTCCATGGTTGCCCAGTGATGCAGTGCGCGCCTTGCAGGACGGGGAACTGCAGGGCACCTGGCCGGCCCCTCACCCCAGGGATTGCCCTACCTGGTGGTGCCGGGGCTCCAGCCGTGGGTCCGGCGGTGGCAGCAGTGGTGGCAGCAGCGGCGGGTCTGGTGGCGCTTTGGAGCGCTTCAGGCCACTACTAGGCCTTCCGATTTGACATGGAAGGCCTAGTAGCGGCCTGAAGTGCCACCGCCGCCAGACTTGCCACCGCCGGACCCAGGGCCGGAACCCCGGCACCACCAGGTAGGGTGATCCCTGGGGTGGGGGTGGATAAAAAAAATAAATTCCCAGGGTCAGGGGGAGGTGCTCCCCAGTGCCCCTTCCACTCGCGCAGCCTGGAAGGGGGAGGGAAAACTGGGTTCCTCCCTGCCCCCCGCCCTCCCTCCTGAATGCGTTCGGAATCCGAACTTTGTTAGGTCAGTTCGGGCGGGGGTCGGTCCAGATTAGGGGTGTTCGCAAATGGGCCGAACACCCCGAGTTTGGGCCAAACCCCGAACTTCCGAACCGCGTTCACACATCCCTACTGGCCACCCCCAGGCCTGCTTCAGGAGTGCACCCCCATGTCTAGCCCCACCTGGGTTGGGTATAAATGGACCTGGTGGGTTCCATGGTCCACCTGTGCAGCACCCCTCACACCATAGAGTTGCAGGTGGATTGTCTTATGTTCTATGACATTGCCTGGGACAATGGCCAGCCAGAAGGGGAGCTGCAGCATGAGTCCACTGAGCAGATGTACCACAGCTCTGCCTCAGGCTGGCGCTGTGAGTTTGGCCAGCCCGCTCCTCTGGTATGTTCTGGAGCACCGCAAGGCTGGAGCAGAGGAGACAGTGCCTGCTACACTTCAACATCTGGCGGCTCGTCTTTATAGAGCTTTATAAAGTCTTTATATCGCCCTTTATAGAACACCCTCTCTATGTGGCCCCCCCCCGCTTTATGCAGGGGACCTCCAA
>QEPC01004800.1:506866-520903 GCA_003113815.1 Sphenodon punctatus | reverse complement strand
CTCCGCTCCTACAAGACTGGTATCGGTATGGATATTGAAGTCCCCCAGGACCAAGGTCCTGGAGGAGTTCAACACCACCGCCGAGACCAGCTCTGTTAGAGCGGCAAGGGATGCTGCTGGGCAGGAAGGGGCTCGGTACACCAGCAGCACCCCGAGATTGCCCCCAGCCAAATCGAACACTACATGGAGCATGCACCTACCATAACATGCACCTACCATAATGCGTAATAACACTCAGACAGAGATACATGTACATGTAGCCCACTATGCTGTGTGTGATAGGCATCTCCCTATGTTCCTCCTTCTGGAGAGGTTATTTTATTTATTTATTTACTAACTTATTTATTGAATTTCTATGCCACCCTTCCCACAAGACTCCCCATGGTGGCTCACAATCCATAAAAAAAACCCAGTTAAACACATTAAACTTCATACAGTTTCATGGGTCTGTTTCTGATGACCACTGTATAGCTCTTTGGCTTCTTTAGCTCATTTCTAGGGCCCCCCCAGTCCAATTCACAGACATGGCAGGATGGTAGCCATCACACATGCACTTAAATGCATCCTACTCAGATGAGATGGGGAAATGTTAGATTGCTTCCCACAGGTACCACAGGGCAACCAAGCTGGTGTATCATGCAAAGCAATGCCATGCCTGTTTTACTTACACCATCCCAGACAACCTTAGGATGCACCAACACCAGGACAGGAGGAGGTTCATCAGGCCTACACACAAAGAGTAGTTAAGAAGCACGTGAATCAAGATGGTGTCCATGGCCACCAGTGGCTTTGCTGCTACTCCCTCTCAACATATGGAGAAGCTCACCGTGGAGAGGAGGCATGCCATGTGCGGCAAATCACCCTTGTTTAAAGCTGGATTGTTTGCCCTGCATTTGCCATGTGTCCAGGGGAGGAGCCGCAAAGCCACTGGTGAGGATGTACACCGTCTTGATCCTCAAGCTTTCTAGGGTGGAAGAAGCAACTTTAGTTACTCTGAGCTTGACAGTGAGTGTGCAGTTTCAGGGGAAGAGCGAAAGGTGAACACACGCGCACACAGACAGGATGGTTGTGATGTCAGCTGGCTTTGCTTCCTGTACATCTGTGCTTATCTAAGAACATCTGTTCATTTCATGCACAGCCAAAAACAGGAATCAGAAACACAGGAGAATAAATGTGTGTGTGTGTGTGAGAGAGAAAATAGCCCTCCCCTCTAATTAACTTCCTTTCAACCTGGCCAACCATTTTTCTGGGCTGGCAAAGAGAAAGGCACCTCTCTATCAGTCCCTCAGGCCTGGGGGTATTTCTTTCCAAATCAATGGGATCAATACAATCTCTTCTTAAAAGATACAAACCCTGGAAGCAACAGAGAGGAAGTATCCAGAGCGATCTGATTCAGGAGTCAGATGGGAGAAAGGCACCAAGTTAGGCTGAGGTGTATGTGTGTGGGGCAGAGGAGAGGACAACCTCTCAGGGCCCAGTTCTGTGAGATGCTGAACAACCTTCACTTCACTGGTCCAGTAAGGGATGTAAGCTCTCACTACAGCACCTTGCACAAGGTGCTCAGTACCATTTGTGGGTAACCAAGTGAAGTCAGCGGATGCTGCATCTGCTCAGCAACACACAACAGGGCTCTGAATCAGCAGACTCAACTGCTGTGGAAAATGGCATATGGTGGCATTATCCCACTCAGAACATCGCACCTGTATCTCCTATTTGGGAACAAGGGGGTGGATAGCAAACCTTTCAGCATCCTCATCCAAAAACGAGCCAGCTTTGCGATTAGACAGCAGGCTAGACATTACAGGGAGAGAGTGACAGGAAGAAATCCAGACAGTGTCTCTTTTCTTAAGAGTCAATCTCTATTTAATGTATTCCTCTGAGTGTGATAAGTTACCCATAAAACAGAGAACCCCAGAGCCCCACGGAGCCCTGCTGCCTTTTTACCTATGAAAACATCTAGTCTAATGTTGTTGGGTTTTTTTTATTTGCTGTTGACAAACCTGGTAATTACATTACCTGCTACCTGCCTTTTCGTTAGGGCTTGGGTGCAGATGTCGCTGCTCTGATGCTGACATAACTGTGCTCATTTATCTTCATCAAGGAAACAAGCAAGCTGCCCCTCCAGACCTGGGCTGGCATTTGGCACTATTATTTCTCTGCAAAGCAACACTTGCTGGCATTTAAAGGTTACATTCCCTGGAAAGAGGACAGAGGGTGTAAACAGATGGACAGCAGATCCGGGGGCAGCCGCGCCTGCCCACTTCACCTCCAGGCTTCAACTCCAGGCTTCACCTCCAGGTTGGCTGGTCTGCCTGAAGGCGATCTGCCAGATATTGAAGCGGGATGGCCCTGCTTGCAGCATTCCAGAACATCCCAGAGCACAACCAGCAGGCACTGGCCTGGAGTGGTGCTGCTGGTCATCTGCTCAGCGGACCCATGCTGCAGCTCTACTCCTGGAGGGCCGTTGCCTCAGCAACACCATAGAGTTGTGGACACCAACTTAGAGCGTTGGGCAATTGCCCGCAACTCTATGGTGGGGGGAGGGCCACACAGGTGGACCATGGACCTCTAAAGTGGACCCGAGCAGGGCTGGAAGCAGGTGGATGCGGAGGTGTGCCCCTGAAGCAGCTCCAGGGAGGGCTTACCCCCCCCTCCCCCGTGTCCATCTAAAACCACCCAAAAAGTGTAAGGTAAAAGTGTAATGGCCTCTGCACTCTCACTCCCCACACCTTGATTCCAATCCCCACCTTCAATGCGACCTCTCATTATTAGACAAAGAGCTACAGGCACAAGCTGCGGAGACAAGTTGCAAACATGTCATTGTTGCCCAAGTGTTTAGTCCTGATGAAAGTAAAGGCCAATTAGCAGTGCCCAGAGTCCGAGAATGAGTTATCTGAGAAATGACTGAGGGTGTCCACTATCAGAGACAGGATGCTGGGCTGTCCATTGGTCTGACCCCATATGCCATTTCCTATGTTCTTATGATCCTTTCCCCACACCAGCTCTGCTAGAGTTTTTCAGTCTTGCCTTGCAGCCCCAAGCCACAGCACAGTCCAGACCTGCAGTAACTCCTGCTGCTGCTCAACCTCTGAAGCATCATGCCCCTCTCCCAAAGTACCTTGAGTTCAACCTGCAGCACTCCGCAGCTCCAGTCCAGAGTCTCTCTGGTACAGACACATCCACTGGGACACATCTTGGGACCTTGTAGCTCATGTCACTTGTGAGCCCAGTCAGATTTGACCTGGGGAATCAATGGCTATTGCTTCAATTATTTATAACTGAAATTGCTGCTATTCAGAGATCATATAATAGAAAGTAGGGATGGGAAAATCGGAACCAGTTTAATCCAAACCACCCGATTTCTGTTGGTTCGGATTAATATGATTCAGGGGCAAGAATGGATCCACCATACGATCTGCGGATTGGTTCTCAGTTGCATTGTCTGGCAGTGGCTTTTGGTGTCCTTTTTGATTTTTTTTTTAAAAAGCCAGTCAATGAAATGAAGTTTGGCTGGCTAACAGGAGGGGAGTGGGGAAAGGGGAGGGAGGCAGAAAGAGGGATCTCTGCTGGCCAGTTACCAGCCAGATCTGTCTGGCAATCAGCCAGCAGGGCACACTGGTTGGTTGGTAGGTAGGTAAGAGGCCGGGGCAAATCCCCCCCCCCCCCCTTCTCTAGTTGCACACTAGCAGCTTGAGTAGAGGAGGGTGTTTGCTCTGTGTGCCACATTGCTGCTTTCTGCCATTTTTCTGCTGCCACATTGCTCTGCCACCTCTGGGACTTTGAGGATTCTGCACAGGCCTACTGAGGTGTTGGAAACCGGACAGAATCATCAAAGGTAGGTTAAAAAAACCCTTGACTTTGGGCTGACTTGGGTGTTGGTTGTGGGGAGGAAGGGCGGTTGGATGATGTCGGTTGGCCCTTTCCTTCTCCCTATTCCTCCCTTCTCCTGGGTGCTCTTCTTCTCAGTGCTGCTCTAGGTGACTGTCTGGGTGTTTTGGGGTGCTTTGTCCAGAGTTTCTATGGGGCTTTTCTTGGCCTGGTCTGGGCTCTGTCCCCTGGTCCTCTTGTTTCTCAGTGCTGCTCTGGGTGGCTGGCTGGGCCTTTTTGCAGTGTGAGGTACTTATGGGGTGCTTTGTCCAGGGGACTTGGAGAGATCATTCTATGGGTTTTTCTTGGCTTGTCCTGGCCTGGGGAATGATCAGCAAGTGATCCCAACTCTGACCCCATGGCTTACTGGTGCAAGAAGATGAATGCCTGGCCTCCTCTTGCAAGGGTTGCTTTGCGCTACGTTTTGTACCCGCCCATGAGTGTGCTGAACGAGCACCTCTTCAGCATCGCCAAGGACACTGTGAGCCCCCATTGATTGTGCATGGACCCCAGGAGAGTTGAGCAGGTGATCTTCCCCAAGACTAATTGTCACTTCTTGGCTTCCTTGAGGATGTCCCCATAGATTTCTCTTTAATTGAATTCTTGAATTTTTCTTGAATTGATAGGTGACTCCACTGAAGAAGTGACCTTTGGCACCATGATTTCTGATGTGAGTGACTGGGTTGAGCACAGCCATGGCTCGGCAAAGAGGTTCAGCAGCACCATCAGGGCTGCGGAAGGGAGTCTGTCAGACACTGGGACTGAAGAACTGGTCCAGGAAGCTGCCTCTGTCCTTGCAGAGCAGGTGGACTACATCTGCACAGGAGGACATTGCCAGGAATGCTACATTGCGTGTGGCACCGTGGTGTTTTACTATAAAGTTAGATTTTTATCTGGAACATTATCTTATTCAAATTTTGCATTTTCGCCTACATAGAACTGTGACTAGGATTCGTTTTCAGACATTTGAGTCAGCTGTTCCTATAGGCTGTTTTAATAGGATTGATTATAATGACAGATTATGCCCTTGTTATTTAAAAGTGGTAGAACATTTGAAGCATATATTATTTGAATGCCTACTTTATAGTGGTCTGAGAGCAAGCTGGATTGATCCTGTGTTTGAAGAGAAACCTTTTTTCACAGATTCACAAAAATTGGAGATTCTATTGAAATCTAAAGATTTTTCTGTTTCAAAGGGTACTGCATTGTTTTTTTCTCTTAGCTTTAAGCAAAAGGGAATTTCTCTTTAATTGAATATGTTGGATTTTATAATGTATTTGTTTTTAGTTATTTTAACTGAATGGAAATGACTGATTGCTACATAAAATGAAAACGAACAAACAAGTGGACCACACGACAACCACAGTTGCTTCCATCCCACATGCACCGCACCGGGTGGCGTCAGAGTCTACCAGTCACGGTAGAAGACAGCCAGATAGCATGTCCATACTTCCGTCCCCTCCCTCATCAAGTTAGTAGGAAATTCTTACTAGATAGGAATAGGGTGCATCTTGGTTTAACACAGATGTTTAAGTTCTCTCCATGAGCAGTGCGATGACCCACCCCCCTCCAAGCACTCTCCAGGGTACCTCATTCAGCTGACTGGTCTGGGGAACTGTTTGAGGAACCACAATTTGTGGGACAATCCCACAGCAAGGAGGACTGGGATTATGGCTCTAGGGGAACGAGGGGAGGTCAGAATACAAGAGCTCCTAGCCAGCCAAACCAGAGTGAGTCCAACTGGATGGTGCTGAGATTAAACCACCCGCGGGGCTTTAGCATAACTAGCTCTCTCTCTCTCTCAAGAATAATAAGGGGACCTCAGTTTTCTCATGGTTTGAGTCCATTTAGTCTTTCCCTCTGGGGCAACAGGGAACAAGTCTTTGCTATATTCTGTTCCACAGCCCTTCTGATATTATCTTTGAGGATAATGAGGATGTCTACTCTTAGTTTTCTCTTCTTTAGGCTAAAATGGGGTATCTCCTCTGTTAGCCTTGCAGCTTTCTTTTTCTTCTTCACCTCTTGCTCTCACGGTCTCCAAAATAGTTTCCCACTCATGGGTCTTGCAAATTCTAGTTCACTCACTCTTGAGAACAGAGTTCAAGGGCAAGCTTTCTGAGCATAGTAAAAGGGCAAACTTTCATTTCCATTGCAACTTGTGTTGACAACACCACTCCATCTAGCTTGTCTGGTCTGGGACTGTCTGGGGACCTACACTTGGTGGGAGAAGCCCCACAGCAAGGAGGACTAGGATCATGTCTGTAGGGGTGTGTGTGTGGAGGCCATACTTAACAGCTCTTAGACAACCAAGTCAGAGGGTTCTGGGAGCCAGTCCACTCGATCCATTCCACTGAAATCCAGCAACATTCCCTCATACGTTCCCTCTTAAAAAGTCCCCTCACCGGCAATAGTTGATTTTCCTATTCATATGAATGGCAGCAGCCAGCCATGTCAGCTGAGTGGTCCGCTGCTCAGAAGCACTGTGGGTGGGGAAACAGCCTTTGCAAGGCACTGGCCGGGAGTGCTGGGGAGCCCAGGTTCCCCACCACTTGGCTGGGACATGTCGGTTTCAAAGGCCAGCCCCGCCTGCTTCACCACCCACACCCTATTGTTTTGCAGGCTATATGTGGACATTAGAGAGAGACTAATTTGCCCACTGATAAGAAACTTACCAGGGAGATCACAGGAGGTTTATATATCTTTCATGCTCGCTGACAGATCCTCTGATATAACATCTTTTGTTGCTAAAGTTTTCGTATACGCCTACTATACAAGAGTGCGATCCCTTAAGGTATGGGGTTTGAAATTTTGTTGCTTCCCTTGGGTTGTATGGATTGATTTGGTTTGGAAAACTTTTTCTTTTCCTGTATTATGTGTATTACAGGAGGATTTTATGCTTTGCTTACTTTGTATGTCTATTTACTCATTTATTTCTTTGTGTAAGGCCAAGCCCTATGCTAAAACATTTGCAATAAAAATAAACCTAAGCTGCCTTCGCCTTCCGCCATGGTCCGTGGCAGGGGCAGGGCATGGGGGCTGCCAAGGTACCCACCCAGGGAGCCGCCTGTTAGAATCCCTCCTCATACACTCCACCTGAGTGGGTACCCTGCGGCTTTTCCATTCAGCGGACCCCCCCACCCCCCAAAAAAAACATGCTAGTTTTAAAACAGGCTTAGTTTCAAACTGGGCAAATTTGTAAGTAGCCCCCTCCTCCGCAACCTGTGGAGTAACTGTCCTGAGACTTCAGCAGGCCCTTCTGCTGTGACCAGGTTGGGTGCATGGTTCGGATCACACAAACCAAATTTGAACAGAAGAGATGAACAGGCTCAGCAGAGACAGGCTTTTCCTGCTGAAGGCCTGAAACTAATGTTGTGTCCTGAATACAAATAAGAATGAGCTAGGGAGGAGAATAGTATTTCAGGAATACTATTCAGCTGTGCCTGGCAGAGGTCTCTACATTGGGAGCAGAGGTCTGGAGTTCTAGTCTGGAAGAGGACAGTTTAGCTGCTAAACACCAGTAAACACAGTGACAGCATGAAATCTCCGTGTTCCTGCCTTGGAGGTGTTAACATTGGCCAGAAGTAGTGAATGTTGGAGTGGGGGAGGAAGGAATGAAAGCCCAAGATCCAAGGAAACAACTTCTTCCCAATATCCATTTCGGTCCCAGAGAAGATTAGCTGAAGCTGAGAGAATAGTGTGGACAGTGAGGCTGTATGCTGGGCAAGCCTCCCTGTCCGCTGGGTACAGTGAGCTACTGCAGTGAGACTGTGCTAGGCCAGGCTCCTGGACTACTGATAGCTCGCACTGTAAGATGACTACAACAATAAACAGCAGTGAGGCTGGGCTGGATGACTGGAGAACTAGGAGCCTCCACACTTCCATTCAATGACAGAACGCCCATTGATGCCAATGGTGGAGATTCAGGCCCTGAACTTTGTACAGTGCATAGAATTCTCAAGGGAATGCCAAAGAGAGGAGTTCCAAGGGAAACTAAGCCCAGATCCAGACAAGAATTCTCTGGCCTTCTGGGCCTTTCCCCATCTTTACAACACTGTAGACTGCAGGTCAGGGCAGAACTATGAAGGGAACACGGGGAAATAAATGGGTCATATTCCTCCTGCAGCAAACTGCAGTTATATCAATAGCAGGCTTAGTGAGCTTTATTTGAGAAACAAAAACACTTAGAGGAACAATTCTGCATCCAACAGCAAGGACTCCTCATTTACCCCATGCCTTGTTCTCCTGCCCTAAATGTATAGCAGAGTTTCTTCATGTTAACACAAAGGAAAGAATTTCTTTTTGAGCACAAATCTCTAAACTAGAGCCCTGCTGAGACCCTAAAAGCTAGAGGCAAAGTGGATGAATCTGAAACCCAGAGGTCCTCTCTGTTCCTTATCTTTCAAAAAAACAGGAAAATCCTAAGAGGCAAAAGCACCCCCACTGCCCCAGTGAGTCCATCTGACAAACAGCCCCTGCTGATGCATTGAGGTGGGGGAAGCAGGAGGGGAAACACTTATGATAGATCTCAAGCTGAAGTTTATTGCCTGGATGAAATTATATTTCTTTCCAGTGCCATCATTTAATCTGGCTTGGGAGGAGAAAAAAAATTAATAACTATAGGTTTGCGAAGTGCTCTCCACAATATATATATATATTCCATCTGCTTGGTAACAGAAAAAAGGTGCAATTGCTGCCTTTGCCGAGGAGCTGTTCAACCTTCATTCAATATATTTCAATTACTGTTTGTTAAAAAAACCTACAAAAACCCACAACCAGAAGCCAAGAGAAAGGGAGAGAGAGCGCGGCTCCCTGAAAAGGTTGCTGCCTGCAGAGCAGTCCTGCTGAATCCATGAGCTCCTCTTTGGGGAAGGGGCCTTGCTTGGGAGCACTTTAGTTTTAAAATGCTGTCATTATCGAGTTGTGTATGCATGGCGGCACCATCAGTCCTAATGAAGTCACTCAGCCTTAATGGGACAATCATATGTGCTTCCATAGGAATTCCAGCACCACTTCCTCCACACAAACACACAGAGCATGAAATTAAAAATAAGGACAGTCTGGGATGAATGTAGGTCAGACGCTGCCCACTGGTGTTAAGAAAGAGTAAGTCCAATGAAGACAGTAGAGTTCCTTCATTGCCACTGAGAGCAGAATCTGCCACATAACCTTAGGGGGGAATCACACATGCAGCAATTATCTGGATTTTTAAAAACTGGTTCTCAATAGTTCGCTGTTAACAAGTCCTGTTGCATTCACATGCATGCCATACCGATTTTAAGTACAGCGAAATAATGCATTCAGACCTTCTTGTAGTGCGTGCTTACCCGGCTGCTCAGTACGGTTCAGTTACAGGAAGTGGCCTGTGGGGAGCCAGAAGGTTGCTACTTTGTAGCAAAGTACAACTTTGCTACAACCTTTGCTGCAACTTTGCAAACTTTGCAACAACCTTTGCTACAACCTTTGTAGCAAAGGTTGCTACTTTGTAGAATCAGGGAATAAAAACGGAGAGCCTGAGGCTGCTGGAAAGAAGCCCCTCGCATTCTCTCCCTGGTTTCTTTCCGGTATCCCGCTGCTGCTACTGCTGCAGCACTACGGTAGAGGCAGAGGCAGATGATTGAAAGTCCCTTGGAGGGAAGAACTTTTTTGGGGAGAAGCATGGAGGGGAAACATGGAGGGGAAGAACTTTTTTGGGGAGAAGCTGGCTGCAGCCTGCACCCAGCGAGGCAACTACAGGGCTCCAGCTGGTCTCACTGCTTCCGGTAGGGGCAGGAGTAAAACAGCGCACTTGGAAGCACGGTTGCATTCACATCAGAAAAGATTACACACTAGTTAAAACCAGTACGATGTTGCTTTCACACTGCTGTTAAGTGCGGATTTATTGAAAACGGACAGTTTGAGTAGCTTTTCAACACGCATTGCTTTAGTGCGATATTGACTCCATTTAATCGAATTTAGGTGTTCAGACAGGCATGAAACATTCGGGTTTTTTTAAAAATCGCACAAATCAGAACGTCTGAATCCCCCCTTAGAGATTGCTGGGGTCTAGGCTTGTTTTCACCTTACTGTTAGGATTTCATTTCACAATTAACAGCAGGAGCATACTAGCTACCCTGGATTGAGGGGGCTCAGTTGAGACTGGGCCCCAGACTCTGAGGGGACCTTTTGCAAATGGCCTGACCACTGCCAGGAAACTTTCAGAGTGGGTGGGAAAAAGAAGAAAGAAGTTTTCAGTGTGGGTGGCGGTAGAGCATTGGCCACCCAGCCTGAACATTTCCTGGCTGGGTTGCTGCTGCAGGAATCTAGGGCAGTGCCGTCTTCATGGGTTTGCCCCACCCCAGAGACCCTGACCCCTTTCCCTCAGTGGAGCCCACAACTGCGACATGAACCTGGGCCCACCACAACCCTGTTACACCACTGTTTAGCATTACTGCAGAGGGCCTCATACGAAGTGCTAAATACTTCCAATTTATACACCAAGTTCCAAATCCTGGGCTTGTATGGGAACTGAAGGCGTTTGGCATCTTACAACATAAAGACTTTAGAGACAAAGTAGTAAAGTAATATCTTTTATTGGACCAACTATAGTTGTCCTGACGAAGGACCCTGTGAGGTCCGAAAGCTTGCATACCTCCACCAACTGTAGTTGGTCCAATAGAAGGTATCACTTTACTACTTTGTCTCTATTGCCTATATTTAGGACCAACACAGCAAACCCTACTTTCTCTACACTGCTATGGATGATATCGAAATTTGCTGTTTGAAATGGAAACTTCACAACTTGAAGAAACAGGAAGCCAAGTTTAACAGCAACACCTATTTCTTGAGCAACTGTAAAAAAGAATAACATCATTCCCAGTCCCAAAGGACTTACTATCTACAATCCTCTGACTACCACGTATAACTCAAAATATGCAGGCCGACTCTGCAAAAGGACCGCTGAAACCCTGAGAAACCACTTACTACACCTAACACACTCCAGAAGAAACCAGGTAAAAACACGAAATCAACTTGCACTCATCCTAAGAGAGAAATATTTATTTATGTTTACATTTTTACCCCGCCCCTCTCACCACAAACTATTCAGGGCGGCTTATAAGATTCTTCATTAAAACACAATATAAATATAAAAGATATACAAATATACTCTAATCATGAGCAAAATGATAAAACCCAAAGTGCACCAACACGCCCAGGGCTTATAGTTTCGTCGGAAGGCGAGAAGATTCTGGCTGAGGTGAGTCCCCACCAGAAGGGAGTTTCAAAGCAATGGTGTGGCTGCTGAGAATGCCCTCCTGTCTGTCCGAACCCGCTGATAACACAGGACTTCCAGGAGGGCACCCCCAGATGACCACAGGGGCCGGCCAGGGTCCCAGGGGGTGAGGCAATCGCTCAGATAAGTAGGGCCTAGACCATGAAGGGCTTTAAAGTCAATATCAGCACCTTGACTTGAGCCTGTGCTCGGAGCACGGGTGTTATGTGCTCCCTGAAGCCTGTCCCAGTAAGGAGATGGACCGCTGCATCCAAACCGTCATCATGGGCAGTCTCACATAGAGTGCATATATAAAGAAATCCACCTGGAAATCATAGAGGAAATTCAAGATAATTACAAAAGACAGCTGACCACAGAGACAAAAAGCGGTGCAAACTACAACATCTACACAATATACAAAATAGAAAACAACCCCACAATGTCATAAATCTATCCAGACAAACACTGACTAAAGCTGAATTATCAGTACTCTCTAAGGGACTAAACTTCTACCCTACAAAGAAACCTGATAAATACATTAATGCAGGGAACTAGAAGAATTTTTCCACTGGCTTCATCTCAAAGAGTACTTTTACAACAAGAAAGTACCCCAAAACAACCCATCTCTTCCAGAAAACAAAAATAAAAACGAAACCTCTGATCAGTCACCTCGAGATGGACGTAACTTCATGCTAGACCACTACAGTGACTGTTTTAGGAAAATAATTAACTGTCAAATCCTGAACAAACAGAATTATCAACATAGCCTCTCCAAAGCAGAAAGAAAGGCCATCCAATCCCTTAAATCCAACCAACATATTGTCATCAAACCAGAAGACAAAGGGGGCTCCATAGTCAGCCTCAGATGAGAGGACTACATCTCGAAGGCCAATAGACAACTCTTATATCTCAATTATTAGAAAGAACTCCAAGATGACCCCACATCATGATACACCAGAGAGCTTGAAGACACCATCGAAGCCCCACCCTGTAAACTACAGGAGGGACTATTTGACCTCATACCTACTAACCCCAACCCAGGGACATTCTACATGCTTCCTAAATTGCATAAAGAGGGAAATCCAGGAAGGCCCATCATATCCCGCCACAGCAAACTCACAGAAGGAATATCGGGATTGATAGAGAACATTCTCAAGCCACTCGACATGCAAAGGGCCAGCTTCATCCAAGATGCCACTGACTTCCTCTGCAAGCTTTGCAACATAAACAGCCTCCCACAAAATACCATCCTGGCAACCATGGATGTCACCTCATTAAACAGCAATATCCCCCACACCAATGGTTTTGCAGTGTGCCTCAAATACCTCCAGGACTACGAGAAACATACAGGCATACACCCCAAGCACATTGGGAAACTTATCCACTTCATCCTTACACACAACTTTACTTGCCACAAAAAACACTATTTACAAAGCATGGGGATAGCCATGGGCCACCAAGATGGTCCCCCAATATGCCAGAATTTTTATGGGACACCTGGAGGAAGTTTCCCTAGAAAAATGTACCACTAAACCTCTCCTGTAGCTGAGATATATAGATGACATCTTTATTATATGGACTGAAAGCCTGGACTCTCTGAGTGCTTTTAGACAAGCACCTTGCCACCCACTACCCACCCATTATCCATGTTGCAGGGCTGCAGTGGTGCCCTATGGGTGCCCTGCAACATGGATAATGGGTGGACAGTGGGTGAGTAGTGGGTGGCAAGGTGCTTGTCTAAAAGCACCCTCTGTTGGATTTTCAATCAAAACTTCAACAAACATCACCCCTCAATTAAACTTACATTGGAACATTCCTACAAGATGATCAATTTCCTGGACACCACAGTCAGCATTAACAATGGAACCCTACAAACAACAATATACAAGAAACTTACAGACCACAATATATCTCCACAGATCGAGTAATCACCCTAGACACACCAAGAAATCAGTCATCCATAACCAAGCCCTCAGATACCACAGAATCTGCTTTGAAGAGAAGACCCACGATACTTACCTTGCCACACTAAAAACTGCTTTCACTAAACAAGGACGCTCCATCAAAGCAGTGGGCCGAATAATACAACGGACTACCAAATACCCCGAGAGAATCTGCTAACAATACAAAAAGAAGGAACCATCCAACCGTACACCTTTAGTTGTCACCTACCATCCCAAACTGGAACCCATTCGCAAAATCATCAGAGATCTCCATCCCATATTGCATGATGACCAAACCCTGAAAGAGATCTTTCCTGAACCACCCTTTCTGACTTTCAAACAACCTCCCAATCTCTCGCAGCTCATTATCCGGACTTGTATTTCTCTTTCTTGTATTTCTCCTTTTGCTTTGCATTCCCCTCCCTATCTCTCTCTCCCCTCTCCCTGCCCTACCTAACAATAGACACCTACCTTATATCCCACCCCACCCTTCATTCCTCTGTTTTGCTCTGTTTCTTCAGACATTACAGCCATTTGTTTCTTATCTTTGTCTAAAGTTACAGGTAACTTTTATTTACTATCAACAGCTACTCGTATTTCCCCTTTCATATTGCCATCTCCTGTCCACCTCGTTCTCCTCTTCCTCTCCCCTCCCTCTGAGTTTATTTGGCACGCCCCCTCCCCCCAGACACTGTATATACCTCTGTTTTCTTCAATTTGTAACCCCATACCTGCCTGACAAAGGACCCTGTGAAGTGCAAAAGCTTCCACCCTTGGACTAGCTCCCCCACCCATGCTGATGGTTACTCTCTTGATTTCATGTTCTCTAGGAACTGCTCTGTCTCCGATCTCTCCTTCGAACCCCTTCCCATATCTGACCATTTCCTTGCCTCCTTCAACCTCTCCCACTGCTCCCCCTCCTCTTCCCCATCTCCCCGTCCCTTCCGCGATCTGCAGGCCATTGTGCCCCAGGACTTT
>QEPC01004800.1:483003-496735 GCA_003113815.1 Sphenodon punctatus | reverse complement strand
AGTTTCATTTCAGTACAAAACTGAAATGAAACTTAAAGCAATCTAATAATCCTACTCAACGCCTGCTGTTCAGGAACAGTGACTAGCTCAGAAGGTGTTGGGAAGGGGGGAGGCAGATAGTTTCATTTCTTGCAAGCCTCTGGTGCCTGGAAGTCAGCTCCTCAGTAACTAGTACTACCCCTCCCTGTCACATTTGACCTTTTACAGTGAAACTTTTTTTGCCACCCGAACTCACCCGAACGCGATCAGAACTTACCAACTGTTCGGTCATTTCGATGTTTGGATTGAGTTCGGTTCGGCCCGTTCGTGTTTGGAAGTTTGGTTCGGTTCGGTCGTCTGAACAGGCCGAGTTCGGGCCGAACTCCGAACTTCCAAACCGCGTTTGCCCATCCCTAATTCTTAGACAAAGGCTGTTACTGTCACCTTTCCCCCACTAAAGAAATCTTAATGAGGGCTGAAACAAATGTGACCATTTCATATTTGCAAAGACAATTAGCATAGTTGTTCCCATGGATGAATATCCAAATTTATCTCTGCTACTGTTGCAAAATTAGCATTTTGGGGGTTTCATTTTCATTACTTTAGTATTTTGCATAAGAACATAAGCGCCATAGTGGGTCAAACCAGTGGTCCATCTAGCCCAGCATTCTGTCTCTGACAGCGGCCAGCTCTGGTAGCTCAAGAGAAGTACATGTACAGATCATGGAAGTGTGCGTGACCCATCTCTTGCTGACTGCTCCCAACTACCGGTAGCCAGAATTTTAAGCCCCAACTAGTTTATGGCACTATCCTCTAAGAATTTATCCAATTTCTCGTTGAAACTAGTTATGCTGCTGCTTTCAAAGCCTCTTCTGGCAGTGGGTTCCACAACTGTATTGTCCACTGTGTGAAAAAGTACTTCCTTTTGTTCAGTTTAAATCTGCTACCATTTAACTTTAGAGAGTGTCCCCTTGTTCTCTTATTGTGGAAAAGGGCAAACAACAGTTTATTATTTACTTTTTCCATGCCACTCATAATTTTACTTCTATCATATCTCCCGTAATTGCCTCTTCTCCAACCTAAACAGCCCTTACCTGTTGAGCCTTTCCTCATATGGAATCCATCCCTTCTATCATCCTTATTGCCCTTCTCTGAACCGTTTCCAGTTCTATTAGATCTTCCTTGAGACAGGGCAACCAGAACTGTATACAATATTCAACGTGGGGTCATACCAAGGATTTATATGGTGGCATTATGATACTTTCCCTTTTATTCTCTATTCCTCTAAATAGATCTATGGTACGACTGCACCTAGAATACTGTGTGCAGTTCTGGCCGCCCCATCTCAAAAAAGACATAGCTGAGCTAGAAAAGGTACAGAGAAGGGCAACAAAAATGATCAAGGGTATGGAACAGCTCCTGTGTGAAGAGAGACTTGATAGGTTGGGACTCTTCAACTTGGAGAAGAGATGTCGGAGAGGGGATATGATAGATCAGAAGTTTATAAAATCATGAGTGGTGTGAAACATGTAAATAGGGAGCGGTTATTTACCCTCTCTAACAGTGCTAGAACAAGGGGACACCATGAAATTAACTGGCAGCAGATTTAAAATAAATAAGAGTAAGTATTTTTTTCACTCAGTGCACAGTTAACTGGTGGAATTTACTGCTAGAGGAAGTGGTCAAGGATGATAGTGTAGCTAGTTTTAAAAAGGGATTGGATAAGTTCTTGGAGGATAGGCCTATTAATGGCTATTAGCCATGTAGGTTTGGGGACATAACCTCTTACTGTTGGGTGCAGAAAGGATTGTCCATTGTGACCTGTTGGGTACTTCTCCCAAGAAACAGAGGTTGACCACTGTCGGAGACAGGATGCTGGGCTTGATGAACCGTTGGTCTGTCACAGTAAGGTACTACTTATGTTCTTATGACTTTTATGGTGGAGGATTGTCCTGTTAGTAGCACTGTGAGTTTTTGATGGCAATTGCAGGAGACTCTGATGGGCTTTGTTACAGGGCAAATCTTCACCATTAAATACAATGGGAGTTTTGCCATAGACTTCTGTTGCAGAGGATTATGCCCCAACAGTACAGCCAAGGAAAACAAAATACAAATCTGAAAAAACTGAAATACTGAACATGAAATGCCAACATAACCAAACATGACAAACACCTGAAAAAAAACAGGAAGAAACCACAAAGGACGTTGGAACCAAATCATGCTTTGTATTCCCTTTGTTTAAACTGGATTGGAATACACCAGATTAATCAAATTCAGTATTTGCTTCAGAGATTCATTTAAGCTCTAATCTTAACTAATCCACGCTCTTCTTTGGTCACTGATGCACATGAACGAGCAGCTCTTTCACAAGGTTCCTATCCATAAGATTATTCAGGCACCTTTTGGGGGTTGTAATAATTTAACTACGGGAGAATTTAGCTAACTACCTCCCTTGGGGAAATTAAATATTTGGATCTTCTCCTAGTGAAGGGGCACTCAGGGCTTTATAATAGTTGTTGAAGCCTTATGCTAGACAACGTGATGCCTCTTAGTGTAATGGTGCATCAAAGAAGGTTGTAGCACACTTATAGCTGTAGAGGATAAAAAGATTCCTGTTACTATCCTACAGCCAGCCGATAGCCTTCCTAAAACACTAGATTAAGCAATTATCCACAGGACCAATAGGAACATGAAGAAAGGGGAACAGACACATGCAGATATAGGAAGATGAAGTGATTAAATTATGGGTAGGACTGGCATTTCCCTTTGTTGTGCCTTAAGATGAAAGAAAGGAATGGTTGGCTGGAGGGGTGGGAGTTGTAGCGTGAGTGGGGTATAGGCATGAGGGGCAGTGCTTCTGTGTGCACTGTACAGTGGGGGCTGTATTTTGGACATGGTAAGTTTGGCAAGGGCAGGACTTTGGACATGGCAGGAAGGGTCCAGCAGTAAGTGCATTGGTGGGGAGCTAGCAGCTGCTGCTGTTCCCCAACCCTGGCCAAGGTCTGCCAACCCTAACAATGACTCTGGGTGAAAACAGAAGTGACAGCTCCTGCCGCTGCCACAGACTTACCTGGGTGGTGGTGGGAGCCACCACTCTGCCAGGAATCAGCCTGACTCTAAACAAACGTGACAGGGGGTGGGGAGATGCATGGACGTGCAGCTGCCTGGCCCCGACCTCGTGCTGCATATAGCATCCCACCCTCACGGCTGACGGGCAGTCATGGTGGCCCATAAGGGCCGCTCTGGAATCTGGAACCACCTGGACTCTGGACTGGGTCCAGGTAAAATGGGCTATCAGACGTGATAGTCTGCTTTACTGCTGGCCGGGCAGACATTTCCCAGCCATGTTGGTGCTTAGCCCAGGCTGTGACTGTGTGATATGCCGGAGTCACAGCCCAGGCTAAGTGCCCACACCGCCGGGGAAACAGCCTAGGCTAACATCTGGTGGTGCTTTCAGAAGTGATGGTAGCCCACAATTCCACATGGGTCAAAGCATGAAAACACAGGCTATCGCCATGTCTGAAAACACCCTCTGATGACTGGGCACTAATTTCACTGTTTATATTTCATGCTAGTGTTTTCTTCATAGTGGAGTAGATCTAAGAAAAGCTCATGAATTGAATGGACTCCATGCAGGTGCTGTTTGAAAAGGGGATGACACTTGAAGTTGCTCTGGCTGTGCATGAAATTTGGGCAATTGTGCATCTAAGTGGCTAACTAGACAGCTAACTGTCCATTGTTGTGTGCAACCAAGCAATCTGGGCATGCAGGCATGGTAACAGTTTAGCATCTGTTTATGCCTAGCATCTATTTATACATAGAAACACAACCCAGCTAGTTTCTATCTCCACACTGCCCTGTATCTTTACTTTAGCCTTTAACTATTGGAACCACATCTGGGGATGAAAGACGTGCCTCTTCTCTAATCCATTACTTCCTGGGTCCTTCCACCGACAGTACCAACTCATGCCACTTTTCATTAGTGTCTGTGATATGTACACTGGTCAACTGTGATATGTACACTGGTCAGCTGTGATATGTACACTGGTCAGCTGAGAGCTAGTCTAAGCCCTTAGGCAGTAAAAAACTTTCCATCATTGCTGACTAGACCCATCATTGCTGACCTGAGCTACCTTTGATCTAGAGGAAAAGTAGCACAGTGTCTTCCCTCCCCTGGTTCCCTGCAGCATTTCATTTTACAAGAGATAAGCCTGATTCTTAGGTGGTGTAAATTGCTCCAGTGGCATCCGCAGGACTATACCAGTATATACATTTAAGGATGTGGCCTAATCACGTTAAAAAGATATGGATATTGTTACAGTAAAGTGGTAATTTAGTTCTGTTTACCTTCCTATCCCCACTGTAGGTGGTAAGGTTAATGTGTGATATTCTGCATTTACTGTTGTTGCTAGCAGGGACAATGAGGAATAGTGTACAATGTGTTACAGTATTAGAATAAATGGTGTATGTCATTTTGTGTGTTTTCAAGTGACATTATATTATACAGCTAATCAATTCATGGAATGTCTTCTTGCCTCTCTCTCGTTTGGAATGTGTTAGTTCCTCTAGTTCAGGGGTCAAGAACTTTTTCTCTCCCAGGGGCCACTTTGAAAATTAATACAAGCTCCAAGGGCTGTACTGATGCTGGAGCGGGGATGCTTACAGGGTGCGCTTAACATGAGGAGCGTCCAGATTATGGAGCGGTCCCCTGTCCTTGTGTGCATACCATCATCTCTGATGCCTTACTCCGAGCTCAGTTTTTCAGTGCTTGGGGATAAGAACTGGATTCAGGGGCTAGATCCAGGAACTGGAAAGGTACCACATAAAAATGTACCTGGGCCTGGGGTTCTCACCACCTCTGTTCTAGATGTCTTATGCTGGAAATAGTTACCCTCCCTAAGTCTTTTAAAGAACATGAGTAGAAGAAAGTAAATGTTATTTTGAAGGAGCTACAGGAAATATTACAAATAATAAACAGCACAGAAACTCTATAAAATATCAACCTGATTGTGCCCTCTTCATCAGCTAACTCTTGAAGAGCCTGAATTTATTATTCCCTTTTTGCACACTATAAAATGTAAACATTAACCAAGCAGTGGGAATAGAAGACAAAATAACGCTAGTGAATTATTGTTCTCTATCGGGCTGTTAACTGTCTAGTCATCTAAAACTGTATATTGGAGCCATGCAATAGCCTTTTAACACAATGAAACCTTGTCCAAGTCACTAATTAATTCTAGGTCCCAATGAGCTGTTCTTCAGCACACTGGACAGCTCCCAGTGCCTAATTAACCTATTCGACAGTGTAAGAGACAACATTTCCTCTATTTTTTTCTCTAAATGTGCAGAGTTATTTTGTGCACATATGCATGTTTAAAACCTATCTGCTTGCTTTCTTTCTACAGCACAAAATCACTAATTGGAAGGAAGACTAGTACTGGTTCTTGCAATTTTATTACAAGTTGCATGATTTGGGAGGCTTCTTAAAGCATTAAATGGAGAGAGATGATAAAACAGCCCAACTCTCAGCTCTCATTAGGTGAAAAAGTAATATTTTTTTTGCCAACACAGTGGTGGAAAAACTTGAAAAATACTACTTCTGGGTGTACCAAAGGCTCAGAAACAAAAAGTAAATAGGTAATAAAAAGCCCCCATTTTTAAAAACTGCATTTTTTCCTTAAAATGTTCAAGGCTCATGACTTTTTGGTGGTCCGGCTAATTTTTTTTTATTTTTTTTTAACATTTGGGTAAACATGTGGAAAAGCAGGGGTTCAGTATAGACCAGGGCGATGGGAATAACCCTTGATCAGGGGAGCTTATTTCCCCTCCTCCCATAGAGCAGAGTCTCTTGTCCCTCCAGAAACTGCAGAGGGGGAAAGCAATAGCCTCTTCCCCCACACTGTAGGGCCTGACAGAGGTGGCCTCCAGCAGGAGCAGGGACAGGGGGAGGGGAAAACAGCCTCCCCATAAAGAAGCAAGGATAGGGTGGCCAGATATGCAAATTTATGGGGACAATTATGAGAAACGCAGGTTGCAGGGCTGCATTGGCTCCAATGCAGCCCTGCAACCTGTATTCCTCACGTGTCCTCTAAATTTTGCATATCTGGCCACCCTAAGCGAGGAGTGGGGCATAGCTCCTAGCTAAGGAGTCTCCCAAGGCTCCATTTTGGTTTGGTACCAGCAGATGCTGTTAAAGCAATGTAACACCTTTGGTCAATCGGGGTCGTTTCAGACGTGACAGGCCCTTCGGCCCACCCCACTGAACCACCTGTCTCTTATACACATCTAGATGTGTATAAGAGACAGACGGGAATCACGGCCACCGCAAGGGATTCACTGTGGTTGACTGTGGTCTTGTAACATCTGAAATTACCCTCAGGCATGAATTGTACCCCCCACCAGGGGTGTAGCTATCATAGGGACAGGAGGGACATTTGTCCCAAGGCCCAAGCTGGGGGTGGAATTACAGGGCCCAAGATGGGCAGTGCACAAATCCTGTCCTGTTGTGACATGGCCAGGGGGAGATTGACCTGAGGTGGAAGTACCTGCAGCATGTGTGCGAACTACTAGGCGGGCAGCACAGGATGTAGCAAGCAGCGGTGGCAACATAAGGAGGCAGACAGTGCAGCCTCAGCCCTCTAGGGTGAGGTGCAGTAAGCAGAGGGAGGGAGAGGCGCTGGGAGGAGGGAGGAGGAGAGGGGATGGGACAGGGGAGAGTGACAGGCTGGGGGAAATGGCAAATCTATTTCTTGCACCTGGACCCATTTCAACCTAGCTACACCCCTGCCCCCACCTCCCCGCTGCTCTTGCCACTTTCAGCTTAAGCCCTTTGCTCTAGCTCTGCTCCTTCCTGCAGCATGGAGTCACTGTGGTCATTTGCCTGGCATGGAAAAGGAGCATTTGAGGGGACCTTCCCAATTGCTGACAGCCCATACATGCTTACAGCACACAGGGCACCATGCTGCAGACTGGCTTTCAACATGGCAGGCTGCTTGCAGCCAGCATTAACATTATGTTTGTGCCTCCACAATGAACGTAAATGATTTTTGTTCATGAGAAATGTTGTGTCAATAATTTCAGCTGCGTGTTTCCAGTTGTTGACAGAACAGAGGAAACACGATGTAGAATTCAGAATTCAACACCTTCCTCTCACGTTATCACAAAATCCTCTGAAATGGACAATGCCTATAACACATGCAGCTAGCTGCATTGTAATAATTGGCACTGTACTGACGTTTGGAATATCAAGGGGAGACAAATTCTGCTCTCTGGTGTAACGGAGGAATAGCTAAGCCAAAATCAAATGAATTACTTCTGATTTGCACATCTGCAGCTGAGTGTAGAACCAGGCTCACAGTGTCACTGCTGGACTGAGCTTTTGAATAAAGCATCCAGAAGCCTCAAGAACAATATCTGTTTGTTAATTATCAGGAGAAATTCATCTTGTTCAAAACGCTAAACAGCATGTCCATTCCACTTGTTCTTAAGGCAGCACAAGCCAACATGGCTTCTTTCTTTCTTTCTGTTTACTTGCTTCCCCTCTGAGTGTAAATCATAACAATGGGGTCACATGTAGCTCTGGGATAAAGTGGCATGGTTTAACTTTTGCTGTTTAGCCAGAAGAGAGAGTGTGGGTGTGTGTGTTGGGTCCCACAATAATGACAATTTGCAATTATCCGCTCACACAGGGAAGCTGAAAAAAGCAATGGATGTCAGTGAGACGTTTGTGGCCTGTGGGTGGCAAGTAGCCCCCCAGGTGTCAGCCTGCAACCCACTTCATCCTTGATATTTGCCGACTAACCTAAACTCAACAGGACTCCTCCACAAGTGTCAAGCCTGGGAATAATTTTCACCCAACACATTCAGGATTGATCAGGTCAGGTTGCAGACTGGCCAAGAGTGACCTTTCCCAATGAAGAGCACTATGACATCATGGTATTTGGCCTGGGCTGGTACTACAATTGGCTCAGGTTTGGAAAACGTGTAGGATCCTGGCTTTGGCCCAAGCTAGCTATATTCAGGAAAAGAAGTGTTGCTTCCCATGGGGATGTTTGAGGCCACACCTGTGACCCTCTGTTAGCTTAGGACCCCGGATAGCTTACTGCATAGCACCTGAGGAAGCCATATATACATGGGTAAAATTTCACCCAAAGGGAGAAACAGACTAAAGGAAAGAGAGCTCACAATTTCTAATGACATTTTGCATAAAAACAATTTTGACTGTTAGAATGAAAGACAGCAGGTCTCCAGTCCTTAATATGGTTTGGGCATTTGGAGCATTTTATTAACAGCTGTTTTAAAAATGCAGAGACAAGGACAAATCCAGACAACTTCTGAGCACCCAAAAGCCTAAGTTCATAACCATTTGTCCCATAGTGGGATTTTAAAAGTAGCTAATGGTCATGGGTTGAGCATGATATACTCCTGTGCATTATTATGATGATGCTTTCACAGCACAGTGTAATGACTTTATATATATATATAAGTATATAAATATATATATATATATATATATATATATATATATATATATATATATATATATATATATATATATATATATATATATATATTCATATTCATTCTGGAAGAAAATATTTTTCAGTTGGGCTGCTGTTATTTCCACTGAAGTGCATCTTAATGACTGTATGCAGAAATTGGGGCCCTATTGTCCTGAATACGGTGCAAGGAAATAAAGTTCCTGACTCAAACAGCTCCCTTCCAGTCTTGGATTTATACATTCACACAGTCAGAGATTTTAAGAAACCATCTAATTTGACCTCCTGTAAAATAAAAACCATTGGATTTCTTCCAATTTTGACTAAAGCCAATCTTTTAGAAGGGTGTCTAGTCTTGATTTGAAAATTGCAAGTGATAGAAAATCCACCACCTCCATTGGCCAGTCCGTTCCAATCCTCATTATTAAAATGCATGACTTATTTCTAATTCATATTTATCCAGCTTTAACTTCCAGTCATTGGTTTTTCTTTTCTTATGCTATTCTTTGCTAGAGTGAAGCACCCATTAATACCCAATACATACTTCCAATGTAGGTATTTATATGTTGTGATCAAGATGCTTCTTTACCTTCTTTTGGTACGCTAAACCAACTGACCTCCTTATGCCTCTCACAGTGAGGCATGTTTTCTAGTCCTCAGACTATTCTGGCAGCTCTTCTCTCTATAATTTATGTAACACATAACAGAGCAGAGACAGCTGTGACCACAGTTAGAATATTTCATTTTCTATGGTGGAATCCTGAACAATTCAGCAGCACCCAAAAAATCCAGGAAAAATCAGATAATGTTTGCTACTTTTTCCTATCAGAATGTCATAGTTGTAATAAAAGTTACATAAACTATACGGAAAACATTGTCTTTGGGGATGCCTTGAGTAGGTAAAACAAGACTACTAAGAACAGCATTTCACAAGTACCCTTGGCAAGCCAAATTGTCCTCCTTAGACAATAACAGTTTATTTCCAGTGGTATAATGTCATTTTTTTGTGTGCCTCAAAGTAACAATTTTCCAAATGATATTTCAAAGAGCCTTGTTGGCACAATGAGATCCCTTCCTAGAGCCAAGCCCAGCAGAGGGAATATAGCTTTTCCCAGAAAACATCTTAACCAAGAACCTAGGGAGAGGCTGTTTGTATGTACACAACCTCTCAGCGGCATTGATAAGCTTTTGTGAGCGCAGAGCAGTCTAAGACTGGCATCACTAGACTGATTTTTCCCCCCGTGAGTTATTAATAGACTTCATTTTCCAGCACAGATATAGCTCTGCAAACAATAATAATAAAAAAGATGAATGGAGTATGATGATTAAATGGGATATTTTAGAGACGAAGGGCTGGTATTCAGTATTGCTAGATCTATACATGTCAGAAGTAGCTAACTTCTAAGAGAATTTTTTTAAAATAAAATAAAATAGGATGGGTCCCTGAAAACACCTGCATGCTAAACAGATCAGTAGGCAATGGTTTTGCACTATTATGATGTCAAAATATAGACCAAAGCTGTATTTTTGTAATTAGCCATCTCTCTCTCCCGGCCCCTCCCCTATTACTGTAGGAATGCTTTAGATTTATGTATGCTGTCAGAATGTAGCACCAGAACAGTTGGGATTTTATGCTGTTATAATCTTTTTTGGACTATAAAAAACAACTCATGCCTTTTCTCAGCATATTGTTCTCCCCTTATGACAACAGATACCAGAACTTTTGATTAAGTTTTTGGAAACAGCGGTGATATACACATGACTAATTTCAGAAGTACATTAACAATTGAAATGAGCCCATTTTGCCAAATCTTTTCTCATCAAGAAACAAACAGTATCTGGTGTCTTCCTTTCTTTATACGTTGATGAAAACACCCATCCTCCCTGATCCTTTTCTGTTGACAGTGAGCCTGAGTGGAAATTGCCCATCTAAATATTTTAATGTTTAATAAGGATCCTGCCAACATACCAAATATTGGCACATTCCTTCATCTCAGCAAGAGAACAACAGATTATTGCAGTACCATGAACAGTTCCCTAATGCTAGGTGACTGTGAGCCCTCCCTCAGACATTACCATATTCCTTTCTATGATGATCTCTCTCTCTCTCTCTCTTTTTCACACACACACACACACACATCCTTTACTAACATACCAGTTGTGTTGCTCAAATGCATTTCCCAAATATAGTCTCTAAAAATTAAACAGATATCATGTGATAAGGCAGCTTTTACCATCTAGACCAAGCACAGTTCATGTACCATATCCACTTTATCACAGTCAATAAGCTCAAGCCCCACTTGTCCACATACTAGCAACAACAGGCCAGCTCGGTAGTTGGTGTGAATCCATATACTCTAAAGTTAATGAGGGTGAGGATCTGGCCGACAGCTTATAGCTGTAAGAAAATTATATTTAATGCAAGCTAGGTACGAAAAGAGTGTATTCACCCACACTCTTATTAAAAGCCAACAAGACAGCAATGACTAGTTAGGTTTCTATCTAACATTCTATCAATCACTTACTACATCTGCTTTTGACAATGTATTATTCAGTACATAAAATACTTCTCAGCATTATTTTATACCCAATGCCACTCATCTAACACTTACTGATCTTTCACATTTGCTTTCCACAAAAGCAGTTCCACAAAAACATTCATGTGGAAAGTCCTAACTAATAAATCTAATTATGCTTCTTACCAGTGCTACTCACACTTCAGTAATTAGAGTTTTAAACATGTCTTTCCTTATAAGTTTATTTATGAAAGTGCATTTCTGAAGTGTATTTTAGAGTTCAGGCTACACTCAACCCTCAACTGGACTCAACCCTCCAACTATTAAATGGAAGCTGAGCCACTGACTTTAATGCATGGAGGATTGTGCACACCTTAGAGTCAATGTGAGTTTTGCCATTTACTTCAGTGAGCTCAGGGTTGCTCCCCTACAAACAGAATAGTGTGATTTGAAAAATCAGTAAGTGCTCAACAAGTACTGTTGAAGAGCAGCCTATTTGGTCACTTCCTTTCTAATTGTCCGTTGATGCAAGAGAGGGGTGGATACTTTCAAGTCTAATTCATATTAAATATAGTTCTTCTTAACTTTCATATTTGTTGAAAAGTCCTAAGAAATCATCCAAGATTCTACCTCAAAGGAATGTACAGCAGCATTTGGGCTGGTCCTGAACTGAGAGTCAGCTCTTGACCCTGCCAGAAGTGAAAAAGAGAAACTCACTAAAGAAACTGAAATCTGGGAGCAGAGGTCATCAAGCACTCTCATAATAAAGTTCTTAAGTGTGGAATAAAACCAGATAACTAAAAAACGATGGGGTTTTCATCTCAAAATATCTTTCCATCCCAAATTTCAACAGCACAGCTCCCTATTTTCAATAGGCAATTTTCTATCTATACAATTTGATTTGGGGTAAAAACAAAGCCCACCGGCACGTCTGTTTTGATGCCATTAGATGTTAGCCTGAGACTGCCCTGGGGTGGGTAGGTGGCTAACTTGGAGTGCGTCCTTGGAAAACTAGAGGTCACAGCCCAGGCTAAGGACTGCCTACGTGGACCACAGTGGACCAGCACGCTTATTCTGGCCTGCCTTACCTGCTGCGGGTTGGGGTCATGTGGGCGGTGGGATGGCTCTCTAGCCGTGGGTCTGTTTGTTCAGTGCCGCAACCCGACCCGAGTCACGTAGGCTGCAGTTTCCCACCCCAGTCCAGGGAGTCACCATGTCACCTGCATGTCTGTTTTCACCCATTGTCACTAGCTGGTTACAACTGGACCGTTACAAAGCTTAGTGGGTGGTGGTGGGGTTTTTTTGTTTTGTTTTTTAAAGTCCCAATCCTGAAATTGAAAATTAAATTAAAAATTAATACAGAAATGCCCAAGCCCATGAGGTACATAGCAAATGCAAGATTCTCACACAAATGAACACATAGGCTTCCACCTTGCAGTACTTTTAGGACTATGGTTATCAAGCAATCTCTCTCCAGTTTATCTGACATCAGACTAAACTACAATGGTGATGCTCACCATTAGAATGTGTGTGTATGTGCATGTGTGTGTGTGTGTGTGTGTAGGCAGGTACCACTGAACCAGTCAACTCCACATTCCTGCCATTTCTATGACTCAGCTATTCTGCAGTGCACAACTAGTGGGAACAGCAGATGGAAACCAAAATGTTATCCTAAACCCTCTTAAGTTTGGCTAGAGGAGCTGTTTTCAGATGCGAAATTTAGAGCCTTGCAGCTGGGGCTCAAGTATAATTTAAACTCTTGGCTCATGCTGTTCCTGTCTAAGATCATTAAGGAGAGCAATCAACACTCCGTTAATTTTTTCAGGCATGCATGCATATCAAAGATTGTGGGGAAACATAACAGCATAGCAGCTGCTGTTCATGGACAGTCGTGTACCGTATCCATATATGTATACCGTATCCATATATATACCTGGCCACAGTCATCCATGCATTTGTCACCCTGAGGCTAGACTACTGCAATGCACTCTACATGAGGCTGCCCATGGTGACGGTTCGGAAACTGCAGCTAGCGCAGAATGCCGCGGCTCGTCTCCCCACCAGGATGGGACGTTGGGAGCACATTATGCCGGCAGTGCTCCAGGAGCTGCACTGGCTGCCTATAGTCTTCTGGGCCTGATACAAGGTGCTGGTGTTGACCTATAAAGCCCTAAATGGTCTGGGCCTTATCTATCTGAGGGACCAACTCACTTCGTGGGTCCCTGGGCAGTTCCTGCGGTTGGGGGCTGTCCTCCTGGAGGTCCCCCGCTATAGATGAGTGGGGACCGACAGGCGGGTGTTCTCGGTGGTCGCTCCAATGTTGTGGAACTCTCTCCCGGTGGAGGTTTGCCTCAGCCCAAGTCTTTTCACCTTCCACCATCAGTGTAAGACCTGGCTCCTCCGCCAGGCGTTTGGTGGTGGGGAGGGATAAAGGGTTAATGGGTGGCGGGAGATAGTGTTTTTTTTCTTTTTTGATCCTTTACACACCACTCTATTGGTATTCTTCATGTTTGTATTGATTATTTATTAATTTATATTGATATTTATATTTTTATTGTATTATGATGACTGTTTTCACACAGATGTCCCCCCTCACTCACATGTGCAGGTGGGGGGGGCACCTGTGCAAACACCGCAGCAGGTGCGGGGGGATGGGTGGGCACCCCTAGGAGTACTGCAGGCGTTAGGTGGGGGTGCGTGCACGCTCCCGCGCTCTACCCACATCCACCCATCACCCAC
>QEPC01004800.1:417930-463058 GCA_003113815.1 Sphenodon punctatus | reverse complement strand
GGGGGTGCACCCACCCTCCCCCCCATTCCCCAATCTCGCACACCCTCCCCCCCCTTCCATCCCAGGCCCCTAGCCTCTGCTCCCCGCCCCACGCGTTTACTTACCGTTGTCGCTGGGGTCCCTCCCGGGGACTGGCTGCTGGCATGGTCCGCAGGCAGTTCACTGTTCAATGGAGGCGCTCGGCCTAGGGCCACCGCTGGGTTTAAGAAAGGTTTGGACAAGTTTCTGGAGGATAGGTCCATTAGCAGCTATTAGCCAGGTAGGTCTGGGGAATGTAACCTCTTACTGTCGGGAGCTGGGAGTGAACAACAGGGGAATGGATTGCCCCATTGTGACCTGTGGGTATTTCTTCCATTGAAGCAACTGAGATTGGCCACTGTCAGAGACAGGTGCTGGGCTTGATGGACCATTAGTCTGACACAATATGGCAATACTTATGTTCTTATGTTAATGTGCTGATACTGCTTAGATATTCAAAACCACAGGGCCACAATGGGGTTGATCCTGATGGGTGCTCAGCAATCCCTGGGACTTCACAGGTTCAGTTCTAAAGAGACTGGGGCACTTTCCAGATACATATATTATTTCACATCAAGGTCACATCTTTGCACAGACACAGTTCAGAAGCTGTGTGCAGGTTGCAGCCATCCACCCAGAGCAGCACTGAGGAACAGGAGAGGAAGCCAATGCCACACAGACACTGAAACAGACACCAACAGCAATAAGAAGGGGAGAGCCAATGCTGCCAGGGAAGGAAAAGAAAATCACTTTAAAAAACTTGGGGTGACCATGTACCCCTAAAGTAGTACCCTACAGAGCCCCCAGCAGACAGCAGCAGCAATGAGAAGAAAAGGAGAGCTGATGCTTCATGGGGCAGGCCGCAAACCCAAGAAGAGCACCCAGGAGAAGGGGGAAGCAAAGGGCCAATACAACCACCACCAACAGTCCAACAAACACCACCACAACCTCCCACCCCCTGGCACACACCCAACACCAGCCCTCCCCAAATTGACCTACTTTTGATGATTCTGTCCTGTACCCAACACCTAGGTAGGCTAGGCCTGCGCAGAATCCTCAAAGTGCACTCCGCTGGGCAGAGCCAGAGACAAGAGAAATGGGGCAACAGCAACAAAATGGCAGAGAGCTGAGCAATGTAGCACACAGAGAGCAACAAACACTCCCTTCTAAAGCTGCTTGTGCAACGGAGAAGGGAAAAAACCCTTTTATTTGCCCCAGACTCTTGCCCTATCAGTGTGATCTGCTGGCGGATTGCCAGCCAAATCTGGCTGGCAATTGCTTTGCAGAGAGATCTTCTTCCTACCTCCCAACCTCCCTTCCCCCATTCCTCTCTCCCTGTTTAGCCAGCCATTACAGGAAACTCAATTTCATTGGCTGGTTTCTTTAAATTTGAAAAAGGGTGTCAAAAACCCTGTGCCAGCCAATGCAACTTACAGAACCAATCTGCTAATCTATGGTGCATCAGTTCTTTCCCCTGAATTGGATTAATCAGATGAATCTGATTCCAATAAAAACTGGGAAAATCTGATTAATCTTATTCAGATTTTCTCATCCCTACTGCTAATAGGGAAACCACAGTGAACATGGTCCCTGTCTATGACATCCCTAGGCAAGTTGTTTCATTGCCAAACAGTTCTTACTGTCAGGAAGTTTTTCCTGGTATCTAACCAAAATCTACCTTCCTGTAACTTGAGCTCATTATTTCTAGACCTGCCCCCTGTAGCCATGCAGAACAGTTCCTGTCCATCTTCTGGGTGGCAGCTCTTTAGACACCTGAAGACAGTGATCATGGTTCCCCTTAATCGCCTCTTTGCTAGACTAAACATATTCATTTCCTTCAACATTTCCTCATAAGACTTGCTTTCAAGATCCTTTATCATCTTCGTTGCCCTCCTCTTAACCTGATCCAGTTTGTCAACGTCCTTCTTAAAATGAGGTGCCTGAAACTGTACAGACGGTGCTGAGCTATTACTCTTCCTACAGAGGCCTCTCTGAAAACAACAACATATGTGTAAGAAACTGTCGTGTGCAGGAGGGTGCCCAGCCCCTGAAGGAGATGTTGTGTTTAACTGAACATCAAAAATTAGTTATGGTAACACTTTCCTTTTCCTAATGGGTGAATCAACAGGTGCCACCAGACATTCCTATGTTAGAAAGAGGCCCCCATAACCACCTCACACAGGGCCCCCACTTTGCTCAATCTGGCACTACTTCCAGCATGGATCCCTGCCTGGAGCAATGGAGAGGCATCTGTAGAAAGCGTGATAGCACAGAGCAGTGCATTGAGCCTTTGCTTTCTGTATGGCACAGCAAAGATCCATGCAGAGAGGAACCCTCCAAGGGCAGCTCTGGGGGTGATGATCCTCCCAGGGAGATGGAATAGTTCAAGGATCAGGAAGATGATCATTTACCGTGACTACCCAAAACAGGTGGTGGGGAGAAGATGTATCAGATTATAGCAACTAAACTCTTAATTATCCTTTGCCAGTCTTGCAGAAAATCTCTCTCCCTCTCTCTCTTGCTCGCTCACTCACTTAAAAATATCTCTCTCCTGCTTTCATGAAATCTCTTGTGTCTGAATAAAGCAGAGGGAACAGAAAATACAGTAATGCTATTCAAAATGCTGGAGACCAATTGTTCTGCTCTGGATTTTCCCCCCTCGGGCAGTGTTTTTGCTGACGTTGTACTTATCCAAGTACACACCACAGACGGCCCAAGCTGGCCATTATTCTCAGCTTGCCTCAGCTGCATATTTTACAGTGCTGGACACAGGGAGGAACCAAGCTCCACTGAACTTCAAGCCAGTTACTTTCTAGATTTACATTTCCTGCTGATGCCTGTGGGGCTTGCAGGAGCTCTGAAATATTACTCCGCTCCTAGTATCTGAGCAGAGATTTACAACAGCCAACTAAATACCTAGGGAGTCTTCACTGCAAACCCTGTCAAAAGAGAATTCAGTCCAGTTCAAATTCCTTAGGCCTGATTCAGAACGCACAGTGCTGTAAGTCAAGACTATATCAGAATTACTGGTCTAAGGGAAATCAGAACCAGCCCAAAGCATAATAGCTAAAGTCATTTTGAATTTGAAAGGTCTGATTCAGCAGCTCTTGCTTGGGTGTAAATCAAGAGTAGCTCCATTGGCATTACTAGTCGAGGAGAGAACCATCCCCAAGCACAGCTCAGCCCATAGGGTGGCCAGAGATACAAATTCTAGAGGACACCCATGAAAAATACAGGTTGCAGGGCTGCATTAGAGCTAATGCAGCCCTGCAACCTGTATTTCTTATACGTGTCCTCTAAAATTTGCTAATCTGACCATCCCAGGCCCATTCTGAATTGTATGGGGTTGGTTTGGATAAAATCAGTCCCACTAATGTTAACTGCATAAAGGAGATCCCAGCTAGTACTAACATGTACCACCTCCATCCCTAAATCATCTATAATCTTTCTATGACCTTGCTATTCCAAAGCCTACTCATGTTAACTTGATGGACTAGCTTCACCTCTGCAGCTCGTTTCCCACAGTTTTACTGATTGCCTTTTCCAGCCAACCTTGTCAATACAAACAACAATTTTTCATTTTTTTTTTCTCTTCAGGTTTGATCTGTTTCCCTCTCCCTCCCTCCTTCCCTCCTTTTTCCTAGAAGGCTTGTGCTGACATCAGAGAGGTAACTCTTTGTTTCCCAGCAGTCAAAACCCTCTCAGCTTCAACTGCCTCAATAAAAAAAGCATCATCAAGACAGCATGTCAAATGAAATCTGACCAAATAATTCCTGCATAGAAAATAAGCAGGAAAGCAGGATTCAGGATGTTTTTCCTTTTGCAACTTAAAAATGTTATTTTATTTATTTATTTAAACAATTTTCTATCCCACCCCTCCTGCTCCATTCTTTCACTAGAAGAGAAAAAAACAATGATGAATTCATGGAGGTGAAAAAAGAGTAGATAAATCGATAATTATGATTGTGAATGCTTTGCACCTAAACAGCTTAAACTGCTTTGCCAAAATCGATGAATGAAATCTCCCTGCCTTCCCCTGTGGCAGGTCATTCTTTTTCCCATTCTGCAGAAGGGGAAGTTGATGGACAGTGAGGTTAAGTGATTTTCTCATGGTCGTGTAATTATGGGTACAGCCAGGAATGCATCCCGACAGTTCTTGCATCCAACCTTATGAGTTAACCATTAAACACTACTTTTTATTATCATTCAGTCGGCTCTTCTAGACCCTGATTCAGGTGAACACTTAAGTACATGTTAAGCCTGGCAAAAGTAAAAAGTAACTTAAAATTAAGCACATGTTTTGTTGAATCTGTTTTCTCCTTGTTTAAAACAATTTCAAATATACTAGAAGTGTGATTAAAAGTGGTATGGATTGCATCAATGATACATACTGCTTATATGAATATAAAGCATGTAGGACCTAAAATGTCAGGCTGTGATTTCAGTGGCTTCACCATGTTTTAATTAATTAGCACTTCATTAACTTTGGTGCCCTGAAAAGCATTTGCCATAGGAATCAACCATCTACTTATTGTCACTCAAGACTTCACACCTGGTTAGGAAAACAACCAGAGGCTTGCTTAATGGAACAAATAATGTTGCCAAGTACAATAGATTATTAACACATCCTCTACAACCCCTTGACATGTCTACTGAAATGACTTTGAATATCAAGTCCTCTGAAATTAAATGTACATATGTGTCAGTCAGAGGATGAAAGAGTAATTTTCCAGCAAATGTACATCAGAGATACACTTTTTCTAAGGCAGGCCACCCATAAAGGGAACTCATCCGGCCTTAGAAAAGTATTCAGAGAGCAGTGGATGAATAGACAGGGCACGGAATGTTTCAACAATGATAAGCCTATCCCATCTTCTTGGCTGGCAGGTGTGCTGTGAATTCTGTCTTTGTCCTCAATATGCACACTATATATAAGCATTTATATAGCGCAAGCAATGTACCTGGTGCTTACAAAAAATAAGATAGACATGGTCCCTGCTCGAGAGCTTACAATATAAATGCCTGCATGTGCAAATCACTGAAAAGCAAAATGCAGATGACCAAAAAGCAAAAGAATTCAGGCAAAGTGTGTGATGCATAATTGTGAAGTGGGTGGTGCCTCTTGAACTAGGTAGGGGGTGGTGAGCACTTCTGAAAACCAGACAGTTGCCTAATAGGGATTTAACTTGACCTTCTATTTTTAAAAAGTCTCCAGTCAGGGACTCCCTCCCAGAATGCATTCACTCTGCTCCCTCCCAGCCTTCAGAATTCATTCTGAAAACCTACCTCCTTCCATCATGCTTTCCTTAGCTCCTCATCTCCATAGACTCGTTAATGACGCCTTCTCTTCCATCCTTCCACTAAGGGTCCTCTTTTCCCCTGTACTACGCTAAGCAAGTGCAACTGCATCTTCTCAACCTCATGAATGTATCCCCGCCTCTCCCCATGATCCACTCTCCCTTGTCTCTCCTAGATTGTAAGCCCCTTCGAGTAGGGTTGCCACCGTCGGTTATTTTTTACCTGATACTTCCATTTTGGCCTATGGGAGTGTCAGGGGGAAAACCACCACAGTAACCCTACCTTGGAGTAGGGACTGTCTCTGATTAATGATTGTTCAGTACCAGGTATGTTATTGGTACTATATAAATACTTAAATACTAACACTAATATCTAAAGTAATAATAAATACAATTATAATAGTAGGTCTTTGCTATGACTAAAGTTATGATCATTAGAAATTAAAAAATAAATTTATAATTAAATGTCAAAATTAAGCCTCATGCTCATTTTCTTGTGAGGTAGGGGATTATTCTTATCCTTGCATTGTAAATGGGCAAACAAAGGCAAATTACATAAGTGATGTTTTTAATGAAACAGCAGTGCACCTATGGCAGAAGTGGGTACCCCAACCATCTTCGCACCAGCTCCCTGACCTAAGCACTAGATGTCACCTATACTTGAGCATTAGAGACATTCAAAAGTGCCAACAAGAGGAGAGGGGTTACGTCTGAATCCTTAAACATTCCATTCTAAAAGGTAAAATTCTACACACTTAACCATAGGAGAAATACTGGACTCCAACTCTGAAGCTTGTTGATTGTTAAGCATTCTTGAATGACCAACTAATAAAAGCTGCAAAACATCTGATTCAGTGTTAATATGATTGTTTTGAATCCCCCAGCCTGGGGATGTTAAATGCATTTTGCCGCCTCATAGGCAGTCTCATGCCTACCTTGGCCCTTCAGGACCACGGACAGCTCCTCACTTGTAAAGTTTCAGCACTCTGGACGGATCATTACAGAGTGGTTTACTGCAGTAGCTTATTTAGGAAGGAAGGTTCATTAGAAAATGAAATAAGTATGCCAGAGTTCACACTGTTTATTACGTTCACTTCACACACACATTCCGTATTTATGACTACACACACATTTTGTGTGTATGGATGTGGGTCCTCTCTGTTCCTCCTAGTGGCTAATGTTGTGTGTGTTTGTGCATGTATGCATGCACATCTCGCTATATAACTGTGTTTCTGTGTCTTTTTGAGAGTCTATGGGCATTTTCAGATGAGACACTCCCCACCCACTATACATGTTGCAGGGCTGCAGTGTTGCCCTATGGGTGCCCTGTAACGTGTATAGTGGGTGGGAGGTGGGTGGGGAGTGTCTTGTCTGAAAATGTCTTATATGTTTGTGTGCACCAATTTGGCATTGTACATTTAATTCAAAGTGCGTTCATGTGCAAATGTGGACAAAAGGGGACTGGGGGGGGGGGCATTCCACCCCAATATTGATAGATCATTCAAGAAGCAGCAGAATGGCTTACAGATACCATCCTGCTCCAGAGAAGTACATATTTCCTTTCTTTTGCAACAAATCACTATTAATGACAGATTTGGGAGGCTGGCAATTCTCCTCTCCGATACAGAATGAAAGGAAATACATCAGCATATCAGGGGGCAGCATATGAGCATTGGCATTTTAGGACTGACTAGTTACCCCCAGCTTTCCCATCCTGCAGAACCACTGAGGGAGATCTCATTAACATGATTTCCAAATTGGCTTTTACATAGGCTGTAAAACAGCAGGAGCAGCAAGAGCTGGGGTTTAATTTTATGAGACAAAATATTAATGAACAAAATTTACTCAGTTGGTGTATCAGTTTATTCTCTGTTGGATGCTTGTTACCATTGTAAATGAACAATACAAACCACAAGAACAGCAACCATACAGGGATCGGGCATAGGGTTCATTTTGCCCAGTATCCTATTGTTGGCAGTGGTGAATGCCAAATGCTTAGGAGGAAGTATAGAAGGAAAGGGCAATTTCCCCTTATCATTCATTCCCAGCTTCCAGCAGTCTGAGGTATGGAGACACCCTGACAAACAGGTTACACCCCTTGACCATCTTGGCCAATAGCCACTGATAGATCTAGCCTCTATACATTTGTTTAACCCCTTTTTGAACTTCCTTCTTAATATCCCATGGTAATGATTTCCAAAGGTCATTTCATTCATGCAGTTTCACAGATATGAAGGCTTTTTTTAAATAGGCACGGCTGGGTGATGGGTCTGTGTGCACTGCATGGAGCGCACGTGCACCTCCGTTGAGTGGGGGGGATTTACATGGGCTGGAATGGGTGCGCGCCCCTACTCAACGCACCCCCCATTCCTGCCCCTGCATGGAGCACGCCGGATTTCTCCCCGGGCATGAGTGGGTGGTGTGTGGGTCACAGGAGCGCACCTCACCCAGCTCACCTTAAGACAGGCGCTTGGGTGAGTGGGGAAAGGGAGGGGACGGGTGGGCGCGTTCTGTTTAAAAGTAGCATGAACATATTTCCTCCCTAGTCTTTCAATGGCAAAAAATATGTCTTGAAAAGTACAAATACTATTTCACTAATGCAGAGTGTATGATGCATTACAAATATCTACAACAGACATTCCACCTACTTTAATAACAGCCACTGCTAGTATTCACTTAAATTACAAGTATAAGATAAAGGAGCACTCAGTTGATCTCCTGGCTGAGCAAATAAGAGGTTGCTGCTGTGAGCAGAAGAGCCCTGAGCCACTCTGCTTACAATAAGATGGTTCAGGGCACAGCTTAATTTGTGCACGGGCTTCCCAGGGCTCAGCCCTGACAATTTAATTCCAAACGGGGGAGGGGCTGATCCCCAGGAAATGTTCCCTGTAGGAGTGTGCAGCCCAAAAAGTGAAAGACCAGGAATAAGACAACACTGGCCATTTCAGGGTTGGCAAGGAAAGACAGAATAACTTCGGATGGTTTATTTGGTGTTCATTAAGGACTTTCCTGTCCCAGCCCCTGTGCTGGTCATCATATATAGATTAAATCACAATAACTCCTATTTTACATTCATCTGTAGATAGGTAGGTAATAGTTTTATTGTTTGACCATTGGTAGTAACAAATTCAGTACAAACCTGTCATTGACAATAAACAACATAACATCATTTAAAATAAATTATAACTATCAACAGCTATAAACTCTAAAATACAGTGAATAACCAACAAACAGACAGTTAAAATTTGCCTTGTCCTTCCCAGGGCTTATGGCAGCAACATTTGACCCCTGCATCTAATCTCAATTTCCCTTATAACCAATCCTAGTGGGGTCTTATAAAATGATCATCATATTAATGTATTGCATTAATTGCAAAATGTTCATTCAGACTTACAATTTAGTAGTAAAGTCCAATAAAAACGCCCTCAGTTCTCCAGTCTCAGATTACATTAGCCTATATCAGATAATCAAATAGTTACGTCGTTCTAGCCCAAGATAACAACAATTGGAGCCCCCTCTGTCCAATAGAGGTAATCAATATCAATACTACAAATCCCTCTCAACTGCTTGCAGTTAGCCTCGTTTTCCTACGAAGTTCTGCCAACCAAGCAAATTTTGCCACCGCCCTTGTTATTTCCACATTTGAATTTGCCAATAGGTAAGCCAATTTCCAACTGCCTTTCCAGTGTTCTTTCCCTTTTAATAATGGGATCTTAATTTTAGACCTTAATCTAACATATAGTGTTCGAGGTCTTCGATCTTAATCTGATGGCAACTACAAAACATCAGATTATACATAATTCCCTTGTATCGCCCTTCCAGAACTGTAGAGGGAAACAATTGCATCCTCATACGGGTAAAGGCAGCCCTAGCTGCTGTATTCTCTATAAATGATAAGTAATCTTCATACATAAACAAAGTTTTATATTCTGAAAATGGTGGCGCAATTAAATAAGCTTTAACTTGGGCCATATTAGCCTGAATGAAGATATCGCTGGTTCTACCTTCCAGCTGGGCTCTTGCTTTGCCCTGGGGGCCACTAGCTAGCTCGAAAATGGACAGGCCATAAGCTTGTATTAGACATTCGGTTTTGTGAACCCATAAGACTTTCCCCTTGAATGATTTTTGTTTCATCAAGCACAATTTAGGTAACCTAAATTCACTCATATGGAGAAGGTGTATCCAATATCTAAATATCGCTAATTTGATCTTATATTCAGCAGAAGAGACACCAAGCTCAGTCCTCACCATACTGGAAGGGATGGAGAAAGGGACAACCAAGACCCTTTTACAGATTTTCAATTGCACTATTTCAAGTCCCAGGGAGTAAGCATGGCTCCAGACTGCAGCCCCATATATCATCTGTGGGATCCAGCTGTAATTAACCAGATGGACAAAGGGTTTAACAAGTTTAGCCCCTGCTGTTCTCCAAAATCTCAATATTCCATTGGAGGAGTGATCAGCTTTCAACTTTACCAACTCTAGATGTTTAGTCCAACTACCCAAATAATGAAATAAAACCCCAAGATATTTATAGGACTTGACTTGTTCTATAGACTGCAACCCTATTTGCCATTGGCTGGGATAGAAAAAGTTGGCAAATACCAACACCTTTGTTTTGGAATAGTTTATTTCTAGGTGGTTTATTACACGGTAGTCCCTCAATGCGTCTAATAACCGTCGTGTGCCTACCTTTGTAAGTGACAAAAGGACCCTATCATCCGCATAATGTAATGCTGGAATATGCCTCTGACCAATGCAAGGGGGGTGGCATTGTTTACTTGAGATAAAACTATGTCGTGTTAATAAAGAAATTAAACAAGAATGGAGTCAAAACACACCCCAGAATTCATCTGTAAAGAGGCAGGTTAGTCCAGTAGTTGGCTCACTGGCTGGCTGAATAGGGTTCATTTCCAAGCTCTGGTGTGGGAGGCGTGGCTTCTGAGGGTAGGGGCATGGCATCTGAGGTACACATGGGTTCCGGCAATTATTTTTTTTTTACAAATTAAGCACTGGTTCAGGAGCAATGCCCTCTGCTGCTTCCTTATTTCTGCAGTGTGTGTTCCCCAAACCATCAGCACCCAATACTGCCATGCATGTAGGAGGGCCTGATCATGTTTCCAAGATGGCTGACCATGCCCTGTTAGGAAGAGCCTAATGCACGCAAACTCCCCCCCTTGGAGCAATCTAAAAGAGAAGCAGTCTGGGGCACCCACGTGGAATGTGATACTAGTTGGAATCATGATGGCTTCGATAGCCCCCTTCTTTGTATTCCCTTATGCAGGACACCTAGCCTGTTAGTAATCAGGAATAGCTGGCAGGGTGATTAAGGAGCAATTAAGACATCAAGCTATCTCCACTTTCATAACCAACAGGAGCATGGTTGTCTAGTAAAGTGCTCTGATTCCAACTAAGCGGAACAGGCCATCAAGCTCACCTTGAAGTGATCAAGGCATGCCCTTCTCCCAGTATCTGCCACTCTGTCATCTAATTCCCAACTCCTCCACCCAGTGTTCCCCACATACCTGAGTGATCTCCTGCCCTGCTCCCTTTTCACACACCCAGGAAGCTTTATCCAAACACCCATAGAGACTTTTTGTCTTATATCCATACCCACTGAGACATCATGTCTTTTGTCCAAAATCCCTATAACTGACCCAGACTCCTTTTGCTGTTTGAGTCTTGTCTCTGGAGTGGGGTTACACAGACACTCTGTGTTACACTGCTCTAGAAACCCTCCCAGTCAGGTGCCCTGCCTCGCGTCTGTCTGCCCCACATCTACCCTTGACCTCTACACTGGATCTTTGGGGTGTCCCCATCCCATCTACAAGTGGTCACAAAAGGTAACCATTCTCCCATCTCTCTCTCTCTTGTTCACCTCCAAGTCCCCATACTCTTCTAGCTGTCAGGCTGCTGCCACTAAACTTCCTTTTTCCTTTGAAGAAGGAACCCTCACTCTGCCTCAGGGAATCTCTCCACTTCTATTTTTGCCACACTGTTACCAGGCCAGCAGAACTTTCTTGATCGGTCCTGCCAGCCCTCTGGAAGTCAAGAACACTGTTGCACAGCAGCTGTAAGGCAACAGTGACCCCAAGCACATCACCAGGGGACCCATGTGGTTCTTTGGCCAGCACACCTTGATCGTGTCTCTCCCCGACACCTCCCTCTGCTTGCCTCTTCCCCCGGAGGCCTAACAAGTCACGGTGAGCTCTGCAACTTTCACTGCCATGGTGTCTCCTTGATCCCCACTACAGGCTTCCCCACCCCCCCACCTCCTCTACAGTTCTCCCTTTTCTGTCCCAATGCCCCCTGGTTCTGTCCGAGCACAGCCTTCTCCCAGCAGCCGGCAGGGATCTGCATCTCACTCCTCAACTATATTAACCCCATAATCACTGATTCAGATGGTGTATGTATCCCTGAAATAAATAAGAATTTTTCTGTATTAAAATCTTGTTTGTCTTCTCTCTGGGGGAGCGGGGTTCAAGGAGTCGCAGCTCATCACATCTCCAGACATAAGATCCCAGACACTCGTGTGCCTTGACTAGAGAAGTAGGCTAAATTCCCCAAATTGATTATTTTTGAAGCACCCGCCTGGACATTGGGACCACACTCTGCGGGTGACCCAGTGGACATGCATGGAGAAATCACACTTGGTAACAGCTCCTTGAGGCAGAAGCTTATCTAGAGGCACGTTAGGTAGGCTTCTGCATAGCTCTCAAGGAGGAACTAAGTCTTTATTTGGCCCTTCCCCAGTAGAAGTGTGTTTGGATCAGGGGCACCGGACCCGGGGGTGGGGGGAACCCACCACTTTTGAGAATCACCATTGCTGCTCTCTGTGCTGCAGGTTCCGTCTTTAAGCACATTCCTGCTGGAAAACAGAGAACACTGTGCACTACTTGGAAAAGCAGTTACCAGCATGGGGGAGAAGAAGGGCAGGGTTTATGGAGTCAGGTTTACAGTGATTGGGGCCAAATTGTAATGAGGGTGGAAGAGGAAAGTGTTGCACTATGCTGTCCTCTGCTCAGTGCTTAAAAGCAACACAGGGTGGGATTTCACCTTAAACAAGAGGATGGGGTGCAGCAAATAGCCATATGCAATCTCCATAACATTTCTCAGCATAATATCATTTATCAGACACAGACTACAGTATGGTTTCTCAGTTCATTCATACCTATAAACCATAGCCATGTGAAGGAAAACATGTGATCTCTAATAAATGGAAAACTCTAAAAAAACATAATAAATTGTTAACCTAAAACAAACTGACATCCAGTTCATGAAGAATAATGCATGTTGTAGATAGACAGACTGGGGCAGGACAGGTTTTTATAAGGCAGTAAAAAAAAAGAGAGAGACACTTGGGAACAACCGCTGATGATAAAGTAACTTTGAGACCAGAGTCTGATTCTATCCTCCTGAAAGGCTATGTCGAATCTGAAGCATGTACTCAGAAGGATTTCTCATTGGACAAGACGACTTATAATACCATTTTAATGCTGTGATAGCAGACACACACCTGGAATACCCAATGCAGTTTTTATTCTCGTATCTTACAACAACAAAAAATAGACATCACACAGACAGGGAAAAAATTCAAAGGAGTGCAACCCAAAAGATACAAGGACTAGAGGGATGACTTATGAGGAGAGACGAGGGAATTTCATATGTGTAGCCTAGAAAAATGATGCCTAAGGGGGGACATGGTAACGCTATATAAATATCTAAAGGGCCATCATATGAAGAAGGAGAGAGAGTTATTTAGACAGACAGTAAGGCAAAGAGAAATAGTTTTGGAGCTGAAAAGTGGAAACATTTAGCCTAGCAGTCAGGAAAGACTTATGATGGGAGTGAGCAGACAGGGGAAGAATTTGCCTATGGAAAATAGTTCTGCTGAAATGGATGGAGTTCCTCTGAATTTCTATCTGACTATGGGAAATGTCTGTGATGTAATTTAAAACCCTTTTCAGGACAGGTTTCAGACTGATCTGCCTTTAACTGTTCTATACCCAGTAATGCCTAACATGCTAGTATTACTCAGCGCAGTCTGTGCAAACCACCAGTCTTCACAACAACACAAGTAAAAATAAAAAAGCTCCCATGATTAGACATGAAATGCCATCTCCTGCCTCTATAGCAAAATACTTTAAAGAATTTACAGACAGGATTCCTTATTAAAATTCATTGGAAGTGAGATGACCGAGCTGGAAGGGAGCTGGGCTCTCCATCAGAAGAGAATCCATTCCAGTTATTATTCTTGCTTTAACTTATCTCCAAAAGGCTGAAAACAAGAAACACATTTAGATCTGAACATTTTCATATACGCCTGTAATTACCCAAGTTACTAGCACTAGATTAATGCAAGTGTGCTGACACTTCATTGAAGTCTGTTGCCCTTTAATTTCTTCCTTGCCAGCTGTGAGGTTGTCATGGAGACACTACATCTGTCACCTATTTGCTTGTAGCTTTTTTAAATTATCCAAGACTAGAGAGTGTGTGTCTGTCCTGAATTTAGTCTTCTCCTTGTTTCTTTCATAGAAGGAACGTTAATAATATCTGATTGGTGTAATGCAGAAAGCAAGTCAATACCAAATGTTTATTTATTAACTGTGATCCACACCTGAATTCTTGCTTGAAGGGTTGTTGGAGTCTGAAATGAAGCATCCATCCCATCATAGCATAGCAGACTTGCCTGAGTGATGCCAGGGATAATCTAGAGAAGTTTGTTCATGCTTTGAACGGGAAAGCAACTTATTCTTAAACCTCTTAGGGGGAGCCTTCCTTGCAAATACACTGAGATAGCACTCTCATTTTGCCCTCATTTATAGCAAAGTCTATCAAGTGACTTTGGATTCACAACACCACAACTAAGAGCACTCATACCCAACATTTCCCTGCTTGGTGTTGTCAAAGCAGTTCTGCACAAGGATTATTAACATGCTTCCGACTTGTACCCCGAGCATTGTTTCCTTCTTGGAGCATTTATCTTTTACCAGGCTGTATACTATGTTGGCTGATTTTATGTACTTAATATATTTCCTTGCTCTACGGCATGTTTTAATTTGTTTTAAATTTAAGACATTATTGGTCTTGTTCTTGCTCCTTTTTCGTTTTTGTTTTCTATGTATGTTTCTATGTTTGTTTGTTGGGTCATGACGTGAGTCCGTACCCGTAAATAAATAAATGAATATTAAGAACATAAGAAGTGCCATACTGGGTCAGACCAATGGTCCATCGAGCCCAGCATCCTGCCTCTGACAGTGGCCAATCACTGGGGCCTGGAGGAAGCACCCAACAGGTCACCATGCTAGCCATTCCCTGTGGGTCATCCCCAGGCTCCCGACAGTAAAGGGTTTTGTTCGCCAATCCTATCTGGCTAATAGCTGCCAATGGAACTATCTTCCAGAAACTTGTCCAAACCTCTTTTAAATTCGGCTATGCTGCTGGCCCTGACTACCTCCCCTGGGAGTAAATTCCACAACCTAATTATACGCTGAGTGAAAAAATACTTTCTGTCTGTTTTTACTCTGCCACCTGTGAGTTTCATGGAGTTTCAACTAGTTTTAGTACTAGTTGAGAGGGTAAATAACCATTCCCTGTTTACAAATTCCACACCACTCACGATTTTATAGACCTCTATCATATCTCCTCTCAGCCATCTCTTTTCCAAGCTGAAGAGCCCCAACCTATCAAGCCTCTCCTCATACGGGTGCTGTTCCATACCCTGGATCATTTTTGTTGCCCTTCTCTGTACCTTTTCTAGTTCCGCTATGTCTTTTTTGAGATGGGGCGACCAGAACTGCAGACAATATTCAAGGTGCGGTAGCACCATTGATTTGTATACAGGTACTATGACATCTTCAGTTTTATTCTCTATTCCCTTGCAAATAATTCCTAACATTCTATTTGTTTTTTTGACTGCTGCTGCACACTGGGCTGAGGATTTCAGTGGTAACTTTTCCTGAGTGGTAACTCTTAGCTTAGTACCCAGCATTGTGTACTCATAATTTGGATTATTTTTTCCAATGTGCATCATTTTGTACTTGTCCACATTAAATTTCATCTGCCATTTAGATGCCCATGCACCCAGTCTTGTAAGATGTTGCTGCAGCTCCTCACAGTCTGCTCGTGTTCTGACTACTCTGAATAACTTGGTGTCATCTGCAAATTTGATCACCTCACTCTTAACATCCTTTTCCAGATCATTATTGAATACATTGAAAAGAATGGGTCCCAGTACAGATCCTTGGGGCACACCACTTTTTACATCCCTCCATTGTGAAAACTGGCCATTTATAATAACATTATTCCTCCCTCAGTCTGAGATTTCCTACTTCTATGCTGCCCTACTACATGGAGTCTTTCTGCAGCAGGGGTGGGGAAACTTTTTCCTTCCAGGGGCCACTTTGAAAATTAGTGCAAGCTCTGAGGGTGGCACAGAAGCAAGTTGGGGGCACATGTGCTTAAGGGGTGCGCTCAGGAAGAGGAGAGTTCAGATGATGGATCTGTGCCACCCTGTCCTTGGGGGCATGCCCTAATCTCTGCTCCCTTGCCACAGGCTCAGTTTTTCAACAGTTGGGGATAGGTTAGGAACTAGATCCAGGGGGCAGATCCAGGAACTTGAAAGGGGCCCCAAATCTAGCCACAGGCTGCATTTGGCACCCAGGCCTTAGGTTCCCCAACCCACTCTACATCTCCTGTCCAGAGACCTGCATATTCATTGAACATTAATTCTGGGAGTTTCTTGCCTTGTGTTCTCTATGGTCCATGATGGCATAGACTCCAGTCTGCAAAGTGCTCTTTGGAGCTTGCACTGGTACAGTAGATTGAGGAACAATGAAGAAACATTCATTTTCAAGAGAGGAGGAGTGTTACCTAGTGGTTGACAACAGGGACTGAAAGTTAGGACTGCTGGATTCCTTTCCTGGCTTTTCCAGTAACTTGCTGCATAACTTTGACCAAGAGGTGACATGAAGAGAGTCGGAGGATGAACAAGACCCCTCATGTTTGATTGGACTTGCTTTCACATATGAGGAGTTATGATGAGGGAATGTTACATGTTTTACAAAGGGTGCTTTTAGATGGCCAACCTTGGGTCTGCTCCGGTGGCAGAGACTGGGTTTAAATGGAGCCACCACTGCCCACAGTCCACCTTCCTCCCCCTTGCCATAGAGCTGCGGGTAGATCGGCAGCCGCTCTAGGCTGCCACCCACAGCTCTATGGCTGTTGCTGGGGCAACCCGTGGCCATGAGTGGAGCTGTGGCAGCTGTCCATCCTTTAGATGGATTGCTGCTCTGCCCCCAGCCGGTGCTCTGGGTTTGGACAGCCTGCTCTGCTTGCGGTGCTCCATGATATTCTGAAGCACCACAAGCAGAGCTGGCCCAGAGCAGGCAGCACCTGCTACACCTCACCCCACAGTGGCCCACCTCTACATGGACAGGGCACCTGGGGGTGGGGCGGAGCAGAGCAGGTGTCCATCTAAAGGCACCCAAAGTGGCATTGTAGTATAATGGCCAGAGCAAAGCTATAGGTACCAGGACTTTCAAGTTATATTCTGCAACTGACTCTGTGTGATTTTGGACAACAGTTAACCTCTCTGTTCCTTGGTTCCCCCATTTGAAAACTGGAACAATAATACTGCTCTACAGCAGGGGATATGAGGCTTAACATTTAATAAAACACTTTGGGTGTTTTCAAATGTGATGGTGGCTTGCATTGCCACACTTTGGCTCAGGGGCCACTGTCATGTTAGTTTTCCCATACCAGATGTTGGCACGGGATAGATCCCAGCTGTGGTGGCAGCTAACATGGTCTCTAAGTCACAACCCATGTTAGCCTCCACCATGGCCGGGATCTGACTGTCCAACCGAAAGTGAAGTGGGCATTCTTGTTTAAAAGCCCACTTTACTGGACCCAGGCCAGAGTTCCCACCGGTTCTGCACACCATGGCAACCAACATTGGCTGCCCATCAGGGAGGGGGGTGGGATGCTGGGTGCAGCATGGGATGGGGGGGACAGGCAGACAAATGTTTGTGCATCTCCCCACCCAGCGGCCTCCCCAGCAGTCCGGCCCTCATCACCTTAGTTCAGGGGCCTGGTGGGATCCCCTCTCCGGAGGGGGTAAGTCCGTGATGGCGGCTTGCTGTGATCACGTTTGAAAACACCCTTTGAGATCTTATGTGGAAGACACACAAAATGCCAGATATTTTCTGTAGAATTATGATGCTGTATGTAAATAAACCAATCGCCTGCTAACCCTGATGGTAACTTGGTGACAGAACAAAAGGCAGGTAGCTGAGATAGCTGGTCTTGTGGCCAACATGGAAGGGAAGTGGGGAGACTCAAAAGACCTGGATTCTTTCTATTCCCAGCTCAGCTACTGACTCTCTTTGTGACACTGGATAAGATCATTCACCACTTTGTGCCTCTGTTTTCCATTTGCCAAATGGGGGTGATAATACTAGCATTTGTCACAGGAGAATATGATACTTAATTCCTTCATATCTGTAAAGCCCTCTGAAGTACCTGGATGAGAAAGAGCACAGAAGTGCAAAGTATTAGATACATTTCTCCATAGCTGCCTTTGGGAGCTACTATTTAGGGACACGGGGACAAACCGAGCTTGACTGCTGAGCGTAGGCAATTTATAGCCTAATGCTAAAAAGAACAACAGCGACCACAAAAAGATAGTGGGGAAAGTTTTATTTAATCTGGATGGATCTGTTGCAGACAGGCAGTGGATAAAAAGGGTCATGAACGTGTTTATGTTCCTCTAGGCAATACCCAGACACCTTTGTTTTTATGATTCAACAACTGTTTGTACTTAAAGCTTTTATTGCCCTGTCCCAATGGTAGAGTTCTCCAGAGGTGAAGATTGGGGACAGAGAGACTGCAGTGGTTGTACGTACAGTGGCCCTATTAAACTATAGAAGGGAACTTTTACCATTCCTGTGCCAAGCTGTAGCATCTACTCCCCACCCTCTCGACCATGCCCTACTACTGAGTTCATTCAATACCTAAGGGAGATTTTTTTTTAAAAAAATAGCGAATACTAAAGCCATCTCTTTCTTTAAAAGGTGCCAAATTAAAAATGTATCCGCTCTAAGCATTTATTCCAGGCCCATGAAGCAAGCGGAATGAAAGCAGACTTTTTAAAACAGTGCTCACAGTAGCCTAATTAGCTTGGCAGAGCTTTCCATATGGTCTGGGAACACCCCTGCATCATTTAGGTTTGGAATCAGCTTGCTAAAGGGATACTGTCAAAGTTCTCCAGCCAAAAAAATCAACATAGGCTTTTATCCTTCCTTTGTCAAGTTCTTTAGATTGTTACTTTTAACGGACAATGTGTGTACACAGACAGACATGAAGGCTGCCTGCCCCTGGAGCTGCACCCCCACATCTTCCTGCTTGCAGACCCGCCTGGATCTGTTTTAGATTAACCTGGCGGTTGCCCCAGCCCACCCGCATGGCACCCTCCCTCACACCATAGAGTTGTGGGTGGATCGTCCAACGGTCTAGGCTGATGTCTGCAACTCTATGGAGTTGCCCAGAGCAATGGCTGGCGGAATGTGGAACAGCAGCATAGGTCCACGGAGCAGACAGCAGCTCCGCTTCAGGCCCGTACCCCAGGTTTGGCCGGCCTGCTCAGCAGGCAGTGCTCCAGCATGTTCTGAGCACCGCAAGTAGGGCTGGCTCAGAGCAGGCAGTGCCTGTTCCACTTCCCCATCTGCCATAACACCTTTAGATGGGCAGGCCAGCCTGGGGGTGAACAGAAGCAGGCTGACACAGCTAGCACCAGGACAGCCCATCCATCTAAGCACCCAACAATGTCTGTGTTCGTTTATCTAATTAGAATATAAATGAATGCTGTCAGCCTAGCATGTGTGAGCAATCCAACAATAACAAGCCTGCTAGCACAGCACTTGCAGGCACCACCGCAACAACAAACCTAGCACACACATCTCCACACTCTCTAGTGATTCTGTAATAATGGGCATAGGTCAGCAGTCTTACAATAAACCCACACACACAGATCATCACTTGGGGTAGTTTCATGTGTTACAGCGTGTTCATCTGAACACACAAACACATCTCTGGCTATGTGTCAGATATGAGCTGGTTGCTCTTTGAAGGAATGAACGCTTGCAAGTGACCCTACGATAATAAACTAGTGTATATGACCCAATGCTCGTCTTGAGCAACCCTATTATCAGGGACCTGCCACCAATGGAAAAATGCAGTGAACACAGGTCCCTGCCTATGCTGGTAATCCAGCACTGAGAGCTCAGCATCCATGAGCAAGCCACAAAACCAAACTAGTTCTTGCATGTGATGGCAGGGGGAAAATCCAATCAGAGAAAAGAGGTCAGCTTAGAGTCTTCACAGGGCTGTCACAGGCCCTTTTTAAATGGACCACGGAGGCGCTGCGGTCCATGGGGGATGGGTGGAGGCAGCGTCAGCTGTGTGGTGCATGTGCAGTCCAGCACACGGATGCACAGCCACCTCCACCCATCTCCATGCATGGAGGCACCTCCGTTTTCCCCAATGCCTCCATGCGTGGGCGATGGGTGGAGGTGGATGGAGCACGCATGCATGCACCCCCACCTGCTGTCACACGGACGCCCCCCCTCACACACCCAGTCACCCACGTGGGGGGTGGGGGGGCGGCATCTCGTGTGAAAAGGGCCATAGACAGCTCAGGTAAAATACTGATTTTTTAAAGACTGTGAAATATAGCCTTTGGGCATCTGTTACAGTCTGCAGAATGGAGGTTTTCTGACTCTGCTTCCCCTTCAACAGGCAACATAATCAAACCCCAACAGCAAAGTGTAATTTTCTTTTCTCACCCCATGCTTAAATCTTATAGGATGGTTCCTGGAGAAGAATGAATGCGCTCTCTCTCTCTCTCTCTCTCTCTCTCTCTCTCTGCATCCTTCATGGAGACACCTTTCTGCCAATGGCTTGACTCTACCCCAGTATCAATGAGGGCTTTATACTTAAAAAGTGAAAAACTCTTTGCATCAGCTAAGTTAGTTACCTAATTCCTTTCCACAAAATAGAATTAATTCCTCTTAATGGATCATTCTTCTGCCACATCTAGAAAGGATGAGCCTGAGGAAGGGCTCTGTGTGGCCCCAAAACTTGCATACCCTCACCAACAAAAGTTGATCCAATAGAATACCATTGGAATGACTTTGTCTCTAGCTACATCCTTCCTGTAGCTGACTAGGTTATGTGCTAGAAATTAAAATGGTCCATTAGCAGAGTCCCATGACACCGATAGTTTTGAATGCACAGAATACCATATGCAGATTACGACTGCATGTGTTTAAAGCTTTAAAGAGGCTGCATAAAATGATACATTAATACAGCATTAATACAGATGCAATTATATCTGTCACAAACTTCTGTAATGATGTCAAAATGATTAAAGAAATGTTCCCCTGAAATACATTTGCTGAGATACAACTGGTTACACAAGGAAAGCCAAAGGTTTATATGATATAATTGATTACACAAGGGAAGGCAATGGTTTACGTGGATATGAAGGAGATGGACATCTCATCCAGTCACATTCTAGGTGGAAAACATATAAGCTGATCCAGAGTCCATTAAAATTAATAGCATTCCTTCCACTGACTTCAATGGCCTCTATACATGTCCATGGTGAACTGTCCTCCCTCTATAGAATCCAACCGTGGGCAGGGCCAGCCTTACTGCCCTGGGTCCCATTCTCTCTGAGGCCCCAACAGTGGCCTCTGTATTCACCAGGGCAGAGTGTGGGGGCAACACTCCCTCCCAGCAGGGCCCCAAACATGACCACCTTTAGGGCACAGCAAAAAGGCGAGACCATGGGGAAGGGGCCACCAAGGAAGTGGGGGGGGGGGGGCGACCAAGAGTCCCACATTTTGTCTTCACCCTGGGCCCTGCAAATTGTAAGGCCGACTCTGACCCTGGGAAGGAGCTCAGGAATATATGGCAGGACTTCCTGGACTCAAAACAACTGCCTTGATTAACACATGAGCTTTCTTCCTTAAAGAACAAACGTTAATCTGTGGCCTATCTGGGCTGTCTATACTCTTTGAAGTGCCTCTTTCTTTTACCTCTTGTTTCCTCTGTATCCTTCCTGGATAATTCTCCCTGGCTTTGTGTGAACTGGCAGCTCCTTTTGGGCAGCCATGAGCTAGCTATAGAGTCTCCTCCAATGTGAGTGTTACACCTCAATAGATATGTTCTTGTCATGATTCGCCCCCCTCCCCCTGGTGACAGACTGTTTTCCTGCACTCAGCTGATCGTGTCTGAAGCATCAAGCACACCTCTAACTTGTATGCACAAATTGGCCAGCTGTTCATCTCACCTCCTGCAGGCCTCACTCCTGGCACGTCTGTCCTCGGAAAGGTGCAGAACCAATTTGAATGGTTCACCCCCGGAGGTTGATGGAACTGGAGCGATTCCAGATGGCTCTGGGCGAGTTACCCTCTGATCTCGATGGCCGTCTCATTGATGACCGTGTCGTATTATGGAATACTCTGATGACTGGGGCCATCGATCAAACGGCTCCTAGGCATCCACTACCCATGGGGCAGCACTGCAGGCCTCCTTGGTTTTCTGAGGAGCCGCGGTTGCTGAAGCGAGAAGGGTGGCAGAGCAACAGTGGCGTCGTTCTTGTGCTGAAGCCGACAGATTGCACCATAGAGCCAGTTTATGGGCCTATGCCATAGCTATGGGGGCAGAAAAGAAGGAGTTCCTTGCTGCCCCCATTGCATCCGCAAAATCCCATCCAGCGGAGCTTTTCCGGGTGGTGCGTGGGCTGGTCAGTCCGGCCTCCCTTCACCTGGAAGTGGAATCATCTAAGGCCCGCTGTGATAGGTTTGTGGATTATTTTGTGGATAAAATCACTCGTATTCACCAGGACTTCAACGTTGCAATTGATACACATGAGGAACTGGAGGTTATGAAAGCCCAGTCGTGTCCAACTGTATGGGATCAATTTCAGTCGGTGACACCCGCCAATGCGGTCGATGTTCTTGGGGCAGTTAAGGCCACCTCTTGTGAGTTAGATTCATGCCCGCCTTGGCTAATTAAATCTTGCTGGGAGACAATGGGTCCATTACTGGCTGGGGTGGTCAATGCCTCCCTTTGGAAGGGCAAAGTGCCGGGCTGTCTCAAGGAGGCGGTGGTGCAGCCTCTGCTCAAGAAACCATCACTTGATGCTGACTCCCCCACCAGCTATCGGCCTGTCTCCAATCTTCCCTTTTTAGGGAAGGTTATTGAATGGGCTGTGGCCCAGCAGCTGCAGGGGCATCTTGATCACGTCGATTTTCTTGATCCCTCTCAGACAAGATTTTGACCAGGTCATGGCACTGAGACTGCGCTTGTGGCTTTGGTGGATCATCTGCGCCGGTAGGGAATGGGGTTGTTCGACCCTGTTGATCCTATTAGATCTATCAGCTGCATTTGATACAATTGACCACAAGATGTTGGTGACGTGCCTGCAGGACTGTGCAAGAGTGGGCGGGACTGTTCTAGAATGGTTCCACTCATTCCTGACCAAAAGAACTCAGCGAGTGGTGCTTGGGGAATATTTTTTATCATACCGGGACCTCTCGTATGGAGTCCTGCAGGGTTCTGTTTTGTCCCCTCTCCTGTTCAACGTGTACATGCAGCCACTCGGCGAGGTAATCAGGAGGTTTGGCGTGCGGTGTCATCAATATGCTGATGACACCCAGCTATACCTCTCTTTTTCAACAGACCCAGGCCCGGCAGTCTCGGTGCTTACCTGGTGTCTGACGGTTGTGGGGGACTGGATGAGGGCAAACTGACTGAAGCTGAATCCTGACAAGACGGAGGTGATGCTGGTGGGTGAGTCAATGGAGATGGCAGCCCCCGTCATTGACGGGGTCTGTCCCCCATTAGTTTCCCAGGTTCGAAGTCTGGGGGTGCTCCTCGATGCAAAGCTCCGCCTGGATATCCAGGTGGAGGCTATGGCGAGGAGTGCTTTTCGCCAATTACACCTGGTGCGATGGCTCCGGCCGTATGTCTCAGACTCTGACCTGGCCACCGTCATCCATGCTTTCATCACCTCCAGGTTGGACTATTGTAACATGCTCTGCGTGGGGCTACCCATGATGACGGCTCGGACTTTGCAGCTGGTGCAGAATGCAGCGGCCCAGCTTTTGGTGGGGCTGGGCCGCCGGGAGCACATTACACTGGTACTCCATTCTCTGCACTGGCTGCCAGTGGTTTTCCGGGCCCAATTCAAGGTATTAGTATTGGCCTATAAAGCCCTAAATGGCATAGGCCCTGCATATCTGCAGGACCGCCTCACCCCCGGGCTTTGGATCGGCCCCTGCAGTCATCCGGGGGCGCCTTGCTCGAGGTCCCCTGAATCTTCCGGGGGGCCACACAGGAGAGGGCGTTCTTAGTGGCCGCAGCACAGTTGTGGAACTCCCTGCCGGTGGGGGCCCGGCTGGCCTCTGATCTCTCCTCATTTCAATGAAGTTGTAAAACCTGGCTGTTCCACCAGGCGTTTAGCGAGGGAGATTGGTGAGGGTCTGAGTGGGATAGGCAGGGGTGGGGGTGGGTATTTGGTACCTCCTTTTAAAGTTGTTTTAAGTGTTTTTATATTTACATGATGTGAGCCGCCCCGAGCTGCCTGAGGCAGGAGGGGAGGGATAATACTTTTTTAAAATAAGTAAATAAATAAATAAATAAATAAATAGTTTCCCTGCACAAATGAGTTTGTTTTGTGCATGTAAAACTGATGTTTACTTACTCTGTTAAAACAAAAGAGAGAGAGAGAGAGAGCACACACACAAAATGAAAGACAGGCTGGAAAATCTCTACTCCTCCTGAACCTCCAGATTGATGGTACATGTGGAAGCTCTCAAGCTGAGAGAGCCCCAGGTGGAGTGAGAGACAGGCAGAGTAAGCAGAGTTTGACTACTAGGAAAGGAGGCTCAGGGGGGTAGGCTCTAGACTGTAACAAGCCCAAAGGCACCACACCGTGGGAATCTAACAACACATTTTAGTTTATTTTTTTAAAAAGAAAAGCTAGAGTAATACAGTGTCCCTGACCTACATAACTGTACATGTAAGCCTAGTTAAGGGGAAGGTTAAATAGCTGAGGCAGACTGAAATGTTTATAGACCTTCAAGGACATAGTAGAGAACTTTGTTTCAAAGAGCACACCTGGATTGGGTACCAGCAGTCCTGCTCTTGCAGCTCCGGTGCTATTTTGGAGGACGAAGGTGTTAGGGAAGGAAAGCATCAAGCTGCTATGGTGGGGAATGATCCTGTAGTTGGGACCTGCCTTTCAGATGATGCCATAGTATCCTCTCACACTGAGGATACTTCTCCAGGGGAGGGAACCCCAACTGATAGGAATAGAATGGCTTGTAGTAGTGGGTGATTCAAGCATTAGGAATAGAGATAGTTGGGTTTGTGACAGTCAATTGCCTGCTGGGTGCGAGGGTTGCGGACCTCATGCAATGCCTAGACAGGATTTTAGTGAGTGCTGGGGAGAAGCCTATGGTGGTGGTCCATGTTGGTACCAATGACATAGGTAGGTGTAGGAAGGAGGTTCTGGAGGCTAAATTTAGGCTTCTAGGAAGGAGGTTGAAATCCAGAACCTGCAGAATAGTATTCTCTGAAATGCTTCCTGTTCCACGAACAGGGCTTCCAAGGCAGGCTGAGCTCCGGAGTCTCAATGTGTGGATGAGACGATGGTGCAGGGAGGAGGGATTTAGATTCATTAGGAACTGGGGAACCTTTTGGGGAAGAGGGAACCTATGCCGAAGGATGGGCTTTGCCTTAACCAAAATGGAACCAGACTGCTGGTGCTAGAAATAAAAAAGATGGCAGAGGAGTTTTAAAACTAAGACCTGGGGGAAAGCCGACAGTTGCTGTGGAGCATGTGGTTCTGAGGGAGGCATCCCAAATGTATGTCACCATTGGCAGTGGAACAATGTATTCCAGTAATGAAGATAGGGAAGAAAGAGAGAGATAGAGAGATCTAGAGGGTAATACTGTGGAACAGACAAACCTAAATACTTCCATATTAAACAAAATATGCAATCATAAGCACTAGGGTATTAAAATGCTTAGATGTTTGTATACCAATGCCAGGAGTTTCAAAAGTAAAATATAGGAATTAGAATACTTGACTTCAGGTGAGGACATTGATATCATAGGCTTCTCAGAAACATGGCGGAATAAAAACAATCAGTGGGACACTGTAATACCGGGATACAAAATATATAGAAATGACAGAATTAGATCGTACTGGGCATGTAGCAGCCCTGTATATTAAAGACAGGTTCCAGTGCAGCCCTGTATCATGTATTTTTCATAAGCGTTCTCTTTTAAAGGGGAGGTATGGCCACCCTATTCCTGGAGCAGCTTGTCTTGGAAGCCACAAGAGGAGATGCTATTTTAGATCTTGTCCTATCTGGGTACAGCCACATGAGATGTTAACCTGATTTGGGAAGCATTATCTCACATTGAGCAACCTTACCACGTGATGCAGTGCATCATATTCCCGGTGGCAGCCAGATGTTCACCCCGTGCTGGGGCCAGGTGTGCAGCTCTCTACTACTCACTGAGTCTTCCGAAAAAGGCCAGGGATGCAGCACGTAGTAGCCATATCCAAAATGGGGTAAGGCTGCCTAACCCACAGTAGTGTGCCGCCGCTCGTAGGCCTGGCCTCCATCTGGCCTACTCCATGGTGAGGTCCACTGCGGGGCTTTGAGCGGTGGGTGCTGGCACCATTCCTGCACAGCCATGCACCAGCTGGGGTGGGATAGTGGGCAGGCTGGGGGAGGGTGGGTGGCATAGGGCTGGGTGCCTGCTCGTATGGTCGCCACCTTGGTCCACGCTGAAGCATGACAGGACGGCCAACAGCAGATAGCTCAGTTTCCCCATGCGTGGGGTGGGGTGACCGTCTGCCCTGCTCTTCATACAGACCCCAAAGCATGGAGACTGAAATTGGCCGCCCCAGGGTGTGCAAGGATCAGTCCTGGCCAGGCTCATGTGGCTGCACTCACTGGAGCAGAGGGCCTAGTGGAAGGGATAACGGCAGCAGAAACACTTGCTAATAGTGATCACAATCTAATGAAAAATTCAACATGCTAATAATGAGAGATTATCGAATAAGTCTGCCACAAGGGACTTAACTTCAGGAAGGGAAACTATGCAAAAGATGTAGAAGTTATTTATTTGTTTATTATATAGATTTTTACCTCGCACCCTCCTGCTAATAGAAGCTTGGGGCGGCTAACAATTAATAATTTAAAAATATAAGGTATAAAATAGAAAATACAAATACAATAAAATTAATAATATAAATAAGCATTAAAAATCCATATAGCGGGTTCTAAAAATACAACAAAAACCACCTCCCTAACCCCCCACCCCTTACCCATTTCCCTCAACCCTCACCAAAAGCCTGGCCGAACAGTTAAGGGGAAACTAAAAGGGAAAGTCATCTGGGTCAAAGACCTGCAAGAGGCATGCAGACTATTGAAACTACTATCTTAGATGCCCAGATTAAATATATACCACAAGTTTTTTTTTAAAAAAAGCAGGAAAAAATGTCCTTTAAAAAATTGAAAAGTATTCCAAATGAGGTAAATAGGAATGAGCACAGACCAGGAAACTGTAAAGCCATGACAAAACAGGCCAAGAGGGAATTTGAGGAACAACTTGCTAAGGATACCAAATCCAACAGCAAAATATTTTTCCAGTACATCAGAGGCAGAAAAACTGCTAGAGAGGCAGTTGGTCTTCTACATGATCACAGAACAAAGGGGGCACTCAAAGATGACAAGGCCGTTGGTGAGAAGCTAAATCCATTCTTTGCATCAGTTTTTACTGCAGAGGATGTTGGAATTCAGAACAATTTTTTGTTGGTGAGGAATTGTCTGATATTAGCATCATTCCAGAAGAGGTTTTATTGCATACTGATAAATTTAAACAGTAGCAAGTCACCTGGGGCTGACAGTATTCATCCAAGGGTACTGAAAGAACTCAAATTTGTAATTACTGAACTACTATCAGTAATATGTAACTTATCACTAAAATCCTCCTCTGTGCCAGAGAATTGGAGGTTAGCAGATATAACCCCAGTTTTTAAGAAGGGCTCCAGAGGGGACCCCGGAAACTACAGACCGGTGTACCGGGCAAACTGGTGGAGACCATTGTTAAAAACAGAATTAAAAAGCATACTGACAATCATGATTTGATGGGTAAAACCATCATGGTTTTAGCAAAGGGAAGTCATGCCCAACTAACCTATTGGAATTTTATGAGATTGTTAATAAGCACGTGGCTAGGGGTGATCCAGTTGATATAGTATATTTGGATTTTCAAAAAGCTTTTGACAAAGTCCCTCACCAGAGACTACTGAGCAAACTAATTAGTCTTAGGATAAGACGAAGAGTCCTGTCATGGACTGGGAGCTGTTTAAAAGATAGGAAACAAAAAGGTAGAAATAAATGGTCATTTTTCAAGTTTGAGAGAGGTAAACAGTGGGGTGCTTCATGGGTCAGTACTGGGACGAGTATTGTTTAACATTTTCATTAATGATCTGGAAAAAGGGGGAAAGAGTGAGGTGACTAAATTTGCAGATGATACCAAATTATTCAAGATAGTTAAGACCCAGGCAGACTGTGAGGAACTACAGAGATTGGATCTTGCACGACTAGGTGAATGGGCAACAAAATGGCAAATGAAATGGGCAATGTTGATAAATGCAAGGTGATGCACATAGGGAAATATAATCCTCACTTTACATGCATGATGCTAGCTTCTGATCTGGGTGTAACTACAGGAGAAGGAGTTTGGAGTCATTGTGGATAGTTCCTTGAAGACACTGGCTCAGTGTACAGCAGCATTCAGAAAGGCAAACCAAATGCTGGGCATCATTGCAAAAGCAATAGAAAATAAAAGGGAAAATATCATAATGCTGCTGTGTAGAGCTTTGGTACGACCCCACCTTGAATATTGTGTGCAGTTCTGGTCACCCCATTTCAGGAAAGGTAGAATTGGAAAAAGTTCAGAGAAAGGCAACAATGATGATAGAAGGGATGGATCGACTTCCATATGAGGAGAGGCTCAACAAGTTAGGGCTGGTTAGCTTGGAGAAGAGGCGATTAAGGGGAATACAAGTTTATAAAATCATGAGTGGTGTGGAAAAAGTAAATAGGTAACTGTTGTTTGCCGTTTCTCACAATAAAGCTGCTTGCCAATGTTATAGGAGGCAGGGGGGATGCTGTTAGCAAAACTAACGAGCAGGAGATCACTGAGTCCCCAATTGTGGGTACGGGGATTCTATCATTATTTCCCCTGTCTCCCGTTAAAATCAACAACGTGATGCAGGACTCAAAATCCAGCCTTGCATCACGTTATTGATTTTAATGGGAGAAGGGAAAAACAACAATAGAATCCCCATGATCAGGGACTCACGTGATCTCCCTCTCATTAGTTCTGCTAACAGACGTTCCCCCCCTCCCATAACATCAGCAAGCAGCCTAAGAGAACAAGGGGACAGTCTCTGAAGTTTAATGGCAGCAGATTTAAAACAAACGAAAGGAAGCCCTTTTTCACTCAGTGGGCAATACAGTTGTGGAGTGCGTTGCTAGAGGATAGGATTGCCAACTGTGGTGGTTTTTTACTGGACACTCCCATAGGTTAAAATGGAAGTGTCAGGTAAAAAATGACAGAAGGTAGCAACCCTACCAGAAACCCAGAAACTGTGAAACCCGGCACAATAATTAGCTTCAAGTGGAAACTAGATACATTCTCAGAGGATAGTGTCATAAAAGCTTACTAGCTGTAGCTTAAACCTGATTAGCAGGAGTGGTCAGGTCACACCTTCATGACCTGTACTTTTACTTCTCTCAAGCTACTGTAACTGGCCACTGTCGGAGACAGGATGCTGGGCTCAATGGACCAGGAGTCTGACCCAGTACAGCACTTCTTATGTTCTCAAATAAACTGGAAACATCCCAGTAACTCTTCCTCTCATTTATTATATCCCTATAGAAGCAAAGGCAGAAGGGATGTTAATAGAAATCAGTGCCAAAATATTTAACAGGAGGGGCAGGGGGGAGGAAGAGAATCTTAGTTATTTATAACAGACTTGTCATCATACAGTGCCAAATATCTAAAGAAAATAGAGGGACTGGAGCCCAGGTGGAAATATTTGATAGTAAGGGAGGGTAACACATTACATTCAGCTGGGTCTAGAAAACATAAAATTCAAGATGTGGAAAAACTCATCAACTTATAGATAAAATTCAGGAGTGTTTTTTCTCTTGCATGGGTGTGTGTGTGTGTGTGTGTGCGTGCCGTGCATGTTTTCCAACAAAAGAACAAGAAGGTGACTGCAAGGTCAAATGTCAGAGAAGGTGAGTGAAAGGCAGAATACCCCAGCCAAGGATTAGAGAGACATGATATATGTTATGATGCAGTCCTGGCTTTCAGTACATGTAGCCTCAGCAACTCATGGTGAAGCACAATCTCTCATTCTGGCAGTGGGAACAGAGAGGGGAAATAACTCAAGAGCTGCCCTTTGGTTCTAGTAACCATACCACTTTTTGTGCTGTGATCCTGTAAGATGCTACAAGCTATGAAGTGCTGGGTTGAATGATACATGAATGGAATGACAACAAGGAACTCTCGAAGACCCAAAGCTGCAGGATGTGGCATTTGTGTTCCCAGAGGTAGTGCCCCGATGACCATGCTGACGAGTGACTTTGGATAGCTCTGTGAGAAGCTGAACAGATGTGCACTTAGATATCACAATGATGGCCACTGCATAAGAACCTGAACAAAAGAAAATCTTACAAACTAAAATAACAGTTCAGGATCACTGGTAATCAGAAGAACCCAAGTCACCTTGCATAAGGGATTACAAGGTAAAATTTCCACTTGGATGAAAACATTCTGCCTCTTTGAATCCCCCCACTGCAGTTTCTGTGGAGTACAGTGTTCTCATTTCCTTTCTTGTCCTAAAATATCTGCTTGCTGCTTCCTCCCACCAGAAATAGTTGCCTTTCTGCAAAAGGCTGTAATGATCCCCGGGTTGTAATGGCTACTGACATGCTTTGGGGCTCCTTGAATATGGATGCAAACCCTAATTCTGATCAATCCGAGTCCTGCATAGCACATCTCCTACTAGTGAGACCATTCAATTGGTTTCCTTTTCTCCCTGTTCCCCACCTCACCATTGTTATTATAAATCAGCAAACAGAATACATCAACAGCTCCCTCTACCCTCCATCCCAACCCCCAACTCTGGCTGGTTGTTTTCATAAGGTCAAAAAACAAACATGCCTGTGACCTGGGCAGCCGAAAAGCCATCCCAAACCCTCATCCACCCCGGGTAGGGCAGGGGAACACAACAAACGGGCAGGCGGCCAGCCCTCCCCCCACCAAGCTCCACTACAATGCACAGCCTTGGTGACTAGACATGACACACGGCCATGGCGGTCCGTGCCCCACAGTGGGGATGGCAGGGCTGAAGGGATGCACTGGCCTGCTTTGGCAGCCCTTGACTCGGAATGGGTGCCTGAGATTAGACCCAGGGCACATCCTGGGCCAGCCGCATACCCACCCCGGAGCAGGAGTGGGCCTACATCTGACAGGATGGGACAACACATGCAGGAGAGTCCCTGCATGGGTGGGCCCGTGTCCTGTTTGTTTTTACCCATAGTGTCCATAAAGCTGACTCAACAGAACAGAGCAGTAAATATGGGTGTTTGCAGTGCACTGACTGCGAGGCTAACAAGCCTGTTTGAACATCTAATTAGATCAGAGTAAACCTTCTGAATGGCAAAGTTACAGCATTTTCCCCTGGAGACACTGGGCCCTGTCAGGGTTGCATTTTGATTCTGATCTACATAATTCGCAATAATCCCTAAAACTGACTCTAGCAATGAGGTTCATTGCACAGCTCGCTGGATTTAATCCACCGCTCTGGCGTCTCTAACGAAGCTAATGGCATAGACAGCGTAGAACACATGTATAGCTAGGAGGCAGAGATAAAGTGCTAATCCTACCATATGCTTTCAACCCGCTTTCTTTTCCGACTCTCAACCCCGATGTCTCTTAAAGAGTAAAAGTGAAAGGAGGAGATGGCCTTCCTGGGAAAAGTTCAAAGCAGATATCCCCATAAGTATCCCTCTGAATGTCCATGTTCGGATGAATGCATGTGTGGGGGTGTGGGCGAATAGGAACAACTAGAGAAATCTGAGGCCCTGGTACGTCATCCTGGATGGAGCTCCTTCCACCACCTCCCACTTCCCCCATCACCATTACCTAATAGTAGATCATTCCTTAAACAGTGTAATAATGGAGGAAGGGGAGGCTGAGCTCAGGACCCCAGGAGAGCTGTCCACATCTTCCCTTCCCTCATCAGCAGCACTGTGTGTAGATGTGTGTGTGTGCATGTAGATGTGTGTGTGTGTGTGTGTTTTGGGTGAAAGGAGAGAGGTGGCCCACCACTCTGCTGCCACCCCCTCCCCATATTGCCATATCACGATGCATTTCTCCCAAAGAAATGGGAAATATGCTGGATACACAGAGTTTTACAGTACCTGTGGTTTCAGAGTGGATTTACAGAGATTTATTGGTGAAAGTCACAAATGATAAACAGAAGAAGGCAGGCATAAGAACAAACACTAGGGAAACAGCTGTGGGAAAGAAGGATTTTATGCATATATCCTAGCCTGCATTTATTCTATTTACCATCTGATTATTGATTTCTCATTCCTGTATTTAAATGTTTGAAATACGAATAACTTTTTTCGTAATGCCTCCCTCCCAACTGCATTTGCTTACTCTATAGTTCTGACTTTTTACATGCCTGAGGAAGGGCCATGTGAGGCCCCAAAACTTGCATATTCTCACCAACAGAAGTTGGTCCAATAAAAGACATCATCTGAGCATCTGTGTATCCATCTCCTGCAACTGGGACTAACACAGCAACCACACTGGGTATAAACAGACAGATGTGGAGGCTGCCTGCCCCTGGAGCTGCTCCAGGAGTGCACGCCCACAACTTCCTGCCTGGGTCTACTTTAGACGGACCTGGTGGTTTCCCTGGCCTGTGGTCTGCTTGTGTGGCGCCCTGCCCCATACAGTTGCAGAGGATCACCCAATGCTGTAGGCTGGCACCCACAACTCTATGGTGTTACCCAAGGTAACGGTCATCCAGGAGTGGAACTGCAGCCTGGGTCCACCCCACAGACAGACAACAGCTCTGCTCCAGGTCAGTGTCCAGGGTTTGGCTGGTCTGCTCCGCCAGTGGCATTCCAGGATGATCTGGAGCTCTGCCGGGTGGGCTGCCCAGAAGCAGGCTGAGCCTGTTCCACCTGCACATCTGGCTGCCCTGCTTTTAGAAGGACCGGCCAGCCTGGGAGTGAAGTGGGCTGGTGCAGGTGCTGTCCATCCAAAGGTACCCACTGTCTCCCAGAACAGGGCAAGCTGAACAAAGGTCTAGTGGGGTAGACTAGACCTTGCTGGGGGCAGGAAGCTTGTGACTGTTTAGGGCCAGGAAACAGACTACTGGGGGTGTGGGTGAGGTAGCTGTCTCCCTGGTTTCTACTACCAGGTCAGTCACTGCACCATTTATGTTTGGAGTAGAAAGTAGATGCCTGGAAGTGCAAAGCTTCTCAGTTTGCCACTCGCATTAATTAAGGAAGGGTGTGCCCTTTTCCAAGGGAGTGTAAATGTTATCCAGTGTTAAGCAATGAAAGGGACATTGTGTGTTTTCACACAGGCAGGGTGGCCAGAGCTGCTCTGTAGGGCCCCGTGTCGCAGCCGCCGATGGGGACAGGGCGGGGAGACCTTCAAACTGACAGACCCGTGTGCAGGTCATGATAATAAGGATCAGCTACTGGAGCGGTCAGCTATTGAAATAGGCTGGCTGCCCATCAGCTGTTGGAGCAGACCCCGGGGAGGAGGACCAGCCCTGGTGTCCCCAGCTGTGTGGGAAGCCATTCCAGCCGAGGACACTGGGGGCTGATCCTCCTCCTCCCCCGCAGGGTCTGCTCCAACAGGTGATGTGCGTGTGGCCAGGATGAGCACGCACACACACCCTGGCTGCCACTGCTCCAACAGCTGGCAGGCAGCTGGTAGCAGCTTCCTCCAGGGGTCTAATCGTTGGACCTGTATGCAGGCAGGACTGCCGGGGACCTTTCACATGGGAGGCGCCCCATGGGAGCCTGTTGCCCCAGGTTGGGCCAAGTTAACCTGCATAGTGTGCTCTGCATTTCTGGGGATGATGCCATGAGGAGCTGCCTTTACCCAACCCAGAGTAAAGATCTGGTGGCCACTATTCAGACAGGCAGGTGGATCTGGGGCAAAGGTGGGGGGGCAATGTGGAGCCCTGACTCATGTTATTAGATCCAATGATGGGACTGTATGTTCATGTCCCTATTGAGTGTCTCCAAAATACCACTTGGTTCCCCAATAACGTGACTCTTGAACATGTCAGACCTCATCTGGAGTACTGTGTCCAGTTCTGGGCGCCGCATTTTAAGGACATTGACAAACTGGAATGAGTTCAGAGGAGAACGACAAACATGGTCAGGGGTCTGGAAACCAAGTTCTGTGAGGAAAGGTTGAAGGAGCTGGGTATGTTTAGCCTGGAGAAGAGAAGACTAAGGGGAGACATGATAGCTGTCTTCAAATATCCAAAGGGCTGTCACATAGAAGATGGAGCAGACTTGTTCTTTGTTGCTCCTAAGGGCAAGACTAGAACCAATGGGCTCAAATTACAAGAAAGCAGATTTCAGTTAAACATTAGGAAGAACTTCCTAATGGTAAGAGCTGTTTGACAGTGGAACAGACACTGCCTAGGGAGGTGGTGAGCTCTCCTTTGCTGGAGGTTTTCAAACAGAGGCTGGACGGGCATCTGTCAGGGATGCTGTAGCTGTGGATTTCCTGCACTGAGCAGGGGGTAGACTAGATGACCTCTGACATAACTTCCAACTCTAAGATTCAATGATTCTATGTCCTGAGTGATGTGACTTGCCCAATATCTCACAGTGATTCCCTGACAGAGTTGGGAACAGAATCTGAGTCCTAGGATTGGGCTTCAGCCTTAAAACTATCAATCTTCTCCCTAATGCACCTGCACATTGTGCAAAGCTGAAAATGGGGACAGGAGGTGGTAGATTCTTTCCTGATCTCCCCTCTCTGCTCACACACTGATGCATGAAAACTCAGCACCCCTTTATCATAGCAAACAGAACTTCCATCAGCCATTAAATAACCCAGTCACTTGATAAAACAGCTGCAGCATTTACTCCTCAAACCTCCCAAGGCAATGAATCCCACAAACTGAAAACACAAAGCATTTCCCGTCTATCCATACAGAAGAATCAGCAGCAGGAACAAACTCTAACTAGACTTGAGGGTAATAAATGGGGTGTGGCTGGAGGCAGGGTAGCAAGCACACGGCTGCAGATGGCACAGACTCACTTACTTATGCTTACACACAACTTCCCTACAGCATGCATGGAGTTTAGGATGTGAAATAAAGCTTCCAACTCTGGAAATGGAAGGGAACCATCCCAATTTTTATTACCCTTGACTGACAACAATGTAACCTTTTGAATATTCCTCCTTCCGATCCCAACCAAACCTTCTATTCCCTCAAGACTCACAGGAGAATCAGAAGGCTTGTTCTAATAAACAAGCCTTCTGATAAACAAGCCTTCTAATAAACAAGCCTTTCATGTCTTCATGCTTGAAGACATGAAACATTCATCTCATAGAAAGAAAACGAAAAGCAAGGTCACATGCCTGTGTTACCAACCTTTCTGATTTTTTCACAAGGATTGTGATATCTGGTGCTCTCTTTAAGGCCCCAGAGTCTGAAATTATGAGAATCTGAGGTTTGCTTGTTTGTTTTTTTAAAGAAAGGAGTTTCACTTTCTAGTGCTCATGCTTATAGAGAAAAAAGTTTGAAATCTAATGACTGTCATACTTGGTCAGACCATTGGTCCATCTAACCTAACTGACCATGGCCAGTAATGGACACTTCAGGAGAAAGATACAGAAACAAGACATTATATGGAGATCCATTGTTCACTCCCAGCTCCATTAGTCGGATGCCATTTGACCCTCTTGGCTAATAGCCCTTGAGTGACACATCCCTCATGAACTTATCTAATCCTTTTTTAAAAAACAAACCAGGTCTACTTAATGGCCTACGTGAACATGAATTGTGTGCATCTTAAAGGCTTAGAAACCAAGGGAGAAATAAAAAAAACCCATTTTATGATTTTTAAGCCAATCTTATCATTTTGGGGTCCTGACTCAAGTTTTTTGAACATCTGGAGCTTGCCGTGCTGTATGAAGCAGCGCTCAGTTAAATTCAAACAGCTTTTGTAACAGTTCCTGGCGGGAGGGGGTATTCTAAATATTAGTAACCAGAACAGATATTTCATTGACACTGGTTAGACACAAGGTATGCTGCAACTTCTGCTCTTCCCCTTGTTTTATTATTACCTTGACCTTTCAACTCTTCCACTCCCTACCTACTGTATGACACTCAAACTCTGAGACAGACAAGAGACACAAGCTGTGGCAAAACACAGCAAGGGGGCGCTATACAGCTGAGCCACCCACCTCACTGGGTTCATCCAAATCTCTAACCTGGGGTCCCCCACAGCTGGCAAACCCCAGAAAACCTAGTTTTTGCACCACCACCTGGGTTCCAGAAATCAGAGAGAATCCACACAACCCAGGATATGTGAACCCCAGAGGTTTATAAGCACACAGCTTCCCAAGGCACCCTAGTCCCTTTTAACTGGTGTTCTCCCCCTTTCAGGAGTCAGAACCCTTGGAGCAATCCAGAGGTGCTTATCTTGGTCAAAAGCTGTCTTGGCTAAAAGAGCCAGAGGGGAATTCCTTTCTCCCTCTTTGGTAGCTATACCTTCCAGGTGAAGGGAGGCGTTCTTTGCAAGCAAACACACACACGCCCAGTGGAGTTAAGACTAGGAAAAGCTTAGACTTTACATATAGGGTTAAAAAGATACAAAAGGGTAAGAAAGTAAGAAGTCATTGAGAAAGCCCCAGAGTCCAGTTTGAGGGGTATGAGGACCCTTTTTGAATTTGCAACTGCCTAAACTGTACTGGTTCAGGCAGGCAATCTGGGTGCATATAACTCCATGTACAGATAAGTCCTTAGTTCCAATTTGGCAGAAGCCCAGATCTTGTAGATGTCAGAGCAGGCAGGAAGAAGTAAACGAACAAAGAAGGGGAGGTCTGTCCCTTTTAAGGTCCTATTCCCCTCTGCTGAGATTGGTCCATTGGAGATCACCTGGTCTATGACCCAGTCCAAGGCAGGGAGGTCTCTGCCCAGCCATGTGGTGACAACCCAGTCACTTGGTTCAGGAATATTGTTAGGAATGTGGCTAGGTTGCCATGTGCTCAAAAGAGAAAGGAGGGCAGGTCCCATTCTAATCAGGAATGTAATGCTGTCCTGCTAGGGTCCCTCTAGAGGCAAAGGCAGGGCAAAAGGCTTTTTGCCACACAAGCCATAATCCACAAGCCACTGGTGATACCTTATTGGACCAAATTTTGTTAGTGAAAGTATGCAAGCTTTAATTGTTATGAAGTTCTTTCTCAGTCAGGATCTGAGGAGCTGGCTACGTTCACCAGCTGAATTTGGTCCAATAAAAGAGATCATCTTTAGGTTGTCTCTTGTCCCATATTTGGGATCAGCATAACAACCACACCCTGATTGTGAGCAGTCTGCATAATATTTAGCATGGTTAAGCCCTGACTCTTCATTGAGATTCCTTGGGGCAACAATAACAGATGGTATTTGTTATTATAATTTTGAGTTTAAGCTCTGCCAAGCTCCTCACATTGACAAGAGACAACCTAACTAAGATGATCTCTATATAGCCATCCTACAGGCCAGCAAGGCTGAAGCTGTTGAGAATGGTCTCAAGTTCCCGCAGACACTATCATGGTCTCGCGGGCTCCAGCAATCAGCACTACAAGCTTCATGCTCGGTGTGAATGTCAAACCTTTCTCTCTGCAACTGGTCAATAGCAAAGAGTGCTGTGAACCTCTTCCAGACTGGAGTACACCCGAGGTTGTTCTGGTGAGGTGTTGAGCTCTCTAGCCTAGTCCAGCAAAACACTTAAGCACATACTTAATTATAAGCACATCAGTAGGCAGTCCCATCAAAGTAAATGAAGTTAGACGTATATTTAAACACATTTTTGGTTTAGGCAAGAGTGAAGGATTGTGCTCCAAACAGCCTGATCCAAAGTTCACTGAAGTCAATAGCCGTCTTTCCATGGGTGTCAGTGGGCTTTGGATCAGGCCCTTTATACGCTTCTTAAACGTGCAGCCCCACCTTCATCTGTTTCCCTTTGATTTCAGTGGGAGCTGGATCAGATATAAGGTCATATTCCTGAAAAACCAAACAGCTTGATGAGTAGCAATGTAGAAGCTTTTTTTGAACATGTTATCTGTGGTGCTTAGAAAGAACTACATCTTATTTATTTATCCCCTGGGACTGTTTTCCTTTGATCTGGCAAGCTAAGCAAGGTTCGACTGGCTCTGTATTTGGATGAGAGCCGGACTAGGAAGTAATGGTGCTGGTGATTCAGGAGGTGGTGGCTCTTCCTGCTGAGTCAGTATGGAACCAATGGCCCAGCTATGATGCAGAAGTTGCAGTGTCTCATTAGAGGTAGAACTTCAAGTGCTCTCCAATCAAGGCCAGATTTTCAAAAGAGCTCAGGTTTTCAAAAATGCTGAGTACTGAGCAGGGAAGCTCAGTGCACTAGGTAAATGGGAGCGGAGCTCTTCTGAAATCTGGCCACAGATGTGTAAAACGTATCAGCAGTAAAGAGTGTTATATCCCTGATGTCCCAGCCAAGGTAATGATATTCATTCTTGCTACTGTTTTAACTAGGGAGTATTCTTTGCTTCCTGCTGTGGAGAGTTGCTGTGTACTGGTAAACAAAAGCTGCATCACACCACAGAGGCACCTGGCAATACAGAAGGCTAGGGTACAGCCACATGAGCCCAGGCTGCATGCCCTGAGGTAGGTAATTTCAGTCGCCATGCTTTGGGGTCAGCACAGCGAGCAGGGCAGACAGTTGGCCCTCCCTTGAGGAAACTGTGCGGGTAGGTCACTGTCAGCCATTCCACCACACTCCGGGATGGGCTGAGGCACCAGTCACATGTGCAGCCACCCAGCCCTGCCTCGCCTGCCTGCTATCACACCCCATCCATGACGTGCCCGCGTGGGAATTGTGCCAGTGCCCACCACTCAAAGGCCCGCAGTGGACTTTGCCACAGGGTGGGTCAGACAGAGACAGGGTCCATGAGCAGTGGCATGCCACTGCAAGTTGGGCAGCCAGCTGTACCCCACTTTGGGTAAAGCTACTATGGGCTGCATCCTCGACCTTTTTTGGAGGACGCAGCACATAGAAGCTAGTGCCCATCCGCTCCTGGGTGGGGTGAATATCTGGCAGCTGCTGGGCATATGGTTCACTGCATTACGCAGTAAAGCTGCCCAATGTGGGGTAACACTGCCAAATTGGTTTAGCAGCTCATGTGCCTGTACCCCTAGTGAAGCAATCCAGCAAAAAGGGCTCGGAAGCCTTCTGCATGAAAGGTGGTTATCAAAAGTAAGACATTCGTATGATCATTAAGAGAAAATTACACAAGCTGCGCTCAATCTGAAGTTTTGAAAGCCAATGCCAAGTTTATTCCAACTCCATTTCAGAGTTTATTCATGCTTCCCTTTGGAAATGTCAGCTCGCCAGTCGGAGGAAATTGGGTACTGTTTCCTTTTAAATAGAATAAACCATATGGGAAGAGGATGATTATATCTGTCCCAAGCTGCCAAACTTCTTTTATGGAGGTAAAAGCTTCCCCAAAATGTCCCAGCCCACACTGTTCTTAAGTGGTGATGTCTGCAGTGAGACTTTTACATTAGCAGATATACTGCATGTGTGAAAATACATACATCTTGGTGAGTCCCTGGTGGCTTTAGCCTGGAAGAAGTTGCAGTGGTTGTATTATTCCACTTACAGGTGAGAATAACCTTTTCACCAAAGGCTGACTTTTATTTCAACTGATCTTAGACCACAAGGATCCAAAGCAATGGGGCTTTATGATAGGAAACACCCATTTCTGACCAAGTCAACCCCTAGTTTGGAGATACAACAGCCTAATGCTTAGACATAGATACAGGTGACTCACTCTTCTCACTGAGGCACTGCTAACCTAATGGCCATACTGAGTGGCAGAAGGTACTGTGCTGGTGCTGGAGGGTCCAGATTTTGGACGAGAAATAAAGCCAATGTCCTGATCACCTTGGCCCTTTTTACAGGGGTCGGGGCGGGGGGTTGGTGTGTGCCGCAGTCCGTGTGTGGTGGGAGGGTGTAGACAGGTGCACACCCATCTACACCCACCTCCACCCATCAACAAGCATGGAGAAACCACCGTTTTCGACGATTGCTCCATGCTTAGGGGATAGGTGGAAGTGGATGTGCATGGGAGCACGCATGCACCCCCCCAACCACCGCAGGATTTACATATGCAGTACTCACGCAAGAACATCCAGATTTCTGGGTGTTCATGCACGGGTGCTGCCTGTGTAAAAAGGACCTTTATCTATCATCTTAGAAACATATGTCTGCAAAAGTCCCAGCCTAGAACCTTAATCAATGGATGAACCAAATACTTGTTCCCATTCAAAATTCTGTGACATTTTTCAAAGGAGCAATAGCTTTGGAGTTCTGACTATGTTCCATTAGCAATAATGGCATCACACATCCCTATGTTCTCATTGGGAGTTTCAGGAATCTTGTTGGATATCTGACTCTTCATTTCCCCTGCCCCGATTACGTGCTGTAGCTCTATTTCAGTGGTGAATAAAGTGATTCCAAAATATGCTTCTTTTTCCCCCTCTGGATATCATTATACAATGGTATGTAATGTGCTGCACAATCTTTAGGGATGAAATGCAGTATGGAAGACATTATCATTCAACTGCAAGTTTCAGCCAATAAATGGCTTCTGTTCCACTGCATGGCAGAATGTGGCTCTTAAAAGTATGTAGCTTAGATACAATAGGGAAGTTATTTTACATTAATGGATTATTAAAAGCACATTTATTACACAGTTGTTAGAAGCTTACAAAAACAGGATTTTAATTACTATGCATGCATCTAGTTAATACAGTAATGTCTGTGCTGGGGCTGACTCCGATCTCAGGTCCCCACTGCAGGTTTATAAGTGCTAGTTCCTCCAGAGACGCAAGGACATACACAGCCTTTCCAAGGTCACAGAATCCAGTCTATGGGAGCCTCAATCTGAAGCGCTCACTCTCTTTCCCTATTTCTGTAACTGATGTTGCAGATTCAGTGCTTATGCCATTACTGAGACAGTAATGAGGAAGGGAAAAGCAGTTTGGATCATTTCCCTGCACTCATTAAGCTAACATTGTTGTGAGCATAGGCTCTTTTTTGGGTCTTGATAGCACCTTTGTCAAACAAATGCATCGCTTAACCCTGTGTACAATGTCTTCTGGAAACAGCAAGCAGCTTCAGAGCAGGAAATGGATTAGTCCTTTGGCCCAGCACCGACTAGTCTTATTCCTCTCAAGCTGGGGGAATGCAGATGGGAGTGGAGTGTACTACCTACCAAACCGCTGCCTGCGCATGCAGAACAAGTCTAACCCTTTTTTCCACTGTTTTTTCCACTTCACAGCTTCAGCAAGGGACAAGTAGGGGACAGGGAAGGAGATGCAGAGTCTCAGAACCTCCCTCAGGATATTTCCGCCTCCAAATAGATGGAAGGTTGAAGAAATTTCACTTCCTCTGGGGATTCTGCTAATCTATCCCTGCCAGAGGATTCACGCTCAGACTGCACAAGAAATACCTCTGGAAAGTGCATTTCTTGCCTGTGCAATGCACCAGCTCTGGAATATTTTCTGAAACTCCCTCTGCCTCGTCCCCTGCTTTCCTAGTAACTACACAACCGAATTCTGTACTCTTCTATCAACAGACTCAGTCTGTCTGCCAGGAAAAAACGCACACAACTTAATACAATATTTCTCATCCACAGATTGGTACAAAGCCTGGAAAATACAATTATCCCTATTATCATGAGTGCGTCCAATTGGAGGGGCTGCTGCTGCAAGCGAGGTCTTCTGGCCTGACTATTCAAAGCTTTTCAGATTCCAAGGCTCTTCGTTGAACAGCAGGGATGTTAGTTCTGGATTAGTTGGACAAACCGAATGGGGCAAATTTCTCTTTACAATTTCAGCTGGAGACATTATTTGCAGTTCGCCTCCTAAAGAACCTCTTTATTATTTGTAACTTATGGTGTTTTCACATGTTAATTTCCTATGTAGCAAAGCGCACGTAAGTGGCACATGTAAGTGGCACAGAGGCCATGTCACTAGCATTTGTGTAATTGTCAGCCACCCGTGGCGGCACTGAGGCCGTAGAGGCCCCCCAAGACAGACTGGGGTCCCCCTTGGAGTCTGACTGCCCAGGGGAGAGCCCCAACCACCCCCCACCAGACCACGAGGGACCCCTATTCCAGCCACAAACCCCAGCAGCAGGCACAGGAAGCAGAAAGCCAGCAGAAGCAATCAGCAGTAGGGGCGGGGCCCGAACCTGTGCAGCGCTCTGCAAGGCTCTTGGAGCAACGAGGAAGGAAGGAGGGGCTTACAGAATAAAAGGAAATGAGAGCCTAGCCTCCTTGCTGGTAATCAGACTCTGAGAAGCTGGCCCTACTGCATGAAAGTTGTGTGCTTTACTTGTTTGCTATTGTGCCATTTGTGTTTAATCCCGATAGCCTTCCTGTGAGGAGAGTAGAAGTGTTTTGTCCTCATTGTTTCCCTGTCTTTGAGTGAGTGACAGGTGAAAGCTGAGTGTGTAGACCTCCCCCCTCCCAGGGATTATTCCTTCCCGTGGACTGTGAAAGTCCTATCCTTGCCCTTTGCTCCTAGAACCCCTTTCCCTGCCTCCCTTTCACCCTCCGCAGCACGATTCTTCCCTCCCACCGAACCCTGAGTGCTTGTGCTTGTACCTACCCCTACCCCTTTGCCAGTGGTTCCTTGGGAGCTCTGATCCTCATGATGATAGAGGCCTGACTTCTGTGAAGTCATTAGGCCATAATTCTATCCTGAATGAATCTTTAACCCTGTGTGCAACCTATCAGTGTCTTAAGGAGTGTGTGTTTGGCTTGGATCCCTACTCCTTCCCTTATCTCCCCCTTCCCACTGACAGTAACCCTGTGTCTGTCTGCATAGTTATCATGTATGAGTTTGTTATACTACTGCTACAACTTCAGCTACCCTGCCCCCACTTGAACCCAGAGCAACCCCAGGATGCATTTCTCCAGACCATGGGTCCATGTCCTCAGGGCATTTGGTTTCAAGCTTACTGTGCGTATTTTCTGAGAGGCAGCTGACAGAGACTGGCACGTAGCAAGACACATGTTTGCAGGTTCACACATCTAAAAAACCATACAGGTGTGGGCACTAAGATATGTGGCTAATGTAATGTAGCAACCTCAGAGGGCTTTTGCATACGTTTCAGTGCTGAGTGAATGTTATTCCTGTATGTACATCTGGATGAAATCCGCTTTATAGAAGTAGATAGATGGGATAATGCATGTGAATTCAATGCACTGAAGAGGTTGGACAATCCTCAATGCATGCATGCTTGCAAAGCGCAAACAAACTGTCTTATTCCTAAAGCTTGTCTTTATTCCTAATTTTCATCTGACAAGGGCCCAAGGTAGGACTGTACTTGCACATAACTCTTAGCCACTAGCTCCTTCCTGCAGAAGGTTTCTCCTTGTAGGACTTCCTGTCCCAGTGTTCCTCCAGCTATCCAAGACCCTAAGTTGGCGCTAATGGAACCCACCATTAGTAGAATGACATTTCACCTTCTCATGGGGGTCAACAGCTTGACACCATGGTGCAGTGCTCTATCTGAACTGTGATTACAGCTATTGCAACAGCTCAGAGATGAGCTAGCTGTATCTACACAGCAACCTCCCAGAACACAGTAATGTATCCATCACATCTGGGTGTCTGTATGTAACAGGCTACATAATCCTCTATGATTCAGAACATTCTGGAAAAATCTGGATGCTGGGCTTAATGAACCATTTGTCTGCTTTCCAACTAACAGCTTCTGGTGCTACGGAGCATCCGCTATTCAAATGTAGCGCAGCTCCCATCTTGTGGGAAAGGAGGACGTATGGCTCTCCCGCAGGCAAGCTCGCGCATCAGACAGAATAACTGTCCAGTCTCACGAGATGGGAGCTGCGCTACATTTGAATAGTGCATGCTCCCACGGCGCCAAAGGCTGCACAAGCAGCCTCAGTATGGTGGTACTTATGTTCTTGTGGACACCTACGATATAGGGCCCCAGGCAGGGATAGAATAGTTAGATGGCTCTCATGAGCATGAGATACAATCCTTAAAAAAAGGATTGAATAAGTTCTTAGAGGGTGGGTCCATAAATAGCTATTAGTCAAGTTGGTCAGGGGACATAATCTCTGTCAGGAGCTGGGAGTAAATAGCAGGTGACAGATCACGTCATTAAGGATCACCTGTTGTATCCTCCTCTGAAGGTGGCTTTCATGGATGTGCTGGGGAATTGGGTCCAGAGAGCCAGTCAGGATCCGGATCCATGTTCAAGAGTAGTGCGGGATCAGATCTGAGGGTCGGTGCAGGATCAGGACATCAGGGGCAAGCTGGAGACCCACACATGGACCAGGGTAACCACGTTGGCATGCTGGAGGAAGCAGGCAGGGAGGCAGACTGAAGGGCTGGCAACGGGCAGGATGGAACAGACGGGCAGACAGGACAGATTCCAGCAGACCGGTCAGAGCAGGTCAAAGTAAATCCAAACAAAGGTTTGGAGTATGCCAGTCCAGAGTGATGCAAACAAACTGGGATTAGGAAGCAGGAAACAGTTCCAGCAGCACAGAAGGAGCCCCTGTCACGGAGAAACATGGGGTCACATATGTGTAACACGGGACTACATGTTTGGTAAATATGTGGTACCAAGGGTTTCACATGTATGCAATGTTACTGTAAACATACAGTATGTAATGTTAAAAGTTCCACATGTTGTAATGTTAACTCTGAAAACGGTAGAACTCAAATTACAGTTCAGGTTGGGCCTCTCACACGTCGCCAGGCTACCCAGGATACAAACAGAACCAATGTGTATTGGACCCAGACGGGTGGTCAGAGACATTTGTATGTTAATGCAGGTAGCCATCTCGTACGTGCAGAAAGGCAGGGAAGCTGGGAGAACTTACTAGCAGTCTCTGGGAAGAGATAAAAGGGGAGTGAGATACAAAGGAGAAGAGACTTCTTGCAAAGCTTTTTTGGAGAGAACATCTACATACGAAAGAACCAGCCTAAACAACAGGCTGGGGGAAGATGAAGTGAGAGCCCAGCCAGTTCCTTATGGCTGAGAAAAACAGAACTTATGGACTTGTTCTAGGGTAAGATGAATAACTTAGGAACTCAAAACAGTATAAGTTAGGAATGCTATATTTACCTTTGATTTCTAATAACACTCTGTTTCAACTATCTTTATGTAATCATTAAATATACTTCTTACTTTATAAAGAAGTGGTCTAGTGTCTAATATTGGAACACAAGTGAGCTACAAGAGCCCTCAAGCTCTTGCGAACCCAGAGAGTAAAGAGTCTGGAAACGGGAAGGTTCAGGCCCTTGTGTGACAAGAAGTTTCATTGTGGCACACTTGAATTAGCCAGTGAGAGAAACTGATT
>QEPC01004800.1:384143-415731 GCA_003113815.1 Sphenodon punctatus | reverse complement strand
CCTTTCCCAATGCCTGCTAGTCGTTCCCCATATACTTACTGTCTGCCCTCCTCTGCAGACTGCTGCAACCAACCTGATTGTAACCAAGCCAAGCACACGCACCTGAGACTTCGCATCCACTTGAATGTTTGTTTGTCTTCTCCCTTGTCTCTCCCACTGTCCCCTTTCCCTGTCTCCCCCTCCTTGTCTTTTAGATTGTAAGCCACAGGCAGGGACCGCATCTATTTCTATGTTCTGTACCGCGCCAGGTCCATGGCTGGTGCTATATAAATGTTTATAATAAAATAATAATAATAATAATAAAATGATAGTGTGGACAGATCCTAAGGTACCATCACATGTTGTTGCTGTTGCTGCATCAGTGCTGGGAAGTGACCTACCCATTTCTGCAGACTGGCACATATCCATGTATCTAACTCATGGAGGACAGGCACCTAGGCAGCAGGAGGGCATTAAACTGAGTGCAGTGCAAACAAAGCTGTTTTCAAAAGGGTTTGATGCAGCTGTGCTGAGGTTCCCCTCCCACCAGCCACTTGTGAGAGTGGAGGCTGCTGTGCTGCAAATCCCTTTTGTATCTGCTGTGATATCACTGTACCGCAGTGCTCTGCGTAAGAGATAGTGAGATATGAATGGGGGTGGAGCAGAGCCACAGAAACACGGCCTCCCTCACAGCAGCAGCTCCTCAATGACTGCATGGAGCAGACTCTCTGAGAAGGCTACTGAAGCCATCAATCTGCTGACTCACTATGAACTCTCTCCCTTGCTGCTAGTTTGCTCTGGGGTTGGGCTTGGAAGGGAGTTTCATCACTGATTCTGAGTCTAGGAGATGGGAAGGAAAGATGGCGAATGGAGGAGGAAAAGTGCCTAGATTCATTCATATGGACCAATGTCTGAAGTAATAAAGCAAATGATGGGAACCAAAGACCTTCCCTAGATTGGGATATAAAGCTGCATTTTTAACTTGAGCTTATTCATTGGAGTTAGTGGACAGGGAAACTCGACTTTATATTTGATTTAGCTAGTCAAAAGTTAATGCTGCATCTTACACTGTGTTGAGCTAAATCAGTTTAAAAGTTGAGTCAATATAACTGCTAACAAACCTGAGTTTAAAAGCACCCTCTTTCCCCCAATGTAATTTCAACTGGGGGAAATGAGTAATGAATGGGCGAATGCTCTAACAAGAGGCATCTTAAAATTTCCAGCAGCATTTCTCCAGCAATTGTCCAGAGCCCTGAATAAAAAGGGCTAAAAGACTTTAAGCCCCTGTAATCTCAGAATGTTCCTCCCTACCTATAACCATCATCCTAACATTGGGTAAGATTCTGCTGGCATTTGAAATCAATGGGGTCTAGTCTTGGGAGACAGGCTGTTTTCATACAGATGCCCCCATCCCCCTCACTGTTCAGGCGAGTGTGTGGGTGGGGCATCTGTGTAAACGGCCGGCAGTGCATGGGTGTCCGCTCTGTGTTCATCCACGTGAACACTAAGCGGAATGGGTGGAGGTGCATGCTCACTCCCACGCAACGCCCACCTCCACCCATCACCCACTCATCTAGCCCTCCGTAAAACCAGAGGAGGCTCCGTGGGTGGAGATGGGTGTGTGTGTGTGTGTGTGTGTGTGTGTGTGTGTGTGTGTGTGTGTAAAGGGAGGGACATACACACACACACACATACACCTCCACCCACTGCGCCAAAACACCCATTCACCCCCATTCGTGTAAAAAGGGCCTAAGATGCTAGTCAGTGTAAAGCAACATCTGCTCCATTGTAAGACCCCATATACACGGAGATGTCCCTAAAGGTTCCTTCCATCTCTGCCATTTTACGATTCTAGGATCCAGTTGCAGCAACAATGTTTGTGTGGTGTAGTGGTTGAAGTGAAAGACCAAGGTCAGGATTGCTGGGGTCTGTTCTAAACTATTTACTGTGTGACCTTGGGTAAGCTACTTTTCCTCTCTACCCCCATTTCCTAATCTTTAAAATAAGATAACAGAGTTGCCCACCCTAACTGTTCAAAACCTGAAAGTAGTAGGGAAAGCTTCCATTTTCACAATTTCCCACGTGATCGTTCCCTTTAGTTGCTAAGAGGTTTTTATAGCAGAATCACCTGCTTGCCAGTCTTTGATGGTATTAATTGTCCTTTCAGGAAGAACAGAAAGTCCGTTTAGATGGTGTTCAGCTGCAGAACTGAACTCTGTACTCTTTAAAACAAATCAAGCTCACAAAAGGGGGAGAGAGAAAAATAGCAAAGACAGAAAATGCAGCAGTTTCTCTGATGCTTTCTTTGATTTGCAGTCTCGCTGCTGAGAAAGCACAGGCACTACGGGTGGTCTCATCAGCCACTCTGAGGCCTGGCAAACTTTTATCTGCATTGGGTTGTTCAAGCCATTGCTTTTAGTTTGCCTCTTTAGCCACAATTCCATTGAACTGTCGCAAAGGTTGATGGCTGACTTAGGACTGAAATGAGATTTCTCAAAAAACGAGAGACCTCGTCTAAATTCATTTTGTGCATGTGCAATCTGCTGCCCTTATTGCTGCCATTTTGTTTAAGTGTGGCGGACATTTGCGCATTCACAATTAATTTTAATTTATTTTAAAAAAATTATTTTTGCTTGAGAATTTGGCTGGGCATTGGGAAATCAACGGGAAATCAAACCCAGGTCATGCGGGTGAGCAGTGCTGCAGCAGATTGCTGGGCCCAGGGCATCCAGGCATGAGGGCAGAGGGGGGGGGTGGAAGTGCCTCTTCCTCTGCCCCCCACCCAGACTGCTTCTGTGGACGGGGGCACAGGCAGGTGGACCAGTGATTTATTTATTTATTTATTTTAAAGTTACAGCAGCTCAGCTGTTGTCTGAGGAGGCAGCACAGCTTGGGACAGAGCAATTCCAGACAACACATGATCAGGTTCCTGTTCCATCTCTGACAGTCCAAACCATCAGAAAAAGAGGACTGTCCGGGAGAAAACTGGACAAATGTCCACCCTAGTCAGGGGTGCTTAAGGTGTGAACTCAAGAAATGAAGGGCCGAGGTCAAGGATTTGTGCTATGAATCTGCTCTATCCTTCTGTGCATGGCCTCATCTCTGCTCCCCTACCATGGACTCAGTTTTTCAGTGGTTCGAGGGAACTAGATCATGGGGCTAGATCCAGGAACTGGAAAGGGGCCACATAAAAACTTGTTGCAGGCTGCATTTGGTCCCCAGACCTGAGGTTCCCCACCTCTGCTTTAGTCCCTGCTTTGCCTCCTTCCCAATAATACTTTGATTGGCTCCCCAGTATTAACCATAGTTCTGGCTTTTTGGTGCTGACTCTGCGCTCTCTGGTATTGATGACAGCCCTGGATTTGACCAGCTCTAACCTTGACCATGCCTCTGTGTTACCTCTGTGCTTGCCAGCAGATCCAGACTGATCCAGCTGGCTATCGAGCTTGGCTTGGCTTGCTGATTATGACTGAGAGACTCCATTGCAGTGCTCTCTGCTGACCTTCAGTGTACAAGCACCGTGACCCCAGACTGGCTCCTGAGTCCTGACACAAAGGTTCGAAGAAATGGAGAAGGTGGCAGCAGCCAAGCTGGTCAAGATTCCTTCATTCTCCTGTGCCAGTTCTGTGTTGATGCTGTGCATCCTTGCATAGTTCGTTTCTCAGTAACCCCAAGCTAAGCAATGTACTGAATGGGATGGAAACCAGCCAATCCAAACATTCTGGCAATTTCAACAATAATCAATTCTTCTGACTTGTAGAGCCTTTCAGCTTGTTATCATGAAGATCTGTGACTTTACCAGAAGCCTTGAAGAGACTCCTCACTGCAAACAACCCTTTTGAACCAAGCAATCCAATTTTTACCAGTCTCTTTGGCTTGCCTTCCTAAAACACCCCATATAACAAACTGAGTTAGACATTTGCTATTCTTGGACAACTTATACACAGTCCTCTAGACAACAAGAGGAAACAATTGCCAAGAAAGGAAGACCCCAAATCAAACATGTAACCGAAGCCACTGGGGGATTCTCAAGAGAGCATGGGCTGGTGACCCTGAGCAACGGGAGAAGATGTTAGTGGAGAAGCTGAGGACTCTAGTTCCATGGAGAGTCTGGCACTGGTTTCCTCACTCTTTTCCCTACTGGGATGAGCAGTAGTAGAGGCCAACTGTGCTGTGTGGCACATGGTGGAATTGCACTTAGGTCCGTGCCAGAGGAGACTGAGCTGAGAAAACCATGATGGCAGTGTGGTTTCCCACACTGTAGAGCGGGAAACAAATGTAGTGACTGAAAGGTCGGTGCTTTCTCCTGCTTCCTCTTAATGGGGCATTCCTTCACTGTCAATTAGAAAGTGAAACTGATGTGCTAGGCCTGGATTTAATGTACCTGTTTCCAGAGATGCGCTTGACAGAAGCATGGCAGGCTTGGTCTAAAGGGCTTCAGAGAATCTATATAATCCATTTTACCTTATCTAATCCATCCATCCAGTACATCTTTCCTATCAAATCAAGCCATGCAAATCTCTCTCTCTCAATCTATCCAACTCCATCATTTCAACCACAGCCGTCTATCCACTCACTTATCAGAATCTATCCTGTCCATCTCCTTAGAAAAAAATATCCATCCATCCATCAAGTCCTTTATGCGCAACCTAAAACCATCCACCTGTCTAAAGCATTATTTATCACACATTGTAGCCAGGCAGCAATCAGGATATCTATCCATCAGCTGAGAAACTTTCCTTTGGTCCTGGGCTTCTACAGGGGAGAGAGAATGTGCAATGATGTTAGTTCCCAGGTGTAACACACAGGATGAAATTCTGGCCTCATTGGAATCAACAGAAATTCTGCTATTTTCTTCAATACAGTTACCAACTTACAGCGGTCCACATTCTGGACAAATCATGACAGCAATGGAGCGAGACTAGGGACAAATTAAGATACAGAAAACAGCAGAGGTCTGGCTACAGAATAGAACTGGAGAGATGGCATGCAATTGTGAGTGACAATTAGCTCCCCTGGGTTTGAGGACAATGGAAGGGCTCACCTGGATTTATTATTGATCACTGCCTTTATAATTTGGAACAAAGTCTCTAAATCAAACTAATATATATATATATATATATTAAGAACTTATTACCCCGCCCCTCCTGCCACAGGCAGCTCATGGAGGCTTACAACAATTAAAACAATTAAAATGCATTAAAAGGAGGCAACAGAGAAAACAACCACCCCCTACCCATCACCCCTCTCCCCTGCCAAACACCTGACAGAACAGCCAGGTCTTGCAACTTTTCTGAAAAGAGGGAGGTCCGGGGCCAGCCGGGCCCCCACCGGAAGGGAGTTCCATGTAATTACACACACATATATCATATATATTACTATTAGGTTAAAGACACTGTTGAGCTTAGGAACCAAGTTTTCAAATTAACAGTTCTACATTTTTTTTTCAATTATGTTCGCACATCGAAACTGCTTACCAGGTGCTGGGGCGACAGCACAGGTAACAACCCAGGCTAGCAGCAGCCATAGAGACCAGATTCTCTCTTATTCAAAAAGAAAAAAAAATGTCTGGAACAAGAATGTCTTCCTCCTCCTGTATAGCAAAAGGAAAACCAGAACTGTTCTAATCAAACTGATGGTTGGGAACCTTTTGGAGCCAGGATTTCACCCTCTGTCTAATGCTACATGCAGTTCTACTCACTGTCCAATAAGAAAAATTCTCAGTATTGTTTGGGAGTGCACAATGTCAGGCAATGACTTAAATAAAACCCTGAGGTCCTTATGTAAATCCCAGCTACGGAAAACAACCATAAAATGTGTGGAAATTGCCATACAGGATTAGACTGGGGTCTGTACCACTGGCACTAAATGCTTGAAAGGAAGGTACTACTACTTATCATTTCTACAGTAGCACTACTAGGCATATGCAGCACTTAGTCACAGATTTTCAGAGATAGGTCCCTGTCCAGCGGGTTTACAGTCTAAGGCTGCTTTCAGACACACGCACACCCCATGAATATTTTGCCCGCGTGAAGGAATGCGCAGCCAGGATATGCGCGGGGATTGGCCCGTCTGAAAGGCCCCCCCCCCCCGGGCGCAGCTTTGCCAGCAGACACACAGGAATGCAGAGCTGGATTTCCTGCTTTGTATCCCTGCGCATGTCTGCCGGCAAAGCCTTATGGGGCGGGGGGGCTTTCAGACTGGCCAATCCTCGCTCATATCCTGGCTGCGCATTCCCTCCCGCAGCCAAAATATGCACACGGGGGTGGGGAAGTTCTGAAAGTGGCCTAAGATAGACCAGGCTGAGTAGGAAACACACACATTCCCATTTTTAGAGATGAGGATCTGAGTCTGAGAGGTTGTGACTGACCCAAGGCCACCCAGTGAGTTCATTGGTTAGGTTGAGATTTGAACGCTGCTCTCCAAAATTGAAATCCAGCATTTTATACACTATACTACACTCGCTCTCCAGGAGGTGCAAGAAACCTCCTAGTGAACAAATCTCTAACAATCTCACCAAATCCATCCCATACCGATCAGGGTGCCTTTAGACATAACGCTGTTCAGTGTTCTGTAAACAGTGTTTAGACATACCGTCAACACAGTGTTCACCCAAACACTGATTTTAAACTGTCAAGACCTGGCAGTTGTTCACTTCCAGTGTTTGGGGTGAACACCGTGTTGACGGTATGTCTAAACACTGTAACGGTTAGACACTGTGTTACAGAACACTGAACAGTGTTATGTCTAAAGACACCCTCAGTAGTTGGCATAAGTGTTCAGTCACCAGAACTTAGATCCCTTCATTCCCCCCCACCCCTAAACTAATGTAACTGGAAAGTCTCATTAACAATGTAAATATCTAATCCCTTTCTGAATCCTACTAAGTCCTTGGCCTCAATGAATGATATCTCTAGGCAGTCCGCACTACAGGTTAATTATGCCATAAGTATTGCCTCAAAACTGATCAAAAGAAGCACTACTTTCTTCTTTGGCATTTCATAATTAACCTGTGGCAATCATGGGTGCAAGATATCACCCAGGCCCAGAGCTTAATAGGAATCTTCAAACAGGAGCAGGGGCAAAGGATGTGACAAGCTATCCCTAGTGGAAATTCTAATTGAGAATTGGTGGAGCTTTGATCTCTGTTGGGGCCTCTCTGTGATACTGTAATTTTATTAAGTGTGACTCCAGTGCTGTCAAGAGTTATGCCTGATTTACATTAGTGTAAGAAAGGAATCAGGCCCAAAGTCTTTATCCTCTTCAAAGAAAAAATCCCAAATGACAAATCATGGGATGAACTCCGTCATGAAGACCTTCTGCTTCATTCCTGTTCACCTCCCTCTGAGTCCATAAATGGTTTAGCAAGAGATAAGCTCCGGGGTCAGGCCTCTACCTTCATATCTGTCTAATGTGCCTAGAATGCTGTCAACACAATATGAATAACTACTATTACTGATTATTTATACAACCCCATGGACTGACTATCAATGAAATACACTACAAAAGGCCAAATTTTCAATCATTTGGCTCCCACTTAGCATATTGCTCTTCTGGAAGAGCAGCCATAGGTAGTTCTAACAGGCAGCCTCTTGCCTGGGCCTGCCAAATCAAAATTTAAAAATATACAGATCTGAGAGTACTGAAATATGAGACATCCATTATGTTCCATGGAGCTGTGGCCTTCAAAATAAGGGATTTTCATTATCCTCTATTTAGCTGTAGGGCTCTGAAATAAGGGACACTTGCTTAAAATAAGGGACACCCCTTAAAATAAGGGACACCTGGGAACCCTATGCTCACTAGGTGACACTATCTCTAGCCCCCCCCCCCCGTCCCCTCTTAGCACTGCAGTTCTCCCTTTTGGAAAATGAGCTTGAGCTGTTGCCCATGGCACATGCCAATTTATTCCTTCATATTTTATATGTTTATCTTATTCCTTGTTTAGTGCCAACTTATGTTGAGATGGTTGGGACATTAGTATTGAGTAAAATGGGTGTTTTGGATGCATTTTCTTGAGAAGCGATAGCTTAGGGGGTGGTAACATAAGTAGGGAGGCCATGGCTTTCACTAGGCCAAAAGTCATGTCAAGAGAGTTTTTATAAAATGCAGAATAAAGCAGTTTAGCACAGCAGCTTGGTACAGTAGCTTTTATTATTATTATTATTATTATTATTATTAGACATTTATAAGTTCAGTTTAGATTGGGGGTAGTTGGAGAGGAAGTCTTTTGCCTAATATTTAGTGGAATGATGAAGTGAAATGTGTTGCTATGAAACAAATGGAAAGATGTTAGCAAGTTGGAAAGGTAAAGGCACCCAGATACCATTTTTTACAGGATGCCAGTTCCACTTCAATGACTGGTAGCTTTGATAGCAATGACGTAGTTTCAATCACAACTTGCAAGACTACTAGAATACATGACCAGACCAGTCCATGTTCATTGGTCAATTTTATATCTTGATTGGAGTGTGTTTTTATGGTATGAATTTTAATGTTTTTAATTGTTTTTGTAGACTATGAGCGCCCAGAGCCTTGTTGGAAGGGTGGCATAGAAATTCAATAAATAAAATTAATTCATTTAAATTAATTCCTTTAAATAAATTAAATTCCTTTAAAACTGAACCTAGATTTGACTGTCTTGTTGAATACTTTCCATATTTACTTAGTCATTATCCTGTTTTAAGACTAATTCATTTACTTGCATGTTTTTATTTATTTATTTATTTATCTTAACATTTATATGCCGCCCCCTTCTGCTTCAGGCATTTCGGGGCGGCTCACAACATTTAAAAAATATTTTAAAACATTAACACAAACAACAGTAATTACACTTTTTTAAAAAGTATCAAACCCTGTTACCCCCCTACCCTAACCCAACCCACCCACTCCATCTCCCTCGGGAAAGGCCTAGCAGAACAACCAGGTCTTACGTTGTCTGCGGAAAGAGGGAAGGCCGGCAGCCAAGCGGATCTCCGATGGGAGGGAGTTCCACAGTCGTGGCGCAGCCACAGAGAATGCCCTCCTCATAGTGGACACCCGGGAAACCTGTGGGGACCTCAAGGAGGGCGCCCCCAGCCGACACAGGGGTCGCTCCAGGACCCGGAGGGTGAGGCGGTCCTGCAGATAGGTGGGGCCCAACCCATTTAGGGCTTTAAAGGTCAACACCAACACCTTGAATTGGGCCTGGAAACCTATCGGCAGCCAGCGTAGAGAGCGAAGCACCGGTGTAATATGCTGCTTGCGGCAGCCCGTCCCCATCAAGAGATGGGCTGCCGCATTCTGCACCAGCTGCAGCTTCTGAACCAGCACCAAGGGTAGTCCCACGTAGAGCGCGTTGCAGTAATCCAGTCTCGAGGTAATAAACGCATGGATGACTGTGGCCAGATCCGAGACGTACAGTCTAAGCCAATGCACCAGATGTATTATTAGTGTGATTGTTCAAGCATGTGTTGATATTCCATTGAGAATATATTTTAATAAAGAAAAATAACTTGTATGCTCATTGTCTCATAAAAGTGTAGTTAATAATTTAACTGGGGGCCATCAGCTTGAACCCACTAATTAAAGTGACCATCAGCTAAAAGATTAGATTAAGTTATTGAGCCAAAACTGTGGTCAACAGAAACCTTGGGTGATCTCCACTAACTCAGATCCACTATCAGATATGGTAACAGCCTCAAGCACAAGCCTGCACTGCCTGATCTCAAATCTCATCCAAGCCAATGAACTCACTGTATGGCCTTAGGAAAGTCACAACCTCTCAGCCTCAGTTCCCCATCTGTAAAATGGGAATGTGTGTGTCTTTCCTGTGTTCCCCTCATCCTTGTCCCTCAAAGGGCGCTTTTGCCCAGACACCCCCACCCACGTGTCCATGCAATCACCACGGCGGGTGCGGGAGGGATGGGGAAGTGTCTGTTTGAACGCCACGGCCGGTGGGTAGGGGTGCGTGCGTACATTCTCCCGCACTCCACCCATCACCCACGCACGGAGCAACGGGCGCCAATGGTGGATGCTCCATGTGTGGAGATGGGTGGGGGTCTGTGGGAACACACTCACTGCACCGACCACCCATCCCCCCCACGCACCTGCGCCCATTTGAAAAGGGCCTTAGATTGTAAGCCCACTGGGCAGGGCCCTGTCTCTGATAATCTATTGCTGTAAAGTATGCCTAGTAGCACTATAGAAATGATTAGTAGTACGGCCACAGCCTGCTCTGTCACAGTAAAGCAGTACACACTGTTGTACATTCAGCAGTTTTGAAAATCTGGCCTTGATTTTGGGTGTTGAGCAAATCTGGGTCCTGATGGCTTTTGAAATTGGGGCCATATTATATTGACCTAAATCCTTGCTCTGGAGAAATTAAAGATCCCCATTAATTATTTTTGTTAAGTCCTCAGCTTTCTTTTTTCCAGCTATTTAGGCTCCTAAATCAGCATGCTTTGGTTTATTTATTTACAAAAGCTATGTCGTTCGCCTCTAATTGGTCAGATATCTTTTCCCCCTCTGGGGCACTTTTGCAAATCTTTACAAAGAATGCAGCAATTGAGCCTCATGTTGCTTTTGATTCCTATTTCAGGTCTCTCAGTATTACCTCTAGTTCCAAACTAATACTAGAGAGCAGCTTATACAGTTATCCACAATAGAAAGTGACTGTCTCCAAGCTCTTCCATGCTGCAGAGGCAGGATCTGCAGGAGAAGCGATTGGATGGACAGAGATTTCTATTACTTCGTGACTGCTGTTTAAACTGTTTCCTTTCTATTAATTCAAGTCATAGATCTCTCACAATCAGTACGCAGAGAGGGACAGAGACAAAGAAAAAGTGAGAGAAGTGCCATTATGCAACCACAGAAACAATTTTCTCAGAGGCTTTTGCCTTCTATTTACAATTTCCTAATAGAGATTTAAGTGAAGAATGAGGTCTCTGGCAATATCAGGCTCTTCAAAGGAAAGGAAAGTACCAGGACTTGCATCACTATAGTATGGACCTTATTTAGACATCAAAATAAAGACTGGACTTTTAAAAGTGCTGACCAAGCAATAGTATTATAGCAATCATATTTTCTACTGGACAAATGAGAGCTGGACTCTTTCAAATTCAGCTCCAGTTGCAGGCATAGAGTTCTTTTAAAAATGTAGCTTGATATGTCTGATATCACTGGGAAATAAGGTAAAAGGCGCTGACATCCCCACCATCTGTGGCACTAAAAGCACAGTTTGCAAGGGCAGAGGTGCTATCGCAGTGGCCTTAGGACCAGTGTGGGCAGAGTTCCCAACCACAAGTGCTGTGTACTGAAATCTTCATATGGCTGAGAGCTACAAGACACACGCGCATGCATGCACACAAACCTCTTCTCTTTCATAATTGGCTGGTGGATCTGGCACTCTGCAGACTCAGCTGCTGAGACTTGGGTGCAATGAAGTGAGAAACAGGACTATTAAGGCAGCATGGGGCCTGGGATCAACCCAATCACACTTGAAATGCCCAAGAGCCACATGCAGCTTCCAAGCCAAACTTTGCCCACCCCTGCCTAAGAACAAGATTTTCAAAAATGGCTGCCTCAAAATCTCCTAAGTGCCTGATGATTAAGCATCTAACTATATGACTTAATTTCAAAAATGCTCAATGCCCAGCAGCTCCTACTGTAGTGATGCTGCACTTGCATTCTGCTGCTGCACCAGAGCAGAAGACCAACATCACCAGAGGAGAAAGGCCAGGACCAGTTATTTGCAATTCTGTGTCCCTAAAAACATTAACAAGAAGTTCCTGCTAATTGTTTCCCCTTGAACTTTCTCCATTAGAGATGTGTGTGCTTCTGGCAGGAAAGTGCCTTAAATATTTCCCCACTGAAATCAAATGGGGGTTAGGAAGGACAATCTTGTAAGGCACTCAGCACGGACTGGTGTATTCCAAAGGCCAAATAAGTGCTGTTCCAAGTATGTTGATGCAGTTTGGATACAAGCTTTCTCTGACTGGGAAGATCCAGCAGCGTCTATGGTGCCACATCTGGGAAGGGTGATTTCTTCAGAGACAGGACATCACACCAACTCTACCTTCACTGAGTTTTTACCAGGGCAGCCTTGTACCCAGTACAGTCTCCAGGTGCCTGGTTTTCAACTTACTGCATCACCATCCTTGTAGGACACAGTGCTTTGGATCAGAATGCAGGACACAACAGGCTGGACCTGTCCATCCATTCTCCCTGGTTTACGTTACTTTCAAGCACCCTCCAGTGCCACTTCCCACATGTTAACCCTTTAGATAAATGCTGCACCTGGGCAGATTGAGTGACAACAGTGCAGGTCGTTGTACTTCTCAGTCAGGCAGTATTAGTGCTGTAGGGACCTGCTTTCTTCCTGCAGTTGTAATGGCACAGACAGGGTGCCATGGCAGGGGGAAGGATTCCAAAGTCTCTGATATAATACAAAGCCCTTCTAGGGATTCAGATCATTCATTCCCTAACCGTTCTAAATGCTTGCCCTGGGCTTCTAATACTTCCCTTTATTTTTGCTGAATAATCAAGTCTAAGAGCTACTGCAAAGCATTTGCTTTGGTTGCTGTTCTGATATCCTCCGTATCTGTAGAGTTTGGGATCACAAGCACAAAGGATGGGACGGAATACAACAATCCGAACTAGAAAGGGGTAATCAATAATCACAGGGAGCATAAAGTTTGGTGCTTTGGGGGGGACAGACAGGTCTGCGTGTACCTCGACACAATTTAGAGCAGGTGCCTGGGAAAGTTTCCCCTGTAATTGTGCACTGTGACTTCAGAACAAGCAAAGGAGGTGAAGTCCCTGAAAATTCCTTCTTGGATTTCCCAGAGATACAAGTGCAGAGCTGGGCATTTTGGTCCCATAGAGTCAGTTCCAGTTTGGCTGGGTGCCTTTAGTAAAGTTCCTGGTTCTTCATTACTTATATCTATCCTCCCTTGTTCTGTGTAGACTAGACACAGAGAAGGGTGGGTGGAGGGAACCTCTCCTGCCAGGTGCTGCGCATCCTGGAATTAGCAGGCCTAGATTCCCTTCCAGTGCCCAACAGAATGTTAGGAAGTGGGCTCATCTGCTTTGCCCAGCTACCAGGCACCCCCTGCGGGAGGTTAGAAGCTTTAGAGTAACGAGGATCAAGCCCAGTGCATTTGAAAAGAGAGAGAAGCCTGTATTTGTACATTTAGCATGATGACATCCTGGGGCTTGGAAAGATAAAAATGGATTGCTCCAGTCACACCTCCCCCATCTCCTGCATCTGTTCAAACGCCCACAGGAACCACAGGACGTGGTGTGATCTGCTTTCTCCTTGCTGTTCTTTTATTATTTGCATTGTAACATCCTAGATGCAAGAGAGGAAGTTCTTCCCCCATGGAACTTGGGAGGAAAGTAAACTAGACAACTGAGATAAAGAGATTTCTGGCTTCTCTTCCCCAGCACTGCCACTGACTTGCCTAGTGACCTTGGGCAAAACAAATCACTTTCTATTCTTTGCTTTCCCCAATCAAAAATAATAAGTAGAGGTGCTTAGAATTTTTCAAATGAGAAATTGTTTAATCAAAGTATTTTCCCCCAAACTAAAAAGATTTTTTTTTGGTCATCTTGTTGATTGTTTATTTTTTAAAAAAAAATCTTTAAAAAGAGTACTGAAAATGAAAAAAATTGGATAATGAAAAAAATCTTGTTTTTTGAAAAATAAAACTTCAAAAAATATAAATTTAGCAATTTTATTTATCAGGTAAGAAAGATCTGATGTGAAAAGAGTAAGTTATATTTCAACAATTTTGCTCCAAGAAGAAAAATAAATTCACCCAGTTTCAATACATCACTCCTACCATAGCACTTCCCGTGCCAAGATGTCAGAAAATATTCAGACATTCAAGGATTACACTGTCTGCCAACTGAGACAGGCATTGATTATCCCCACACACAGCTACCTGATTTTAAGGTCAGAGGAACTGGGCACTAACTTGATGCTTGGGAGAGCTGGGTTCAATTTCCAGCTCAGCTTTGGGTTTCGTACGCAGCCTTGGGCAAGTCTCTTAATCCACGTGGGTGCCTCTGGGTTGTAACACACAGGCTGGGAGCCTGATGGAGCCCGTAGTGGCTTTGTACCGCTCACACGCAGTGGTGTCTCACAGGCCCTGTGTGGGGAGCACATCAAACGGGCAGACGTTACTCCCTGACACGCACCGCCCTCCTCCCCCAAGTTACAGTCACTCTAGCAATGCTCTAGGCTGTGCCCAAGCCTCTGTGGTGTGGAACGTGTGTGGCCCAAACAGACGGGCAGCGGCCCTGTGGGCATCAGTTGCCCCAGTTTTGCCTGAATTTGCCCACATGGCAGACGACATTTCCTGGGTTGACGCTGTGTGGAGTGGCCTTGGGTTGAACAGCTGGCAGCCACAGAATAGACGAGCAGGTGAATACGGGGCTAATAGGGGGCAACGTCTCATTTGTTAGCACCCTCTGTCTCCTGCTAGGGTGTAGTTGCAATAGGGACTGGTGGTGCATCTGCACTGGGGCCCATGCTCCCTAGTGCAGCGGTGTCCCATGGTGCTGGAAGAGGAGGCCAAGGGGTAGCCCATTCCATCTTCTGTACCAAGGCCCATTCCTAGCTACACTCTTCCCTATACAGCTACACTTTCCACTATAAATACAAGTTGGATAATTCTTCTCCTCTTCACCCGGGTCTGTGAAAATAAAGTCTATGAAAGACTGAGGCACTTTGCTGCTAATGAAGGGGGTTGTCTGAACACTCAGAGTCCCACATTGGAAAAATAAGGCCCAAGGAAGCACAGCAAGCCTGTGGCAGAACTGGGAATACAGTGAAGTCTGAAGATCTCTTGCCTCCTAACTATGTGTTTAGCAGAGGATCAGTACGTTGACCACAGCAGCACAGTGAGACTCAATTAATGAATGTATATAAACCACTCTGAGACACTGGGATACGCGTGGAGCATCTGTTATTATTTTGACTGTTTGTTGTTGTAAGTACCAATATGTTTGGCACTTACATGGGGCCAGCTCTATTCCTTTGTTTCTCTGTGTGCAGGAATGATGGCAGTGGTTTCGCTGCTGGGGCATCCCCTGCACTGTAAATTCCACCCAGGGCTGTTGCAGTGCAAGATTGGGGGTGGAGGTGGGGGAAAAGGTTGCAGTCTGACTCCCCACCAAACTGCAGTGTGTGTAGAGTGGCCATACCTCCCCTTTAAAAGAGGATGCTTATGAAAAATACATGTTGCAGGGCTGCATTGGTTTCAGTGCAGCCCTGCGCCATGTATTTTTCATAAGCTTCCTCTTTTAAAGGGGAGGTATGGCCACCCTAACTGCGTGTTTCCTGGACTAGGATTCACAATGTGCAGTGCATGGGGCAGGAGCCTGGGAACCCAGCCTAGGAGTGGCACTGAAGGGGTCTGCTGCACGGGGCATTTTAGTGCTACTGCCACAAAGCTGCCACCCTGGATTAGGTGACCACCCACAAGCATGGTGCTTAGTCCAGGGGTAAGGGTGGGCATCTGGAGGGAACTACAGATGGATCTTAAATTCTGGATTTAATTATGGATCCATATTTAAACCAATTAAAAAATAGTGGGTTTTTTTAAAAAATCCACATGCACCAAATGGTCATTGGACCATTTTCTGCATGCATGGCCTTTTTCAAAATGGTGGTGGCAACATCACCACCATTTTGGAAAAGGGCAGTCAGTCTGTGCATTCGCAAAATGGCCAATGAGCATGTGCAGACTGGCTGCTACTTTCCAAAATGGTGGCAATGCTGCCACCATCATTTTTGGAAAAGGCCATGCATTCGCAGAATGGTCAAGTGGTCATTTTTCACTTGCACAGTTTTTAAAGCTTATTTATAGATTTTAAACTAAGCCACAACAGGCATGTTGTGGTTCAGTACAGATTAATACAGTTTAATCCATAACTGCCTGTTACAAGCAGTTACGGATTAATCCAAATCTATAATGCCCAACCTTACCAGGGAGCGATAGCCAATTATTACTGCAGTGAAACAGGGACTGCTCTGTAACAGGGTGCGGTCACACCTTGGGGTGGGGAGGTGGGAGTCTTGACAGGATACTGTCCCAAGTCACATTCATGAGGGGGGATTATCAGATCAAGTATCCTTTAATCCCCATACCCTTTAATGGACCAACACCCTAATTTGGCTGCTACACCTACACGCTCATTTTGGAGGAAGATGCACGTGTCTCACAACGTTCAGGTTCAGACTTCGGCAGAACTCTGCTCTTGAGCCTTAATTTTGCAGTTGCTGTCAATCACTCCTGAGGGTGGGTGGCTGGCTGCTAGGTGGGAGGGAGAAATCCCCTTCATAATAAAAATCCTTCCATGGCATGTGATTTGCGATCCTAGTTTTGGGACTGGTTCTGTGTAAAGCCTTATGACTATTGGTCATGGGGTTTTTAATACCATGATACTGACCTACCTGCCCATCCGCAGCGCTGGGCTCAGGGGTAAATCTGTGTTATTATAAGCCCCGAGATGGGCAAGGTTAACCCAAATGCCTGTATGGCTTTGGTAAGAAGTTTTACTTGTATTTTAGTTTTTACTTTGGTTTGACCTGCATTTTGGTTTGCGAAATGGTTGTTTATGTGTATTTGTTCTGCTTTGCAATGACCTCGGTCATGCAATAAAATTATTATTATTAGTTATTATTATTATTAAAATCCTTCCAGGACTTGTTTCCTTGTCTCCAGTGCCTGCTTTAGACCTAGGGTTACCATACCTCCCCTTTAAAAGAGGATGCTTATGAAAAATACATGGTGCAGAGCTGCACTGGAAGCAGTGCAGCCCTGCAACATGCATTTTTCATAAGCGTCCTCTTTTAAAGGGGAGGTATGGTAACCCTATGAGGAATGGGGGACCTTCACCCTGACAGGGGTCAGATCCATGCCCCCAGTCTCTGCAGGTCAGAGAATCCTGTCGAATGTGGGGAGGAATGGCCGCCTAAATAGGGGCCTTATATAGAAGACATCGCTGCCAGCCCAGAAACCCTCTGTGGCTCTTGGAAAGTGTTGGGCTATAGCACACGAGGGTGGGGGAGGGGGAAGCCTAGAGGGAGGCTGGAGGTTCCCCGACCCTAGACCTTCTCATCTCTCACTGAAGCAAACTGAGAGCAACTCCACCAAACCTACCAAAATTACACTAGTATCAGATTGGAATTAGAGAGTCAAGCTTTCTGTCTCCTCCAAAGTGCCCTGATTGCTACCCAAGAAAATTAATCCAAGTTAACTAACTGTGTGAATTTAATCTGGATTAGCTCCCTGTGTGAGCAACCATTTTGCATTAAGAGTTTAGTCAGGACAAGATTTAGGAATATTGCATGCCTAGGCCCTTCTCAGGCTGCTGCCCCCAAGCCCCGACCCTGGCCCAACCCCACACAGCACTTGCAACACATGGGGGAGGGGCTGACACTCACAATACACTGTCATGGGATTGGGGTCTCACTACCTCACTGTAGGCTGTCATGACTCCATTTCCCTGGCTTGGCACTCCCACTGGATCAGCTCTCTCTCTCTAACTGATTCAGCCTGCAACGGGTGAACCTTCTTGTCACCTTTTCAGTCACAGAGTTTCCCTGCACAGACTCTTTCTCTCTAGGTTTGCCTGTGTTTGTAAACACAGAATTAACCCAAACTGTGTCCAGCCAATGTTAGGATTAGCAATTCCACTGGACCATACTAAGTTCAGTTAAAAGAAGTTTAATGAATAAATCATGAATAAGCATGCAGTACAAGATTATACTCAAGAGCACAGAAATCAAAATAGCATAGCCAATAACACATTCCTATCTGTACTTGGATTCTCCTGATTTAGGTTTACCCTAATCGAAGTCCAAGGCTATTTCAGTTCATGTCACAGCCAGTGGTGGAAAGCTTGGCTGGGTACAAGTCTTAGGGTTTCCAATAAATCAGTTCTTACTTCATAGCTTGTTTGGTGCAGCCCTTCTCTGGCTGGTCAGATGTGACTATGAAGATGAAGAAGCTCTTTGATGAAGATTAAGCTCACTCTTTGGCTTGTCTTCCTCCTTAAGTACTTTTCCAGGGTCCTTTGTTTGATTTTCCTGCCAGGTGACTCTGTGCTTTCAGTCATGTCCATAGGAAGAAATCCATTTGCAACTCAATGCCCTATTGCTAGTGTCTGCAGAAGTATTAGGCTTTTTCTGATTACACAATCGCTCAAGGTCATGACTTAGCAGTACTCCATTGCATGAAGTGAGTTTCTAGTTCTCAGTTTTCACATTACAAACACGTTTAACCTTTACCTTTACATATTTGTTATACCTGTAGTCTACATGTAGCTCAGTATCTCCTTACCATACACACAAAGGGGGAGGGAGGAGTAGCTCACACTCACTCACAACACATACACACAGGGAGAGGGGCTCACGCTCACAACACACAAAGGGGGAGGGGTGAGAAGTGTACACACAACACACACAGATAGACACATGGGGGGAGGGAGAGGGGCTCACTCTCACACAACCCTCCCAGCCCAGCCCTGCCCTCCCTGACCGGCACCCCCACCCCCATGAACTGCCTGCTTTGGGGAGGGGCTGGCCCGGCTGCCTCTTGGCAGTCAGTTCAGCACTTTTGTGAGGCAGGCCCTGGGACCGGGTCTTGAGTGGCTGTGGAAGCTATGGGGCCCCATGCGCACCAGAGGATGGAGGGGTGACTACTCCTAGAGTCCCCCCTCTGTCTGGCCCACCCAGGGGAGCAGTCTGAGGGAGGGAGGAGGCAGCGCAGGCAGCACATGTGTAGCTGTTGCACTCCCCGCACTTCCCCGTGCAGGTCCCATGCAGCACGTGGGAGGCAGGCTCTTCTGTCCAGCCCGCCAACTGAGTCAGCTCCTGGCCACATACCACCACTGATTAGACAGCTGGTGGCAGCCATTATGCCCTGGCTGCACAGGCACAAAAGCGTGGGAACCAAGCCATACTTCATGGGTGTGGGCAGCGGCAGATAACAACAGCACTTTGGGGGAAGGGGCGACAGGAGCCCAGGGGTGTGGGGAGGGTGGCTGCCCCAACATCCCGGGCTCCCACAAAGGATGGCAGGCAAGCCTGAAATCAGGGTGGCTGGAATTGGGAAATTGGAGTTATGTGACACCGATTATGCCGCCACGCCACTAGGGTGGCCAGCTATGCAAATTTTAGAGGACACTTATGAGAAATACAGGTTGCAGGGTTTCACTGGAGCCAATGCAGCCCTGCAACCTGAATTTTCCATAAGTGTCCTCTAAAATTTGCATATTTGGCCACCCTGCACCGCACCCCTGCAAAGTGTCACCCCTAGGCTCAGGTCTAGTTGGCCTTGCCCCTAAGTCCAGGCCTGAGTTTAGTTTCACTCTTGTAGGAACAGGGACAAAATAAACCTCAATCAATCATTCTTAACCTGAAAGAAGTGTCCATATGGGAGTCTTAATTCAGACTAGTTAATCTGTAACAACTCTGTGACTAGGCTTCAATTACGTCAAGGCCTACTTTCTCCTGCTTATTTTCTCTTCTGTCTCTCTCCCTCTGCTGCACTCAGCTGCCTGTTGAGTCACACAATACAAGAACATAAAATGATCAGGCATGTGGACTGATCACCCCATGGTGGGCTACCTGCTGTCATTCTGGAGGGCTGACAGGCATGGAGCACAGCAGGCTGGACAGGATGGAGGTGGGGCAGCATCAGAGATGCCAGCGCCATCCCCAAGAGCCAGCAGAAACTCACTAGCCTCAGAGTCTCATGCCAGCATGTTTGGCACCTGCCTTGCTGTTTCTATATGGCTTTCTGCTCCTGAGCCGAGCCAGCAGCATGCAAACTTGTCTCGAATCGGTGGCACAATTCACCTTCAACTTTTCAAGGAGCCTCTGCCTGCCAAGATACACAACCTTCCCTCTGCTGCTGAGCAGGCAGGCTCACAGCGGCTGTGATACAGCAGCCAAACAGTCAAACAATAAGAGAGGCTGTGGCTGGAGGGGAGGAGGGTGTTGCGTGGTCACATAAAGATTTATTTGTTTAAATATTTTTAAATGGGAAAATATAGAGAAATAAAGTGGAAGCGACAGCTCCAATTTCAGTGTTAATGAATAAATGAAATGCATCCCAAGAGGATAATTAAGTGCTTAGAACCAAACATGTGTCACCTAAATAATAAAAAAAGAGAAAATGCAGAGATACAAATCAAGCAACTGCAATTAAGAGGAAGAGACACGTGTGGTTCTTGAACAGGGTGATGGAGCTTGCCAGGAAGCAGAGATTTCTCAAGCAATGCTTCCATCCAAGCAGCAAATAAAGGGAGTGAAAGGAGTACATCTTACAAGGGTCTGGCAGTCTAAAGGGCCCACAAGTCTGTCCCCATGAGGGGGAAAATCAAGCTAAATTGTGGACGTTTGAGTTATTTATGTAATCTCATCTGGGTGAGTGTGTTTGTACTGTATGTGATGTCCAGATCTCAAAAGAGCTTGAGATGTTTCCCTGAGCCAATCAGAAGCAGCATTAGAACAGAGCAACATTCTGAACAATGAGCTGGTCCTCAGGATGCCTAGAAACACTGAGACCAGAGATCCCTAGAATAGGGAGTAGGGAGCTGCTGGTCATCAAGAGTGTCTAGACTGGCTGAAGCTCACTGCTCAGTGTCCCTGGGATCTCTGTTGCCAGTCCTCCAGGATGCCTTGAAGGGCTGACAATTTCAGATCCCAGGGGCAGGGAACAATGACTTGGTCCTCCCGTGTGCCTAGAAGTTTTTGCACATTGCAAATGACTGCAGCAGAAGCCCAAAGGAGTTTCAGCAAGCTGGTACTCATAAAAAATGTAGATAATAAAACTTAGTTGTCTTGCAGCTTTGTCTATTGAATGCGTCTTTAGTGAGGTCATTCATTCCTTTGCAATAAAAAAAGAGTAAGTAAAGTTGTAAAGTGATATGGTACAGGTGTGCCATCTCAGAAAAAAGCTATCTGTTTTCTTTCTTTCATCAGTGTGTTTGTTTGCTGAATGGAGGCCCATGTTATTAATTAGTTGTGGACCTGTTTGCACTCCACCATTCACACCGTACTATCAATCAGGGAATTACCAAACTGCTATCAATAGCTAGGAAAACTGGTAAAGCAGCTCCCTACCCTGTGGTACATGTGTGAGAGCCACTGTCTTTAGTTGGTTGGGCCATCACCTTGGGATTAAACAAGAGGCAAAAGCATGAATCTTTACAGCCTGGTGGGTCAGACTCTAGCCACTCAGGTGCTGTAGCAAAGCTGGAACGGACAAACACAAATTTTGTGTGGATCAGGAACAAGGGGGTAACACACAGCCCACATCTCTAGGGGGTTACATACCCTGGATATAATTTATGTGACAGCTGTCACATTGGCCAACACAGTGGGTGAGTGGGGGTGAATGGGAGACCTCCAGAATAGGGTTGCCATCTATGCACATTTTTAAGGAACATTTATGAAAAATACATGTCGCAGAGCCTTCACTGGTGCCAATGTAGGCCCTGTGACATGTATTTTTCACAAGTGTTCCTTAAAAATTGGTACAGGTGGCAACTCTACTCCAGAACAAGCAGTTTGTGCTAAAGAACAGTGCTCTGTCATTTAGAGCTGTGCTGGGCCAACACAGCCTCTGTGAATCAGATGCAGAGGGGGACGTGTACCACATAACACCCATACATTTTGTTCCAGTTCATAAAGAAACCCAACAGAAACAACAGTAATTTACAAGCTATAGGGCAGAATTAAAATCATGGCAGGAGAATCAGGCTCCTGGCCATCTCCTTGCACCCATCCCATTCTTTACTTCATTCGCTGCTCTTCCCAAATCTAATCTCAAGCCCCTCAACCACGTTGAACACCAATCTGTGAGCCCAGGAACTTGAAACCTACTATTTATTCAGGGGACGTATCCAGCGAACACATCCAGATAACATCCCTTCTGGCGTATGGTTTCTAGGCAGCTATACAGCAACAGCATTGCCAAATATCACAACTTCCTGGTCTCCTGATACTTGAGTTTTAATTTAAAGTCTCATCTCCTGGGGTCAACATGATTATGTGTGAGAATCTCAGGTTCCTTTAAATAACCCCCCACCCCCCAAATGTTTCTAGCCCTTGTAGTTGCAGAGAAAAGCTTGAAGTCATTAACTGAATGCATCTTAAAGGCTAAGAAATCAGAACACCAATGAAAAGAATCCAAATATTTCTAGATTTGAAGAAATTTCAGGCTATCTCAGTCAGTCTTATGATTGGTGGGGGGTGCTGATTCATGACTTTAAACACTGGGGGCCGGCAACCCTGTCCTGTAAGGAATTATGCACCCTGTGCTAATTAAAGGAATTATCCCTTCACGTAGAAGCAGGAGCCATTTTGTTCTCACAGTTGATGTAGCCTGACTCATGGGACAGTGATGCACATATGCATGTACACACATTGTGCTCTCTCCCATGTGGTGACTTTACCTTTGTTCTTTCTTAACTTAAAATAAAGGCCATTTTAACCAAAGATGCGTGGTTTTGCCCATTGTCCATGGAAAATATCAAAGGCTGTGTAGGACAGTGCCATCTAGGTGGCCCCATGGGTATTCACAAGAAGTAGCCTGAAGGGAGACATGGGGTAAAATCGCAGGTGACAGTGGCGTGCCCGGGGCAGAAAATTCCAGGTGACATGGCCCAGGTCCGGTCAGGCCACTGGAGACATGTGACCGCGGCTGGGAAGCTGTCCTGCCAGCCGCACAGCCCGGGTACAGCCAGGAGCTCAACAAATGTGTGGCTCACTGGCCCTGCCCATGCTGTACTCCCGGTGCCCCAGCCCCCACCATAACAGGTAGCCATGGTGGCCAATGAGGCACAGTCATAGCCTGCTGACCATGACAGCCCCTGGGCTGGGAAAGCCATGGCCTCACAAATGTGCTCAGCTGCTTTAGCCCGCTCTGGCCCAGTTAGGTGGGCCCTTAGGCTGTAACCTCAGAGGTTGTCCAGAGATCACAGCCCAGGCTAAACTCGACACCACCCGGGGTAATCCCAGGTCAACATCTGGCAGCGCATGGTTACATGTGCTGCTGGGTCCCGGGCCAAAGCATGCCCAAAGCACATCCGTTTTTACCCATGGCAAATGATAAAATGTAAGGGTTACCTGCGTTACACCATCCTTAATGTGCTCAACTGGTGCAAGTCCCAAAAAAGTGAATTTGAGGATTAAAGCCTGCTGAACCAAGTCTCACATATTGACCCAGACATGAAAAAGCCAAATGAAAAGCCTTTTGCTGAAATCCAAGACTGACTACCTCTTTGAGAACACCACACTACTAACCAGAGCATGGGATTTTCCAAGTGGCCTTCCCATGGCCTTCAACATTGGAGCGGTGTAGTCACTAGTCTACGTACTTGCTGCAAATACACACACAGCTCTTTAAGGGACCCTCTAAAGCCACAAATAAACCCTTTTATCGGTGATGAAGGGAAGGGGAGGGGAGGGGAAGACAATTCTTAAAAAATAAAAAAATGGAAGGTTGCAGTGTCTCCTGCAGTGATGTCTTGGAGAGGGATGTTACTGGGTCTTAGAGCTGTTGAAAAAGCCTTCCTGCTGTAAAGAACACCAGTCTAAATATTCTCCAGAGTCTAAGCCACAGCATAAAATCCCGCCACGTATAAAAATCCCACGAGCAGGGTTTAGACGCAACATTTCACACGTTAAAGTGGGTTGCACGTTCTTTTAAAACTGCGAATTAAATACCTCAACATCAAGGTATTTAATTCGTGGTTTTAAAATAACGTGCAACTGGCTTTAATGCGTGAAATGTCATGTCTAAATCCCCACCCACCGGAATTTTACACGCGTCAGGATTTTACACCGCGTGTGCACCGCACACATCTACAAGTGGCCGACAGAGCAATTGAGCATCTAACTAGAAAAGACGGAGAAAGCAGAGTCACAATGGAGTTGGTTTTGCCTTTCCAGGCCATGGCAGGGGTTTAAATTGGGGATTTGATTCTTTACTTCCTCTTTCATTTTTTCCCTAGGGAGCCCAGCTGAGTCATACTTGCCTATCAATGTCTGATTTTAAAGGCCTATTGATTCCCTAATGTAATAAGGTGCCTCTGTATGGGTCTCATAGGCTTCAAGGCATAATATTATTTTGTGACTAGGATTCCTTGCATGGTTTCCAAGGCTTTGTTCTACATTGTAGGAATTACTGTATTGATCTTTAGGAAATAAAACAACCTTTTAGAAAGGCTGGGTTGTTTGCAATAGTGGAAATAGATTGTCATCATGTGGCTTCAAATGTGATAACTGGACTCATGTAGCTTGAGGTCCCACCTGTCTCACACTCTACCTGCATCAGACTCCAGGAAAGGCAACGAGAGTCAAACACAGAATTTGATTTCAGAATCACAGGCCTATGCTTGGGATTATTATTAATTAGTCTTATTTATACAGCACCAGCAATGTGCCTGGCACTGAACAATCATTCATTAGAGATAAGTCCTTGCCTCAGATGGCTTACAATCTAGGATGGACAAGGGGGAGGAGAACATAGGGAGAGACAGGGATGCACTCATGACGTTGAGAAGTTACAGGGGACAAGGTACCCTGAATGATAGGACAGTAGAAGAAGGATCATCAGTGAGTACTCTGTGGGTAGCAAAAAGTCACATTCCTGCTGGTTAAATAAAACAAACAGGCCTATCCCTGGGCCTTCAGCCTTTTTCATAGTGGGATCTCCTTCCATGTGGCCAGGATCTGGGACCACCTTCCTGGCAAAAGAGTTGTGAAATTCCTGACACCTGCTTGTGCCACCAGTGGTTTGTGGCCTCCAGGCCACTAACTCAAAGCCTATCCTATACCAGAAGAGGGCAGCCGTACATATAGAAAAGTGGTATTTCCCAGGAGAGAAGAGACAGCATGTCTTTCATGTCAAACACTGCTACAGGTATTCAGGTGGGCATCACAATTATCCACCAAGCAGGGCCAGCGAACCTTACCAAAGGGCAACCTGGGGTGACCACCCTTGGGCCGCACTATTTTCTGTACTTTGGTGGGTCCCACAGTGACCCCCATTTTCACCAGGACAGACTGCAGGGCCCCTACTCCCTCTCAGTGGGACCCCAAAAACAACAACCTCTAGGGCCAAAGGGGGCAGAGCCAGAGGAGGGTTGGGGCCATGTGGAGCCCCACGTTTTATCTTCACCCTGGGCCTCACAAATTCTAAGGCCAACCCTGCCAACAAGCACCTGCCCAAAGCTGCACCATTTGAACCCAGGACCTGTGGCTCCCACGCTCAGCAGAGGAAGGAGAAAGGCCAGACAACAAGGGGCAGAGGAACGGATGACCAAGGTTAGGTCTCTTCAGAGCAACAATTTCACGCTAGCTCTACTGTGCTTTGTGAAACCTGTCCTCCAGGCATAATTACAAAGAGAACTCTTTGTACTGCCATAAGTACATCTATGTAACTCTGTGCTCATTATGGTCAGCCCCTGCTGCGTCACTGGGTCTCATCCCTCTAAGGCAGGTCAGCTGGAGAATGTATCACAGACGCATACCGTAATATGAATGATTACAGCAGGTTTCACACACACCCCAGAGGCAGGGGCACACATAGGCTGCTTTTAGACAAGCGGATTGCCGTCACTCCACCCGCTCGTGTGATATTTCAAAATCCCGCAACGCGGGATTACACGAGACGGAAGTCGGGGATCACACGCATGAAAGGCAGTCGCGCATTATTTGCTGACTGCAAATTAAATACCTCACAATGGAGGTATTTAATTCGCAGTTGGCAAATAATGCACGACAGCCTTTGATGCGCGTGATCCCCAACTTCCATCTGTGTAATCCCGCGTCGTGAGATTTTGAAATGTCACGCGATGGCGACCCGCTCGTCTAAAAGCAGCCATAGTCCTGGCACTCAGTAATGGGCCAATTAGAAATCAGTAACAGGCCCACCCAATTGCTCTTTCTACGCACACACTCCTCCCACCCTAACTCTTCCACACACACACCCAGGACTACTTGCATTTAGGACACCTCGACTGTCTTGTTTCTGGCATTGATAGAAAAGAACAGCAGCTGATATTTCCTAGCTTTCTAGCTGAATGGCTTCCCAGGTGCTGTACCTTGCCTGTTCCTGAGGGTGCCAATCTCTGCAGGGCATCACGCTCATCTCCTCCCTTCTCCTCATGACTGAGGGCATGAGACCAGCACATGGGGGTGGGGAAAGCTGAGAAACAGGCCAGGAAGTTGGGTTCTGAAGAGAGGAAAGGTTTGTCATTCTGTTCCTTTCCAGCAGAGAAATCAACAGGCACTATCCGATAGCCAGCAATCACTTTATCCCCCCATCCCTGACAGTACAGAAGCCCCAAGAATGAGAAGACATTGACCCTTGACAATGACCCTTGCTTTCTGTTTTATCAGCGGCTTTCCTTGCTAACTCTGGGGTTCATTAGAAAAGGCTAACATCTCACTGCTGGACATGCCCTCTTGAGCAGCTGGCTAAAGAAATCCCCATATATCAACTCACAGTCAGAACGATCATCCATGAAGGCTGGATTTCTCTCCAGGATCCTGCTCCCAAACAGAACCCAGTAGGTTCCACCTGTCTGTCCACTTCAGAAATTCAGGAAGAAGGGGAGCTGGATGGTGATGGCCACCCAGGGCAGGGCCAAATGATCTCGGTCTGCAGGATAAAATGGGAAACAAGAGTCAGACACCAAACTCAAGGATGCAATCACCTTCAAACCTCTCCCCAGCAGTTCCTCCTTGATGGGACACCAAGGAGCAACACACTGGCAGGGGACAGCCTCAAAATAAGCCTATTTCCTAAACTGCCAGTCTTTTCCTCCAAACCCAGTGGCCAACTTCCTTTCATGGGATAGTCATCGATAACCAACAGGGCTGCAGCTTTGACTAAGATTTCTGACTCTTGATTTATCTAAACAAAACCGTAATTTACCTTCCCCAAATGCTTCCAGGCAGAGTCACTCGGACCAAATCCAGTCCCACTTCATTGGTGTCACCAATCGTGACCCCATTGACTTTTATAAGGCACAAAGGCCATTAATGGCACTGTACAAAAGATCATCATAATTCGGGTGAGGAAGTTATTGGTGAGAACAGGGCAGACGGGATCCATAGGCGAACATGCAGCAATTTGAAATAGGCCACACCAAGCCAGTGAAGTGGGGGTGTTGGAAACAAAAAGGCCATCAGCCCCATGCTGCTTCCACTGGGCATCTCAGCTCATGATATGAATAATATTTGCGGCTTTATCATGCATTTAAAGAACAGCTTATGCTGTGATCTGATTAGAAAGAATGAACTGTATCTAAAGAGACTGGAAATGGAAATGACCTGCTGGGATTTAATCTGTGTTGAGTCTTAAAGATGAAGTGTTGGGAATGGGGCAGGGGCTGAATTGGCCGAGGGTTGGGAAGCTCATCGCTGTTTCGGTCTTAGCTTTTCCTCGCAGGATATGGTGTAGAGTGCTGGCTGTCAGGACTTGGGAGCACTCAACCATTCCAAACCCAGCCTCTCCCACTGGCAGGAGACACTGTGGGAACACAGGAATATGGTTGTGAAAGCTACTGGTTTTTACAATGGAAGAGCAGAGGCGGCAGATAGCAGTGAAAGTAAGTGATACTTTCCCCAAGTACTAGCGTTTTCTATGTAGCACCCTTGTATCCAGGTTTACAATCACAGAAGAGAAGGCCTAGGGGTCGGATCTCCTCCTGCCCCACAGCCCACAGAGGCCTCTTTTAGACGAGCGGCGGTTCGTTTCGCGTCGGCGGCGCTCATATTTTGAAACCTCCGCCTGGTCTAATTAGATGAGACGGAAGTGGCTTAACATGCACATATTACGGCGGAGGCGCATTTTTTAAGTGAGCGAATTAACTACCTTGATTATGAGGTATTTAATTTGCCCACTTAAAAAATGCGCCACCGCCGTAATATGTGCATATTAAGCCACTTCCGTCTCGTCTAATTAGACCAGGCGGAAGTTTCAAAATATGCGCCACACCGCCGCGAAATGGACCGCCGCTCATCTAAAAGCGGCCAAAGTCCTACCTCTATCCCCCAAGAGCATACATTCCCTGTCCATCCCCCATCCTTTCTCTCCCAGGGTCTGTTTGCTTTCTGGAAGAGGTGGGGTGCAGCACATGGAAAGGGAGCAGGGAGCAGGAGGCACAAGCAGGAGACAGCACTATGTGGATAGATTGTGCCTCATGTACCCTGTCCTTTCCCCCACAATGTACACCGCCCCCTCCAGGAAGCAAACAGCAGCTGGAAAGGCAGGGAAGCAAGGTGCAGGGTGTTGGATTGTGCAACAGTCACAAGTAAAAGCCCATTGCAAGCCCTGCAAGCTTATTATGGGGCTTGTCCAGTAGGGGGAGGGTCAGGGGATGAAAAAGTCCCCCCCCTCTTGGTCTCCTCTCTTCTCCTCTCTCTGTCCTCCATCTTGTCCCATGCAGTCTGTACACTACAGTATGGAAGCATGTCTGCTGAGCTCTTAGTAAAGTTCTGCTTTGAAGAAACTTCTACTGTGTGTTATTCAGCAGAAAGCTAACTCTACAACACAGGGAGTGTGCTTTCTGGGGAGCACTCAGAGATATGACCATAGGGGAAGGATCAGGGCTGCCCCCACGCCCTTAGATCTATTATTGTGGTTGTGCCTCTGGAATCAGGGTGTGACAAATCCCTTGGAGTTGTCATCTGGATGAATAATGACACTGGCTCCCCACTTGATGTGTTTCCTTCCAAAGTGTAACCTGTCAGAAGGTCAAAGCCCCCACAGGGATGAAGGAGGAATGCTTTTCTATCATTGCAGCTCTTTGGAAGAGGGTGCTGAACATAGATGAACAGGTTCTGACCTTTCAGAGTTTGAGAGCCTCTGTTTTATCACATGACTGGTAGTACCCCCTTCCCACACATCATCCTGCACATCATCCATCCAGCAGCTTTGCTATGTCATCACTCCATCACTACAGGCCTGCCTCAGTCCATTCCACTAACATCAATGGCAAAACTTTCATCTTCAATGAGATCAGTCAGTAACTGCGTCTTTTAGTGCAAACACAGGGGCAAGACACCATAGTTATCAGGCAACTGTGTGTTACATCTTATCCTGATTCTGTCGTAACAAGAGGACCAAGAATTCAAAGGCTCTTTATGGTGCCTATCAGTGTGCCCTGTTCTATCACTCTGCACGTTGCCCAGTCAAAGTAACGCTGGCTTTCCCGTCTCTTAGGTTCTCATCCTGCAAGATGCCAAGTAGTACCCTAAACTCTGATCACTGTCAATGCAGGTGATGGTACGTAGCATTTTGCAGGAATGGGCTACGGGTTGGGCTGACCTCTTAGCTGTATAAGTGTGAATCCGGAATAACAACACTAACTGGGATTAGCTGGAAGAAAATCTGAATCTTAGGTCAGATTCAGCTCCTAGCTCGGATGGATTGGGTGGCAATGCCCCAAGGAGGTTCCCCACCCCTGGTATAGTAATTTGTACCCCTTCTGTCCCAGCCCTTTCCTGGGGTGGGGAGGGAAGAAAGTGTGGGAAACCTCCTGAGCTCTGTATTATTTAAATTGTCACATATGCCTGAGCAGTCAGCTTCAGCCTCCATATCGCACTCCAACACTGAACGGAAGGCCCTGCAGCTTGTGTAAGTAATTTGTAAAGCACGAGACAGCTGGATTAGAAAGGTGAAGCCCGAGAAGCCGATGAAAAGAGAATTGTTGGTGATGGATGGGGAAGCAGCACCTGAGTGTATCTTTTTCCTCGGAAGTAGAGAGATGCTCTCTGCAGTAATAAGCCAGGCAGGGCTGAAATCAAATGCAAGTAAGATCAAATAAAGCAAAAGGCATTAATAGGAAGAGTCTGCTATGGTGGAACAGGCAGGATTGGCAGCAGCACGATGCCCTGTGGCACAGAAACCAGTCTGGGGAGCTTACTGGCAGTTTGCATGAGCTGATGAGTTCTGCTAACTCCAAGAGCAAAACGTCAGGGACTTGGCCAATGTGGTACCCCAGGCTGGCCAGCCCAGGAGCGGGCACCCAATATAAGCAAGCAAAAGAGCCTCAGAGACTCAATCTGGAATGGGAGGAACTAATCGGAATGGCTGGAGTCTCCGATGTGGGATTTCAATTAGTATAGCTGGGGCAGTGGAGTGAGAAACAAAAACTAAAGATGGGAGGTAGGAAAGGGGAGATGATTACCACTAGAGGGAGAGGAAGAACAGAATGAAAAAAGCAAGAAAGAGTGAAACTAAAAAAATTTCATTTAAAAATATTAGGCAACCAAAGTTAATTCATCCTCAGAAGCCTACCATATACAACAATACGTGTCTCGAACACACTGCCTCTTTCCCACACATCCCAAAACACCTAACAAAGGGAGTATCTCTAGCCCTGTTTTACAGATGGGGAAACAGAGAGGTTAACCAACTAGCTGAAGATAACCCAGCAGGCCAGTGGCAGAGCTTGGAATAGAAACTATGGGTGAAAACAGACATGACACTAATCACCCTTTAACCACCCTTGGCGGTCATTTATGCATGTTTCGGGGCTGCATAGGGCATCAATACAGCCCTGCAACATGCATAAATAACTACCAAGGGTGGTTAAAGGGTGGTTAGCGTCATGTCTGTTTTCACCCTGTGTCTCCTGAATCTCAGACAAGAGCCCAGAGTCCCTTAGGACACACTGCCTCTCTCACTCATGAATGCTGGAGACAAGCCAGAAGGGCGGGAAGGCAGAGGAGGGCTCAGAGTTATCCAGGAGTCATCAATCCTGTGGGAGTTGCAAGTGCTGAGTACTTCAGGACCAGACTCCTCAATATAAAAAAGCAGGGCCAAAAGGGGCCCATCAGGATAAAGAATGAGATCATTGCATACCCTGCAAGAGTTCCTTTTTGCCTAGTACGGTAATAGGTTTGGTTATCTTGTACCAGCTCCCTGCACTGTAAGGTTTGTACCAGCTCCCTGCACCAGATTCAGAAGACAAAGGGGTCATTAAGACCTCATTAATCCTGCAGAAGAACGAGCTGCCTATTGTTTATTCATTGCCTATTGTTTATTCATAAATAATGTTTATCCCTTGCCTATTGTTTATTCATTGCTGGGCGGGGGGTAGGGGGGGCACCTTTTTCACTTTAACAAGCTTGGGATCAAAGAACAAAGAAAGGTAACACCCAGACAGGGGGAACTGTGTGGCTGGGATCAAGATGAAAATTTAAAAAAAGGTAGGAAGTGTGTGAGTATGTTTGTAAGAGATGATTTTTTAACATACAGAAAAGACTGTCACTGCTTTCATCTGTGATCCTCTGAGTGCAGTGGTGGCTCCCCCCGCAGGACATTTGGGGCACTGCCCCCCAAAGCACCGCGGGGGCCACTGCTGCTGCTCAAAATTGTTTTTAAAAAAACAAAAAACCACGCCACTTATAACAGCTACAGCAGCCTCTGAGTTGCTGCAGAGGCTGCTGTAGCTGTAACTGTTGTTCTTCTCCCTTCGGGGGCCCACTCCGCTGGGAGTGGGTCCCCGAAGGGACAAAAAGGCTGAGCTGCTCAGTCGCCCAAACAGCATTTTCCTATGGAAAACGCGATTTGGGCGGCTGAACTCCTCC
>QEPC01004800.1:364229-375641 GCA_003113815.1 Sphenodon punctatus | reverse complement strand
GCTGCTCTTCAATCTGTTCATCAATGAGGTATTCAGTCAAATGGCGGAAGCGAGATTCTTTCTGCCCAGACTGGGTAATAGACCCATAGGCTGTTTGGGTTATGCGGATGACATGGCTTTGCTGTCTCAGACCCGTGTTGGGCTGGTTCTACAGTTGAATGCTTTTGTCACCTTTTGTACAACTAAGCTAACTCTGAATTACCAAAAATCTAAAATCATGGTGTTTGCAGCCATGAAGGAAGTTCATACTTGGAATATAGGGAGCCATCTGATACAACAGATATCTTCCTTCCGCTACTTGTGTCTCCTCTTTCATAGGACTGGGTCCTGGAAGGATCACGTCGATAGAGCTATTGCCATGGCCCGTGGGACTTCCCAGGCTATCCTCAAGCTTTTTAGGAGACACAGAAGAGCTCCCTTATGCTTGCCAATCCAGGTTTTCAACACAAAGGTAAAGGTGCAGCTTCTATATGGGGCAGAGCTTTGGGCCCCGTTCTTTGCACCTATGACAAATGGGGTGCAAGCCAGATTTCTAATGGGCATTTTGGGGAATCCCAAGAGCACTCCCCATGTAGTAGCTCGGGTTGAACTGGGCCAGATCAGTTGGTAGCAGGCTGCAATGGACCTAGCTTTAAAATGTTGGTCCAAATTGCTTTCTGGGTGCTGCTCAGATATATTGAGGGAAGTGTATTTAGACTCCTTTATTGATCCTTGGATGAAGAAGATGGAGACCTTTCTTTTGGAAGCAGGGATACCTAAGGAATACTTAATTCATAAACCTATGGGTATGATCAGGAAAGAAATCTTGTTAAGGTCAAGTGATATTGAAAGGCAGGGTGAGTTGGGACTCATTAACTCCTCGGCCGGCGCACCTGTGTGCGTATATCGATTGGGTGCCAGAACCGGGGCAAATGGCGCATTATCTAGCTTGCCACATCTCGCAGGCAGCTAAGGACTTAACATTCAGGGCTCATGTGAATTCATTTCCCTCTAGTGTTCTGGAGGGACGGTTCTGGAGTATTCCCTTCATAGAAAGGCTGTGCCCATTCAATCAGGGGGCAGTTGAGATGGTGGAGCATATTGTTTTCTTCTGTCAAATGTATGATGATATTAGAGATCGGTATATTGCTCCCCATGTAGCCAGACACCCTGGTAGATCAGCAGGTGTCCTTTTGGGTTTTCTTATTGATAGTGTGGAACCACAAATTATTCATGATGTCACCTCCTCCCTATTGCAAGCGGTGACTTTTAGGGCTAAATTTCTGGAATTTAGAGCTATTAACCCTATTGATCCAATGAATGATAGCCATTAATTGTATAGGGATTCTTCTATATGTATTGGGTATACCGGACTACGTGGTCTGGTAGTGCAGACTTTTGTTTTGGATAATTGGTATTATCTATATCCTGTGGATAGGTGTCTTTATGACATTCAGCTAATTTTATTATCATGTATGAAAGTATGTATCTTGTTATATTTTGATGTTGTATGGTTTCTTTTTGTATGTTGGATGCAATGGTCTTTGGCCACGCTTAATAAACTGAACTGGACTGATAAGAGTGCTCTGGGAATCTCAGACGTCCATAAGTGAGGTGTTTAGAAACTATGGGGATGGGCACTAACATAGGTTACGTAGATTTCTATATGCCATATAAATTAGGAAGCTTATAGAAATTGATGGGCTCTAACTAACTGAATCTACTAATAGCTGCTCTTCTGCTTGGCTACATGCTACCAGCCGGTTGGTCAGTAATGGGCACTAAGGTCCATCAATAAAATTTGAAACCTTGAGTCGCATTAATTAACCCCAGGGAAAATCAACCCCATAGTTCTCACTATCATCGTCTGGTGGAGTAGTATGAATGTTCATGTTGTTCCATATTTTGGTGCCTCCCTATGGACTCTGACCAATTGCTGAAGCCCAAAAGTCCCACTGATAAAACTGGCAAAACAAAGCTCTCTCTGCAAGGTTATGTTCCCTGATGATGAAACTGAGAAGCACAAAGCATTGCTGCTGAACAGACATTAATTCCATGGCATGTTTTTGGCTGCTCTGCGGCTCTGCTAAGAAGTTTCCAGGATTTGTTCTCTGGGGAACAAACCTCTGAAAACCCATGTTCCCTCTGTGTGTAGCTCCCAGGTTTATGTGACCAAACATGATGGTTGCCCCTATGTTAGTCAGTTGGAACAGTGGCAAGTACTATGTGTAGAGAATCGCTATCCCTTCTCTCAGATCTATGGGGAAAGTTGCCTTTCTGATGGCATATGCCACGACCTTTAATTCATAACAGTGTAGAAGGAGATCGGTCCAGCCATTTGCATTTCAGAATGTCCAAATTAGACAGACATATAGATCAGGGGGAAGAGGAAGAACTGGAAACATGTGGGCTAGCAGAGATGTTGGCGGGCAGCTGTTCTGAGCACTCTCAGTGGGTTCCTGCCATTATTTGGATGTTTTACCAGGCTGTTTGCTCCATCTGGCAAACCTGGCGCGTTTATTTTAGTACTTTCAAATTTGTTCAGTTCAACTCTTCCACTTAAGCTAATAGGAGCACTGGGCTGAAACAGACACAATCTGTGCACAGAGGGACCTGGGAATGATGTGGAAGGGGAATTGAAGTCCCAAGCAGACCCGGAGAATTTGCAATTTCTCAAGGGAGCTGAACGGAACTATTTAACAGTAAATGTAAATACTAAATCTATAAAAGGAAGAAAGACCAACCCACACTACTCTATTCAGTGTCCTAATTAAAGAACAGAAAGCACAGGGGCACATCTAGAGTAACTCAGCTAATGTAAATCCACTGACTTCAATGGAAGTTCACATCAGATAAGTATTTGGCCCACACACAGCAACTAGGGGTCTTGCAGTCCTCAATCACCAAAGTGAATAGTAAAACTTTCATTGACTTTAATGGTGGAGGTTTGTTCTGGGTGTGTAGTTTAAACCAAAGTTGTTTGAAATCAGTTTCACCTTCATTTGCCCATCCAAAATGCTTGTCAATGGATGGAAATATGGATATTCAGTGGAAACATTTTTAGACAATATTTGTGATTGACATTTTCTTGCTTTGCAAAACTTTTTGCTCCCATTCTGCAAAGTATTTCTACTCTCTGGAAGTCTTTGACAAAAAATAAATAAATACACTCTTGCCCATGAATTCATAAACCCAATTCAGTGAGATAAACAACATTGAGAATAGCCACATCCACTCACCCAGCTTTCTGAAGCAACTACCATGACTATCAGTATCCTGATTAGTTCTGGATCACTGGAAACTGAATTGCATGTGTACCATCACTGAGGGCTGACCTGGTCTAGGGTATAGGACTAGGAGTTAGCTAATAGAAATAGTTATTCTGGATTTACCATATGATCCTTGGCAGGTCACTCTTGAAACACAAGTGGCGTTTCCGTTTTCCCCAATACTGTGATGTGAACAATTTTCAGGCCTCCAAATCTCCTTCCCTTCCCCCATGTCATGTTCAGGATCAGAAATCCCACAAAACAAATTATCAAAACTTCCAGCGCAACCATTCATGTTGAATCTTTCTCATCAAACTCTCCCTACACAGCCATGCCTTCAGAGCTCAGTGACACCTTCCTGTCTTGGTATACTCTACAGCTAGAGTAGTGGAAGCCCCAGGTAATGAACCTTCCTGTTGTTTTAGGGTATTTTCAGATGTTATGAGATCACAGTCAACCACAGTGAACCATAGTCAATTTCACTGCGGGGCCAAAGTGCCCTGAACGTTTGTTTGGAGGCCGCCAGATGTTCACCATGGCCGATTCCCACATGGGGTCAATTTCAACCATGCTTCCGGGGCTCGTGGGGGGCGGGGCCATGCAGCCGCACGTTGCGCCACGCAGCCCCTCCCCGATTCCCCGCCGGGATCAGCCGGCACGTCTATCCGGGCCATTTTTTGACCACAGGGGGTGGTTATTTCATTCACCCCCGCCAGGGATTCACTGGGACGAATCGGGACGGCGTAACGTCTGAAATCACTCTTAGTCATTAAAGTGGTCATCAGGTGTAGCAGATAAAACAGACACATAAGGGCCTAAACTCAGCTCTTGGCAGGGAAAAGTCTAGGTTGTATGGGGAAATGTTGGGACAGGTAAATCATTCATTTCTTTAGCACCTATACTAATCAGTCATTGGGTGGAAGGGGGTGTAGACACCTAAATTAATCTTGATTTTGGTCACATTTTTCCAACAATGTACCTTGAACTTCATCTGAAACTACCTAGGATTTTAGTGGGGGCATGTGAGACCCATGCACTCCCCCACCCCCACAGAATACCTTTCCTCAGCACCACAAATACATCCCACCCTTTGGATGAAAGGCCCAAATTCTGCTCTGAAACCAGAGAGAATTCACTGAAGTCCCACCGGTGCAAGGTCAGAATTTGTGTCCCTGCTGAGTGGATCTGCACATCCTTGCTCTATTTTTGAACCATGGCTGTGTCCAGATTGGATCACCTCTCTGAGATATTTAGCCCTAGGCTTCGTGCTGCTGCACGTGTACATCTTAGCAATGACCTTGGAGACACAATCATCTCCTGGGGCAGGAGGGATTTCATGTTTCATTGTCACCAGCCTTCCAGGGCTGCAACTGGGAGAGGGGACAAGCCCTCTTTAGCCAAAGACACACCCTATAGCCTGAACACTCCCATTCCCTCAGCTGCTGGATGCTGTTTTTTGCCCACTTGGGGATCTTAAGGTGCCCCAGAGCCAGAGGGTGGAAGGGAAGGGAGAAGAGGAGATTCTGGGTGATAACAAACAAGACAGTAGCCCACAATAGCCCACGATTCACCTGCCTTTACCAACTTCTGCCACAGGGCAGGTGGCCAGCTGCTACCCAACGTATCAGCTGGAGAAAGGAGGTGGATGCACTGTAGGCAAAGGCCAAAGTGGGCTAATGTGCACTCTCTTGTCTGTTAGGTCCTGCGCAGCTTCACTGAGTGGCAAGGTCTACCAGAACCATAGAGTTGACTGGGGTTAGGCCTTCCCAAAGTCAGTTCACAGTCCCTGCCCCCCTTAGCAAAATTGTAGTTGCACTCTTGTGGCCATCTCCACCTTGTGCCAGATTCTGGTCTCTCTTACACAGGCATGAATCCATGTTTGTTTACCTCGGGTTTACACTGGTGTTGTATGGCTGAGATTGGTATCTGGCCACTAACTGCTGTACACATACTTCATCCACTTCTACCCCAGCCATACAGCAGGGATTCAGTCTCAGTTTCATTTATAGGCTCTGTGTCTCTCAGTGCGCCAGACTATAATCAGCTGAGACTTTACTTCCCCAAGAAAACAGAACTAGATGAAGGTGCAGATTGGTTTTGTGGTCTTCTGCAGTAATTTAAGGTTGGTCTTCCTTACACAGTTCAATGTCTCTTACACAGAGACATGTTCCTCATCATCCAAGACACATGACCTCCATTCCTCATGTGCACTCAGCTCAGAGCATCTTGCTGCTTGCTTCCTCTCCCCCAGATGCCACTGTACTGATCCCACCAGTCTTTAGGGGGAGAGGAAGACAATCTGTAAAGGGGGAAGGGGGGGCAGGGGTTACTCTGAAAGTTAGTACAAGTTCTGAGGCAACACAGAAGTTGGGGACAGGGATGCACTCAGGATGAGAAGGGTCCAGACCTGGTCGAGTTCATGGATCTTTCCCCTATCCTTGTTTGTGCATGCCCTCATCTCCACTCCCTTCTCCTGAGCTCAGTCTTTTCAATGCCTGGAGTTAGGAACTGGATCCAGGGGTCAGATAAAAACTAGCTGAGGACTGCATTTGGTCTCTTGGCCTGGGGTTCCCCATCCCTCCTGTAAACCTTCTATCCCACTAGCCCTAGCTTATGGATAAAACAATTCTTCCACTCCCAGGCACTATCTGGCTCTGACTGGTTTATATTTTTAGTCTCTTGTCAGTTTCCCATCACTCTGTGTCTTTAATTGCTGCTAATTTAATCAAGGTGCTGTGGGCATGAACCACACACCAACAGTTATCAAAGATGACCTTGGCCAGTTCAAGGACACCTCCTGTCCTTTTCCTCCAACAGTTTAAATCCCTGAGGAGAGAGACAAACAGAGCTCTAATGGATGGAAAAGTCATTCGCAGGAAACGCAGTCACAATGTGTGCAGAATATTCTCAGCTGTAACCCTTTCCATCTCAGAGCTCATTCACTCAGCCCCATTCCCCCTTGCAAATACACCTATTGTTCCTTGTGCATTTCCATTGTCCCAGTAACAAATTGCACAACACCATTGCTACTAGCTAGTCAGAATCTTTCAAGCAAACCCTTTGCATTGGGAGGCACAGAACACAGGATCATGGACAGAGCACAGAAAGTAGTAAAGATTTCAGACAACACTCACAATGTGGGCTTATCCGTGTGTGCCACTACTTACCCACTCCAAGAGTACTGTGTGAACGAGCTCTCAACATTTTCTCTGATAGTTCTCCAGAAGGCATGCGAGTGCTGCTAGGGAGCATAAAACTGTCCATATGGCCAGTGCTGCAGTGTGGCAAAATTTCCTTTCAACATGTTTCCAGTGAACAATGCCACATGAGCAAGGGCTCCCAAAGGCAGACGCTGTACATACAGCTGAATCAGAGACGTAGAAGTGAGTTAACACCATGAAAGGCTCAAAGAATGCCACTCTCAGATTTACCCCAGGCAGCTGCACATGAAAGGTGCTGTGTTCAAACAGGTACAGGCACCAACAGTGTTGCCGCCAACCTCCAGCAGTCAGAAATCATGACATGGGTCAGAAATCCAAAGATCATGAGATATGGGGAATTTTTATTTTTATTTTTTAAATAGCCATGAGTTTTTGTTGTTTTTTTAGCTTTTATGTTATACACTCGAGTAAGTTTTTCTCCAGCACTACAAGTAGGGTGGCCAGATATGCACATTTTAGGACACTTCTGAGAAATACAGGTTGCAGGGCTGCATTGGCTCATGCAGCCCTGCATCCTGTATTTCTTAGAAGTGTCCTCTAAATTTGCATATCTGGCCACCCTAACTACAAAAGCTTGGAAAACTTTTTTTTAAGGAAAGAGAAACAGAAAATTATCTCCTTATCACTTGACTCCAGCAGCTGGGGCTTTAAAACTAAAATGCTCATGATAAAATTGCATGAATCGACACATACATGGCTTACCATGCTCCACCCCAGCTGGTTTAATACACTCTGTGGCTCTACGTCTCTGAGTGGTTTGAACTCTCATCCAGTCTGCAGCTATTCAGGGGTGCCCAGGCAGCAACTGCCAAGGCTAGAGGCATTGGGAGCTCCCTCCTGGCCATGCAGCTGGCTGACAGCAGTTCAGCTGACTTCTCTGCTGAGCTACCAATTCAGCCTCCAACCACAAGAGGGAACAAGAGGGCTCAGCTGCAAGCAGTTGGCAAAGCAGAGGCAGAAGTGGAGAGGTCTCCTTCCCCGGCAGCATTCTCTCTGCTGAGGCAGGAGCAGCTTGGTGGGAGAGAATGAGGGGTGCCTACGGAGGAGTGGGTAGTGTTACCATACCTCCCCTTTAAAAGAAGACGCTTATGAAAAATACATGGTGTAGGGCTGCAGTGGTGAAGAGGTATGGTAATAACCCTAGTTACTTATTCCTTAAACCTTCAGGAATAGCAGCCAAAGGATAATATGGAGACCACTGACAAAGATATGCCATCCACTCACCAGCCTCAAGATAAAAATCATTCATTTCCCCTCCAAAGCAAACAGCCTCCTCACACGTTAAAGTTCTGGATTTTTCTATTGTCTGGGTTTACAAGTCGGTTCGGGATTCATTTCACACACACACACAGAGCCCTGAGGCAGTTCCTGGATGCATTCTTCACACAAACACTGCCCTGAGGCAGCCTAAAGTAGCCACAGCTGTAGACGTGAGGGGCTGCCATGGAAACCAAGTGACCACAGCTGCCTGGNTTTCACACACACACACAGAGCCCTGAGGCAGTTCCTGGATGCATTCTTCACACAAACACTGCCCTGAGGCAGCCTAAAGTAGCCACAGCTGTAGACGTGAGGGGCTGCCATGGAAATCAAGTGACCACAGCTGCCTGGAACAAAGCAGTTTACCAGGAGAATGTTTTACACACAAACGTTCTGAGAGACATTCTACGCAGGAGTTCAAAGATCTGGATATTTAAGATCTGGGTGAGTGATTTAGACACACAGAAAGTTCAGGCTGTAACAGCAAACATCCAGGAGAAAAGTGTAAAAACACCCAGAGAAACAACCCTATTTTTGCAGTGCAATGTCAAGTGTACTGAACTGTCGTTTGCTAGCCTGCAGGAAGTGCCAGCGGGTTTCTTTCTTTTTGTTGCTTTTTAACTCTTTACTTTCTTTAGTTCGTTAGTTACATCTCGGGACGAACAAAATGTCCCATTTTTTTCAACATATAAAAATACACAAGTCAACAACAACACTTGAGTGTTCAGGCATTATATTAGGAGGTTATAACACATATGGTGATCAAGGGTCCATTCCAATCCAAGGTTAGAGTTGAGATAGGAAGAGAAAGGAGATCCCGGATTCTGCATACTTTTTCCCCTCGAGTACTGTGAAAGCTGGTGTCCGGTTAATTATAAAGTCCAGAATGTCCCCTTTCGGTTCTGCCAATGTTTTTTCCATGGTGGCATTATGCCAGAGACGGGCAGTCCATTCTTCCTTTGTAGGTTCGTCCTTACCGTTCTGTTTTTTTTCTATGGTGTAAAATCCGACCACAGTGAATTCTCAACATATCTCTTGGTAGTGTTTCACAAATGGCAAACCCAGGTAAATTCCTAAAATAGCAAATTCAAACCGCTGCCAATCTGATCTGCTCCCATTATCCATCTCCAGAATGGCTGTAAGTGGGAACAACCCCAGCAGCAATGCGAGATTGAACCATATTCCCCATATCCCCGCCAACACAGCCCATCATTATTTAAGTCAAACATTTTTAATATAGCATGTCAGGTAATATATAAAAACTTTTTTTTTATCTGTGTTTTCTGTGTTTCTAACGATTTGAAACTCTTAAAAGCATGATCCCTGATTTGGGCTATCTGATTTTTTTCTAGAGAAATATTCAAATCTTTCCCCCACTTTTTAATATAATAATTTTCCTTTTTTGAGATGTTTCCTGGAGAGCTGAGTATGCCCTACTTATGATAGTGGGTTTCTTTTCACAAGCATAGTGGAGTGGTTGTGCACATGCCTGCCTAGGGGCATGTTAGTGCAGTGGGATTGTATTGCATAGCCTGTCTCTTATACACATCTAGATGTGTATTCGTACAGAGCCCTCTCCAACTGCGGAGCCCCTACTGGTCCTGCTTAAGGCCAGTTCAGTCCTGGTAGTAGTAGGTGGGCACAAATTATCTTCCTGTAGTATTTGCTTCCAGACTGCATTGTGAGCTCCAGCCCCAACATCTGACTGCTCCCAATACAGATCCCTGAGGCACGCCGCTTTTTACATCTCTCCATTGTGAAAACTGACCATTTAGTCCTACCCTTTGCTTTCTATCTTTTAACCAGTTTCTGATCCATAGTAAGACACTATCTCCTATCCCATGACTTTTTAATTTTCTCAAGAGTCTCTCATTCTGAACTAGATTGAGATCCCCCATTGTGTAAAGCATGGCACAAACACAAAGGCCAGGGGTGGCTGGTGGGTTTTGATGTTGGAGGGGCACTGAGGTAGTAAGGCCAGCGGGCCTAGGGGTGGAACCTAGCCTAGGGGGCGGAGCCAGGGATACGGTAGGTGGAGCCAGGGCATAACCCAGCCAGAAGCAAGGAGTTCCCAGGGTTAACATTGGATGGACATTACATTACTTAATCCAGCAATTTAAGTTAGGCAGGTTATATTCACCTCCTCTGCCAGGTTTAAAAGCAGGCAGATCACCAGACTAACAGCTGTCTCTTATACACATCTAGATGTGTATTCGTACAGAGCCCTCTCCAACTGCGGAGCCCCTACTGGTCCTGCTTAAGGCCAGTTCAGTCCTGGTAGTAGTAGGTGGGCACAAATTATCTTCCTGTAGTATTTGCTTCCAGACTGCATTGTGAGCTCCAGCCCCAACATCTGACTGCAGCTGGGACTTGCACTGCAGGCAAGAGGGGGTGCTTGTTCTCCATGCCAAGCAGGAGAATCCCCCACCCCCTCATAAACCCAGCACCAGAAGAGGTACCTGTTTGGGATTAAGTGGGATGGGGGCGGTTGAGGGCAGGAGTAGGATAGTGAGGAAGCAGGTGGGCATTCAGTCTTGCATAGGGCTTTAGAACTGACCTTCCTGTAGTCATTACAGAAACAGCTTTTGTACCACTTCCCAGAGATTGTTTATCAGCCACATTACTGCTCATTGTACTGGTCTAGGTGCAGTGGCCTGTGGGCAGGTATCCTAGTGTCCAACCAGGGGAGCCTTCTTTACCAGAACAATACACCTAGCAACTACATATGTGTTGAACCTGTTTAGGGTAAAGTTGGTCATAAAGCCAACCTTACTAAACTAGTTTAAAATGAGGATTAACCTATACAAAAACACTAGGTGAAGAACTACATTTATTTTTAGTGAGCTACTATTTACCAGCATATATTGTGGTCCAGTTCACACACTATGGGGGGCGATCCCATGCCCCGTGCATGTTGTGCACATCCTGCATCCACGTACGTGCATGCAAACCACACGCATCTCCACAGGGATTGCATCGTGCCACACGGATCCCTTGCTGGACCTGCGCGGATCCCATTTGTGATTGCGGCCATTCCAGCCAATGTCTTCATTAGGGAGGATTGATCTCTGGGATGCAGGAAGACACAACAGATTGTTATCAGTTTATATAATCTCACCATTTTAGGTTTCTGATCCTAATCCTGTCTCTGCAAAGCTGTTGCCATCTTGCAGCTATTTGACAGCCCACATGAAATAAGACAGAGTCTCATGGCCGTTCATGTCACACCTAGTGACAGCACCAACAGGAAAACCAGGCACTAAGCAGAGTTTGGATACTGAGTGTCTTCTCACCCACTTGAACGGATCGCTTTGGGTCAGAAAAATTAATGGCATGTTGGCAGCATGGAAGGATGTTTGGATTGGCCCTCTCAGTTTTGTGGGTAAAGGTGTTTGCACTTTCTAGCTAGCAGTACAGTGCACCTCCTCCTCCTCTATCTTAACTTGTTTATATTATGAGAAAATCAATTGCATAGATCTACTGACTCATCTAGTCAGTTTTGTATTGCATCTACCTTTGATTTCCCAAGAGTTCTCTCTTGTAACAGTTGCATGCATTATATGGGACATTCACTATATGCAAATAGCCCTGACAGCCAGCGGGCCCCTTGTCACGCTCCCTTAGGGAGAGACAACGGCAGGAAGCGGGTTGCACTCCCTGCTGCAGCAAGGTTTCTGCAGCAG
>QEPC01004800.1:330068-344683 GCA_003113815.1 Sphenodon punctatus | reverse complement strand
CTTCAGCACTCACAGCTCCTCTGAAAATCATGGGGGTCTGTGGTGCTGTCGCCTGGGCAGCGGACGTCTAGGAGCCATCCAATCAATGGCCTCAGTCAGCAAAGTGTTCCATAGTGCAAAGAGGTCATCGATGAGACGGTCGTCGAGGTCAGAGGGTACCTCCCCGAGAGCCAACTGGAACCGTTCCGGTTCCATTAGCCTCTGGGGCCGAACCATTGGAATTGGCTCCACACCCTTCCGGGGACAGACATGTGCTAAGAGAGAGGTCTGTAGGAGATAATGATCTGACCATGACAAGGGCACTGCTGATCTCTCCCCCAATAACGGACCCCCCACCTCGAGGCCGGTGCAAAACATGAGATCGAGAGTATGTCCCCCCTAATGTGTCAGGCAGCTGACCATTTGGGACAGGCCCATGGTTGCTATGAACTCATGCTCCACCCCCCTGAGGTCGGTGTGGATGTTGAAGTCCACCCAGACTAATGCATTTGAGGACCGCAACACCACCTCCGCTACCACCTCTGCCAGAGCATGTAGAGAGGCTGTCGTACAGGTAGGTGCATGGTATACAAGCAGCACCCTCAGACTGTCCCCCGCCAAATTGAACACCAGGTGCAGAGCCTCAATCCCTACCATGGTTTGCACCGGATATCTCCTAACCTACCACCTCTCTCTAAAAAGTTGGGAGCAAGGATGTGCTCAGAATGGGAGAATGAAGTGGAGGGTTCCAATCTTGAATCTAGGACATAGATCCATCCTTGAAAGCACGACCTCATCTCTGATCCCTTTCCCATAAGGTCATTCTTTCAATGCTTCAGGGTAGAGACTGGATCTACAGACCACATCCTGGAATTGGAAAAGAGCAAAATAAAAAACAGCCACAGACCCACTCCTGCCTTAGACAGATGACTAATCTATCCACAGAATGTCCACTTCAGACATGACGGAAGAAGAGATCCAGGGGAGCAGCTTGACTCCTGGTGAACAATTCCACTGGAGTCATTCAGAGATGAACTTGAACCAATTAAATTGAGGCAATTTTTTTTCAAAGCAACCTGTGATTCTCCATATTGTGGTTTCCTGGATGCCTCTTGGGTGTCTCCAGTTGGTAACTGCTTTGCCCAATCCCAAAATTAGATACTTAAATTCAGAAGCCACTTTAGAAATTCCTAGCTTGCCCAAGAGCTGCTGCGACCCGATCCCCACGTGGCCCTGTGGTGGGCAAGCATAGCCACCACACTGCAGGGCCAGCATGGGGAGCTTGGCAAATGAGAGTCCCTCTTTCCCACCCCGAGGGCAGCGGGGCCGCTGCCAGAGATCCCGCCATGGCCCGGGCAGGCTGAGGCACCGGCCATATGAATGGACACCCAGCCCTGCCTCGCCTTCTTCCCCCGGCCCAACCAAATTCTTGCACCAGCCGTGACATGACAGTGGGCGACAGCAACTGCTGTTCAAAGCCCTACTGTGGAACTCACCACATGGTGGGGCAGGAGGAGCCCCATACGGAGTAAAGGCTGCTACGCAATGCATCCTGGGACTTTTTTGAAGTACACATTGCATAGCAACCAGCTGCTTGCCCCACTATGCAGCGGAGGAAACCAGGCACACAACCCACTGCATTGAGTGACTTGGTCAAAGCTACCCAAGGCATGGTAGCCTTTTCAGGGTTTCTCGTGTAAAGACACCCCCTGGCTCTCAGGTCTTTGCTCAGATGACCAGAACACAATCCTTTCCAGTGTACCGCAGCCCTGACCGAGATGCAAGAGACTTCCTCCTGGACTGTGAAAAGGAAGAACCCACCTGTCCTCAAAGAATCCCACTTCCCGCCATGATAGATGTCCCACCCATTTCTTTCATGCCAGGCTTGAGGCCTTGAAGTTTTCTCCTAAATCCAGCTGTAATAAAAGCTTAGTGTGAAATATTTTAAATATAGAGGTTTGTCCCTTCCTTCCCCTGCCGTGGCAGAACAAGCCCCTCTAAGCTTCCCCTGCTGTTGTTTACTCAAGGTTTTCATCTTTAAAAATGCAATGAGAGAGGTCATTTTGCTCTCCGTTTAATAAATGAAGAGACATGAGGAGGCCAGGAGATGATTTTATTCTGTGTTTCCCAAGTGTAATTTCCAGCCTTCTGCCCTTATTTCTGCTTCTGCTTCTCAGGAGGTGTTTGAAAACCTTTGCTAACCTCTCTTCGATTCTGAAGAATAGACTGTGTACTTTCTCCCCTACAGAACCAGAGAAATGCCCCAGTTTCCCTTTGATATAGACAAAACATAAAAAAACAGGCGTAAACATCCGGTTTTGTGTCCCAAATCTTATATTTTTAGGAAGAAAAATGTAAAAAACAAACCTACAATGTTCTTCCCCTCTGGTGGAATTTTGTAATGAATAAATATTTACCCCCTCAAACCCTAGAAGAGTTGGGAAGTTTGGGAAGAGGTTTGGCTGTTCTTTTTAATCCAGATTGGCTCACCCATCTCTTTTCAACAGTCAAGTGTAAAAGCCTGGCACAGTTGAGAACTGCAAGCATCAGTTGAATGGCTGGCAGAGGAACACTGAGTATTTTCAGACATTACGTGGTCAATGTCAACCACAGTCAATTCCCTGTGGTGGCTTGGACCACGTAACGTCTGTTGGGGGGAACGGATGTTCCCCCTCAGATGTTACCACGGCGGGGAATCACATTCACCACGCAAGCGGCTGAAGTGGCGGGACCAGAGGCCGTCATGTGGTGAAGGCGATTCCCCGCTGTGGTGACCCCCGCCGTCACATCTGGACGATGGTCACGGCCCAGAATCCCTGCAGGGATTCCGGCCCGTGGCCATAGCGGATGAGCGCTGAGGTGGCATTGGCCGCGGCGGCCGCCCGTCTCCCCAGAGGGCGGGCGGCGGGGAGTGTGGAGGGGGTGCGGCCGTGCGGCCGCACATTGTGTCGCGTGGCCCCGCCCCCTCCCCGATTCCCTGCCGGGATCCCTCGGCATGTCTGTTAGGGCGTTACGGGTCATCCTGGCGGGAGATGAATTCATTGATTTAGTGACGGGGCCAATCGGCCCCGTCACATCTGAAAACACCCATAAATGCTTTTGGCTTAAGCCCTCTTCCAATATATTGATCATAATAAAATGACGCCTTTATTGAACAACAATCTCTCATTTGCTGGAACTATATTATGTGAATGTGTAGTGCTGAATTTCAATAGCAGTTTTTCCTACTAGACTAGAGTCTCAAATTAATTATCCTTTCATTTCATTTCCCTTTTACTTTTTTTGTAATGATTTTCCACTCACATTCCCCAGCCCTGGAACTAAAGATTTAAGTCCCTCTATGATGGAGAAAGAGAATAGTTTTTTTGCATGGAAAAAGTCACAAAACAAAAAACCAGCATTACAGATATATTCCCACTGATGCTGGAGTGGGGGTGGCCTTGGACTCTTGAAAAACTGGTATTTTAAGAGTCGTGAGGAGTTAAAATCCAGAAACATAGCACCAAACTGCAGTACAACAAAATAAAAAGCTAGGGTCCAACTGCCCTACACAAACACTTATGATCAAGCAAACAGTCATTTATTATTAGCAATAGACCCAGTGACTCATGGTAATAAGCATTGACAGGCAGATTCAAGTTTGCTGATTGGCGGCAAGAATGTGAATAATTGGCTCTTAGAATATAACCAAATCCAGGTTTTCAACAATCCTTGTGTATAATGCTGAAATGGACCTTCAGTGGTTATCTATAAGTTATCATCCTGCTTGTAGCAACTTCTTACGTATAGCAGCCTTTTATATATCATGTTCCTCACTCAGTCTTCTTGACTTAATAGACTAAGCATGCCCAGTTGCTCATAAGTCCTGCATTTCAAGCCCTTTACCATCTTCATTGCTCTCTGAACACAGTCCAGTTTGGCAATGCCCTTCGGAAAGTGTGGCGTTCCAAACTGGTCATAATACTCCAGCAAAGTCTTGACCACTGCTAACTAAAGTAAAACAACAATTTCCTTTTGTCTTGCATACAGTGTTTCTAAATTGGACCCCAACAAATGAAAGTGGTTTAAAAAAATCATACAACTTTTAAAAACATTACGTTATAGGTTTATTTTTTATTTGCCTTCTGGCCTGAGTTTCTATAGTTCTCATTTTCAAGTCTTTCACAACAACCATCAGGCTTTTTTGTTTGTTATTAATAGAAACTGTTTGACTTATGTAGTCACCTGACTTCAGGAGTTTGGGCTTTAAGCAAGACACCGCATAGCATGAAACTCGCAATAAAATCACAAGCTGGCAACACTGGCCTTATTTTGCATAATACCTGCCATTCAAACCTATCCTAGAATGGAGCAAGGGAGAAATAAAAATAATAGGCAGCACCTGTTCCAAAGGAGTGTGATGTTGTGGTAAGTACTAGGCTGGAAAATAAATAATAATAATAATAATAATAATAATAATGTTTATTTGGCATCAGCTTTCGCTATAGCCATCACTTACAAATACACAACATGATACATATATCCATAATATACATTCGTACCTACTGGCCAAACAACCATCATTACCACAAATTGGGGAAGACATTCCCACCAATCAGTCTCAAGAGTTGTTGCCAATACAAATCCCCAATCAGCTTACAAGGCTGGAAAATGGAAGGTTGGGGTCTAGGTTCCTCATGAAGGGATTTGCAATAGTCCAGATGGGGTGATGTGAAATGGTGGGGCAGTGGAGAGGTGGTAAGAGGCAGATTCACAGAGATTAGAGAAATGAAGGGAGACAAATTCCATGTCAAGGGTGGGTGTTAACACACCGGCTGGGAACCCACCAGACCCTAGAGCTGCTCTGTGCCTGTTCCCCCCCCCCCCCCTCCTTCGGAATCACATCACATGGGCTCCGTGAGGACTCAGCAGACAGACCAGCGGTTCCCCTAGCTACAGTCCATCTGTGTGCTGACCTCCCCAACCACAGAGTTGTGGTTGCTCCTGTGACTGCTCTAGTCTAAAACTGTGACTCTATGGTGGAGAACGCAGTCCACCCTGTGGCCACCCCTATCAGGTGGAAGGCAGCCCCAGGGCAGCAGGTTGCCCCAGTTTGGGCTGGTTACCCTACACAGCATGCCCCGCATTTCTGGGGATGATGCCATGCGGAGCTGCCCCAGCCCAAAAGGGAGTGAACATCTGTCAGCTGTCCTTCACACTGGTGGGTAAATCTGGGGCAAAAGGAGGGCAATGGGGGCACTTTCTTATGTGATAACACCCATTAAAACCTACGTTCGAGGCAAAAGGAGAGAATAGCAGAGAGTAAAGGAGATGGCACTGTGTGCCTTAAGAGAACCCTCTGTCTTTGAGACCTGTGTTGGAAAGAAATAAAGATGAAGCCACTAACTTTATTCACCACACAAGTGCCAGAAAAGATACACTGCAAGAATGAAAGGACATGTAAAGTGGTGGAAGTTAGAGATGAGTTTGGAAAGAGACACGAGATGACCAAGAGAAAGAAGGCAGATACTAGAAAGGACAGAAGTTCAAGAACAGGGTCGTATGGTACTCCAAAGAGAACTTGGGGACGCTGAAGCCAAGACGGAGTCAGAGACTTCAAGGAATACTTTACTTTTCAACTGCATTTATAAAGCCTTTACAATAAATTATTTTCAGTAGATCCATGACTCATTTGAAGCTCTTTACTCACCAGTTAATGAGTGAGCAGAGTTTCCAGAGCTAATCTGGCTTTAATAAACTCATCATTTCTCCGAGGCTTCTATAATACTTCTCTTTTCTCTAACCAGTGCTTGATCATACTCTCCCACTGAGGGTGCAGAGTGGTTCCCTGCAGTGCTGTGGATTCTAGAAAGGTCTTTCACAAAGAGTGTTAATAAATGAGACAATAGCTCACACCAGGTGGGTGTTCACCTGCCCATTTAGTAGGTGTTCGCCCTCACCCACCACATGTCCACCACCAACCAGACACGCAGCCCCCACTCACAGTGGGACCTGGGAGAATGTGGAGTCCATCATGCAGGTGAATGCTGGCTAATGTGTGCCCATGTGTCCACGTCCCATCAATTAGGTTGTGTGCAGTGCCTCCATGCATACAGGTCCACCAGCGCCATAGTGTCACGGGAGAAAATCTTAGAGCACAGGTGGGTAAAGTTCCCACACCCAAGAGCCATGTACCAAAATTTCCATATCGCCAAGAGCCACATCAATCACGGCTCCCCGAAATTCCCCCATCCTTCACATCAAAGCTCTGGCAGCCTGGTGGGTTCAGGCAGCAGTGATAGCAGTGCAGGGCATGCTCCCATAGCCCCCAGGAGGCTCCAGCAGCCATAATGGTGGCTCAGCTTCTCTAACTCCTGATTAAGTTGTATGGACACCTCCCTAGGCAACCACTTCTGGTGAGAACTGCAATACAGGTACCCAAGAACTGTATTCAGCTCCCATGCCACCATTTGCCCACCTCTTTCCTAAAGCATCAAAGGAGCGATCACTTCCTGACCCGCTCTCACAGGCGCTGCCAGTGGGAGCTGCCCACGAGCGGATGAAATACATGCTGAGGTTTGCCTGTTTCTTAGGCTGGACGTGCTAAACATATGAGTGGGGACTGCAAACACAGACTCCAGCAGGCTATCCTCTCATTTGAAAACACCCAAAGCGGTCTCCCTTTTCACAACAACTAAAGTATGCAGTTTTCCTCCCCTACAAGCCCCTCTTAATTACCACTGGAGGACTCTTTTCCTAGAGACCAGTGGGACTTCAATGCAATGATTACCAGTCCGTGCCTCTGAGTAATAGGAAGGACAGGCAGATTGCAGTGAAGAATATTCCTGATGTTATGGTAGCACATAGGGAACATCTAACAAATTTACACACATGTTGATCTGTTTGCCCTTGCAAATGCGGAGTTCTACAGTCTTCCAAGGTGGCTGTGTTCTTGCATGCAGCTTGGGCACTCGTACAGTGGCTGCAGTGTAGCTGCAAAGCTTGTGATGAAAGAACCACTTCACACTCTGCCAGTCTCCTAATGACAGATTCCCCCTAGGAAGCTAAACACTGTACAGTAAGCTGTAGTGTGCATACCTTATGTCTGCTGAGGCCCACAGAAGCAACTGCTTTAATTTATTTAGGAAAATAAAAAAGAATAAAGAGAGAGCAAAGAAAACAAACTCCCCAAAGAACAAAGGCAGCAGAAATTTCAGAGAACTTTTCTTTCAAGCCTCAAGAAAATGTCTAAGTGAAAATAGATCATAGAGGCAGAGGGGAGCAGAAGACGCAAGGGGAATGGAGTAAGAGACCTGATTTATAAAGTCATGAGACTGGGTGGCACAAGGGACTAGCAACAGGTTCCTGGAGACTTTCCTGGCTAGTTCAAAGCCAGCTCATGTTGGCAATGACCAACCTTTATGTTACTGTGAGTGACCTATGTGACGCCACGTCAAAGCCAGAGTTCCTGCGACCATCCCCCGTGAAGAAGCTACGGCTGAATGGACTATGGTAAACAAAGTCAATTCTCACCCAGAGTAACAGATTTTTTTTTTTAAAAAAAGGCACAATGAGAACTGAGCACCTAATGAATCACTGGGTGTTTTCTAATGTGGCGGCGTCAAAGCGCTGCCACAGACTTACCCCTTCTGGACGGGGGCCACCACTGTGGTCGGGATCTGGCCAGGCCCCAGAACTAACGTGATGTGGGCCTGACCACCAGGAAAGGTGGGGAGTCAGGCGGCCCCGCCCCCATGCTGCACCTATTGGCCCACCTCCCCACCCTGGCAGGTGGCCCTGGTGGCCAATGACGGCCACCATGGTGCCCAGCTCCTTGGCCACTCCGGACTAGGGTGAGTAAAGCAGGCTTTCAAATGTGAAAGCCCACTTTACTCCCAGTTGGGCAGCGGGATCCTGATCATGGTGGCGGCTAGCACAGGCTGTGACTCGGAGACTTCCCTGAGTCACAGCCCATCTAGCCGCACCACAGCCAGGATATACCCTGTGCCAACATCTGGTGGCCGGGATCTAACGTGACAGTGGCCCCTGTGTTAAACCGAATCAAAGCATGTTAAATGTGATCATTAGAAAATACCAACTGTGCCTTAAAAAGGAGAGAAGCATTGTGGGCTGCATTTTCCTATATTGCATTCTTTCTCTGGATAGATAATGCTCCTCTTCAGGGATTTCAGGCTACAATACTAGGTGTAATCCTGTCCTCATTGAAGTCAATGTCTTATCTCTCAGTTGTGCTGAAAAAAGAGAGAGACTCAAAGGGCCAAAGATTTTAATGTATCTGTAACTGGCAACACAAACCAATTCGAGGGATTCTGGGTTAGAGCTGTAACAGTTATTTGGGCAGATAACTGGAGCCATAGGATCTGCAGAATTTCCCGAAGTACACGCACAGACTTCTGGGGGGCTGAAGAGGCCCCGAACCTGAATGAGAAGCCACTGCTGTCTTTCCCAGGAATTTTTCAGACCAGGTAATGCCCACCCCATCCACTTGCACTCCCCTCTGGCTTGGCCCCCAGACCCTCCCTATTAGGGTTGCCACCGATGCAAAAAAAAAATGTTTTAAAGAGTTTATCGAGTAAGTTGCATACAGTAACACAATATTATGAAAACCACAGTCACAGGTAGGTACAAATATTGAACAACCTACTAACAGTATCACAATACTCCCCGAGTTCCCTATTTCATCCCATCCTCCCACCCCTGAGAGGAAGAAGAAGAAATAAAACCCACCCTAAGGCCTTCCCTACGTGCAGAGTTGCATTTGCTTTATCCAGATAGGGTCTTCCGGGTTCTCAATGTCCGTTTTGACATTTATGCCCTCGTAGCATGCTGACCAAGTTGTGTAAAAGTCTTCTAGGCCGCCTATGCAAATATTTACGGAACACTTATTGAAAAGTGTTTTCATAAGTCTTAGGTGCCAATGCAGGCCCTGCAACATGTTTCTTTCATAAATGTTTCTTAAAGATTTGCATAGGTGGCATTTGGCAACCCTACTCTCAACCCTAGCAGTTTCTCTATCTGGCAGTTAATCTGTGAGGTACTGGATAACTTCCGGTTAAGTGGGAGCCTGTCTGGTACTCGTTGGATTAGGCACTGGATAGGAAAACTAAACTACTATTCATTTCAGCTGCATTCTGGGTTCTAGGGTACAGAGACCTGAACCTACTTAGTTATCAAGGCAAAAACATGCAGAGGACAATCTTCCACCATTAAAGTCAATGGGAGCTTTGCAATTGATTTTAATGATGTAGGATGAGCATACAATAGGATGGGTTAACCAGACTTTGTGCCGATTAGCTGGTACTGTTCCAATTTTGGAACCCTAAAACTGCCCTTCCAGTGTTACAAGGTCTAAGCAGGGACTACACTGCACATACCGGGGCCGGTTTCTGTGATGAGAGCAGGTGGGCCAAAGGGGAATATCCTGTGGCGAAGAGGCAGGGTGAAGCGGTGCTTCTGATCAGAGTGGTTGTCACACTTCAGGCCTGTTCAGGACTCTGGGCCACTGTGTGGGGACAGGTGTTCCCTGGGCAAGCAGGGCAATGGGCTTCAAACAAAGAGGAGGAAACTGGTAGCTGCAGTGATGAGTGAGGGAGGTGAGGACAGGCTGCAACGGCAGCTTCTTCATGGGCATCGTTGAAGGAGTGCAGTGGAGCATCTTGGTTTGTCCAGTACTTCTCCCCCTATTCCACCCTGCCAGTATGCACCTATTTTTATCTGTGAAATGTTGGGGGGTATGTGTTAAGGCCCAATTAATAGAACAGGACTGCATGGAGAAATGTAAAGAAGGGGAAATTCCCCTTAGCAGTACATATGAGCAGGATTGCTAAAGTAGGGACCTCTCTAACCTTGCTTATAATTCCCCCTACCTATCTCCACTTTAGCTGCTGTATTCATGTGAACACAAGTGAAGTGAAAGCAAATGAGGTAGCTATCTTTGATCAAGCCCTGTAGGGGTTATTGGCTAAAGCCACACACAAGACAGGGCTGGTTGGATTCCCTGCCTACCCTAGGGAGGGTTAATGCAGTTGCCGCCCCCTAGGCTGGTGAGGAGAGCAGTCCAAATGAGTAGCCCCGCCACTACGGCTGTCACCCGCCCCTCCATGTGACGGGTCCGGGCGAGGAGCGGGCCACGCAGGGTTGGACTCCTGCTGTGCTGCAGGATTGGGCCCCCTGCCCCTAGACAGCTGATGGGGGAGGGGAGGCAAAGGAGCATGAGTGCTCTCCCTGCCTGCCAAACAGCTGATCAGGGGAGCAGGGGCCCAGAGCTGTTTGGCGGGCAGGGAGAGGCATCCTCGGACCTCGTCTCATGGCAGGGCTGCACAGACTGACCAGATGGGAGGTGTCTTGTTACCCCCGCATTGGCTAGGGGGTGGGGGCAACAGTAGCCTGTGATGCATCATCAGCCTTCTCCAGCAGACACATTGCGTAGCAGTCTGCCCCGGAATAGAAGTGGGCGAACATCTGGTGTCACCGGCCTGCCAGTCAGCTGCATCACAAGCTAATGTGGGGTAAGGTTGCCCGATGTGGGTTAATGTCTCATGTGGCCTTACCCATTATCTCAGAGTATAGACTCATGTTCACTGCATTGTCCCAATTGGCAGCAATGGGGAAAACACAATGAACACAGCTCCCTGTTTCACAGTAACTGATTATATGAACAAGCCCACAGGCCTTAATGGTGAGGGAGCAAGTATTTCTGGCTCCAATTCTCCCCTCAGCTTTTCTGTTGAACATGGAGGGCCCATGAATGTAATGGTACTTTATGGTTCCCACAAACAGCGTAATGAGAAGTAGAAATTCACTCGTTTCCTCCAGGCTCCCCAGCTCTTTCCTCTTAACTGTACGCAATTACAAGATGCTGCATGTCACTCCTATCACACCCACCTACCAGAGGCTGGGTCATTATCCCACTGCCTGTTACTATATGCTCCTGCAATGGTGAATCATAGAACTGGGGCGTTAGAAAGCTTGAGCGGTAATAGCAAGACAAAGACCTTGCTGGTACTGGCTTCTCTCCCCAGCACCTCGCCCCCTCGCTCTTTACCCGTATAGCAGCCAGAAGCTTTGAAAGACCTTGGCCACAAACAAACTTGCACTTGCTGTGGTTTTGTCTACACACAAATTGACACCAGTTTAACTGAGGCTTTGTCTATCTCTACACACAAACTCCTATTAATTGAGTTCAGTCAGTACAAACTGGTGTGAAAATGCTTTTATTTGAACGTAAGAATAGTTTAAAAAAATATTTTAGCTTGAACCTGCGGCTAATTGTCTCAAGCTACATAGAAATAAATCTGGTTTAAGATGAAATTACAGTGTCTGCACTAGATTTCCACCAGTTTATCAATGTAAGTTTTTAAGATCTTACCTTAGTAAACTGTCACAACTCTGAGTGCAAGCTTATTATTTCTAAACTGGTTTACTTTAATTTCAGTGCAAAAACCAGTGTAGATGCTGAGTCATTATCATTTAAGAACTCTTAACTATTTCAGTCAAGTCAAAATATGCTATTCTGCCAATAAAACAAAAGTGTCTATGCAGTGTTTTATACCAATTTACCTACATTGATTTCAGTTATACTGGTGCAGCATTCTTGTGTAAATGGGGCCAAACCATAACAAGTAATCCATGTCCAGGGGGTACAGAAGATATAATTACTAGTTTAATTAATGCAATAAGAAGAGGTGGATGCTAGAGATCCAAGATGATAACCCTGGTCTTTCATCTCCATAGACACACAAGTCATTATCACCAGAGCTAAACAAGCAGTCTGTACACTAGTAACAGATCCCTTACTCTCCTGCTCTGAGGACCAGACATATAAGGGCAGTATAGGGTTGCCACCAATGTATATTTTTCATAAGTGACATGGACAAATATACTTAGGTGATAACCCTAGGGCAGTACCATGCACATATGTACATCTAAGACCAGTGCATTACACATGATTACACACAACAGTACAAATTCCCTGGCCTGACTTAAATCTGAAAATAAGGGTTTCCCTTAGGGATCTGCGACTGATTCAAATAGTCTCCTCTTTGTCCCTGCTAATAAGGACCAAAGAATTCTGCTTGCCCTGGATGGATTTTTGGGAATGCATTCTCAAGAGGTATGACAAGAGAGCTTCCCTTAAAGCACAGTAGATTCAGAGAGTATAATAGACTCAGCACTTACACCGATTACAAGGTACAAAAGAGAGGGTGTGAAAATAAAGTGACTTATACTGAAAATAGACTCTTATAAATTAGCCACAGGGTTTTGGTAATGCTGGCAGGAAACTAAATGACAAAGGAAAACCTAAAGGTATAATCAACAGGACACATAAGCCTGTCCACTGTGAGATCTCATGTAGTCCTCTATACCTTGAGAGCATGGCAGCTGGAGGCTGGGAGACAGAAGATGACCCAATCACAGTTCACCTCTACCAACTCCTTCATCCTAACCTCCACCATTCTCCCTTGTTCTGTTTTCCATAAAGGGTGTATGTCTTCCGACAGACCCAGGGCTGCTCTGGGGGTGGCCAACTCCACATCCCCTGTGCTGAGTTTACATGGACCTGGCATCTGCCATGGTCTGCGGTTCGCCTTTGCAGTGCCCACCTCCCCCACACCATAAAGTTGTGGGCAGGTTGCCTAATGTTCTAGGCTGCTGCCCGCAGCTCTATGGCGTTGCCCAGGGCAAGCTCCATTTGAAAGCACAGCTGCAGCGGCTGTCTGCTGAGCAGACGGACCACAGTGCCGCCCCACTCCACTTGGCGGTGCTCCGGAAAGTTCCAGAGTACTGCAAGCAGGGCTGGAGCAGATCAAGGAGCACCTGTTCCACCTGCACCTCTGGCAGCCCACCTTTAGACAGATGGGCTACTCAGGTGTGAGGCAGAGCAGAGGCTGTCTGTCTAAAAGCACCCACTGCAGCAGAGCAAGAGGATTTAAAACTACCCACCCTGAGGATCCATCTTATATGTCGTCTGCATAAGAAGTGATATCACGGTCAGATTAAGTCTTCCCTGAGAACATGCACAATGCTGGAACTGAAATACTGTGTTACTTTGGTATCATGAACTCCCATGACACCAGAGGAAATACGCATTATATCAGGGAGTTCGCTATGATAGCGTGCAATGATATACAATTTATCGAAATGGATCTTGAAGCTGGAATCATTATAAACAGATGCTCATTATTTAAATAAATAATGCCTATGTCTTGGGCCAGGAATTTAACAGGCTGGGATAGGGTTTGGGTGCTGTCTTTAAATGGGAATTTTAAAAATATTTTAATACACTTTTGGTTTTAAATTGGTTTTATTTCATGTATGTTTTTATATATGCTTTGTTATCAGCTCCAAACCTTTGGGGACGGTCAGGCTATAAATCTAAATAAACGAACAATAAGCAGGGTTTGTTATAGTGAGGTGTAATTGTATTACTCTTTTTAGCCTCTATTCTAGGGAATTTTCTTTAACCACAACTGATGCCCAGAAATAAAGCTAGCATATGGAACATGGAGAACAAGACCTGAAAACTGGGAAACCTGGCTAAAAGGTGCCTCTCCACCATGGGCTTACTGGATGACCTTGACTCATACCTAGTTTCCTATCAAATTATTACTGATGAGTCTACCTGCCGCACAGGTAGGATTATTGTGAAGATTAACAAATTCATGACTGTAAAGTGCTTTGTACACTTAAAGTACTAAGATGTTATGAGTTAAGGGTCTGAATTTCAAAAGGAGCCTGTAATTCTGAAAGCCTGATTTTAGGCATCTAGCTGCCTTGAAATATTCCAAAGATTCAAGTGACTCAATGGCAGAGGCAGGAACACAACTCATACATTTTAAGTCATGATCTATCCAGGGGTGGGAAGCCTTCTCCCTCCTGTGAGCCAATCTGAAAACTGGTACAAGCTTCATGGCCCAGACAAGAGTTAGGCATGTTTGAGTGTGCTCAGCTTGGAGGAAAGAAGCTCCAAGTTCATAGCTCTGTGCCAGAGATCCACCCCCTATCCTTGAGTGCATACTCTCACCTCTACTTCCTTCCTAGGAGCTAGTTCTTTCAATGCTTGAGGGCTGGAATTGGCTCCATGGGCCAGATGAATGTACTGAAAAGGGGCCAAGTTAATTAAAAACAACAACAACAAAAACAGCCAAGGGCCAGGTTCATCACCCCAATCTAACCACACAAAAACCCAGCCCTCCCCAAACCTCACAATAGCCCTGAACTCAGTGAACTGAATATTATTCCTATTTGTAGAACAAATCATGTGCTGTGAGGTTGGGGTTACAATTCCCCAAGTATGCAGAGCTGTGCCTGAACCCACTCAACTGCTGCTAAGCCCATGAATGCACATATGTATAGCCAGAAACAACTGGTCTCCTAATTAGACAACATCAGGGAGAGAGAGAAGCTTCCACACACCATGGCACTAATTAGTATGGTACTGGCAGGGGGGAAAAGGCCTAAACATTTATTTATTTATTTATTTAATAAATTTATACCCCGCCCCTCCTGCCATGCAGCCCGGGGTGGCTTTCAACAACTTTAAAATACAATAAAACCATTAAAAACTCTCATAACACAATAATACTTATTAAAATATTAAAACAGGGCTAAAGTTATAAATATAATAGACAAACTAA
>QEPC01004800.1:309590-328180 GCA_003113815.1 Sphenodon punctatus | reverse complement strand
GGAGGCAAGCAGAAGGAGCAGCCATGTTGAGAGGATAAGGAGCTCCTACAAATGGAGTTGGTGTAATAGAGTTATAATAAAGTAGTACTTGTTAGTATACTACCGTCTCCAGACACGTGATTTACAGAGAACAGCACATGGTACCAGGAGTGGGGTACACATCAGCGAAGTGGTTGTGCAGCATGAAAAAGTGAGTATAAAAGGCAAACGTGGAACAGCTGAGGATCCCAGGCATGCTAGACCTCTCCAATCATGCTGCAGACAACTGGAAAAGATTTAAACAGCAGTTTGATTTGTTCATGGAAGCCAGTGGAGCTGTGGAAAAAACAGACAAGAGGAAGGTCGCTCTTTTATTGAATCTTGCAGACCCGCCAGCTGCTGATCGGTTTAATACCTTTTCAGTAACTGCTGAAGAAAAATCCAAATACGATGTTGTGATAAAGAAGTTTGAGGAACATTGTGTACCAAGTAAAAATGAGACTTTGGGGAGATACGTTTTTCATACAAGAAAACAAAAGGAGACTGAAACTTTTCAGAGCTTTGTGGCTGATCTGAGAAAACTCAGCCAGACTTGTAATTTTGGAGAATTGGCTGACTCACTAATAAGGGATCAAATTGTTCTGGGCGTGCAGGATTGCAGAATAAGAGGCAGATTGGTAGAAATTAAAGATCTCACCTTGGGAAAAGTAATTGAAGTATGCCAAGCTGCTGAACTCACACAGCAGAGAGTGGACTCGGTGGGGGAAAGAGCTGTGCTGAGTCGGTGGACAAGATTGTGGCTTCAGGGAGCCACAGCAGAGTGCAGAAAGAATCCTGGCCAAAGTCTAAGTTTGAACAAATGGAACAGCAAGCAAAAAGCTGCAGACAATGGGGTAGCGTGCGTGCATCACAACAATGCAGGGCCTATGAGAAAACTTGCAACAGGGGCAAAAAGATAGGACATTTTGCTAGAGTTTGCAAACAACAGAAAACTGCAAGAAAGAAGCTACAGAGTGTGCACACAGTGTTGCAGGAAGAAAGAGGTTCTGACTCCAGTGAGGAGGAGTTCTACATTAATGTCTTACAGAAACCCGTGTCTCCAACGGATTGGAATATTACTTTGGAGACAAATGACAGTAGGGTGACTTTCAAGCTGGACACTGGAGCACAAACAAATGTGATCAATGAAAAGGTAGTAGCTGGGTTACAGAGAGCACCCAGCTATAGGGACAAAAGAAAAGTAAAACTGAGAGCATATGGGGGGAGAATAATACATTCTGTTGGTACCTGTGAACTAGAAGTTAAGTGGGATAATAAGACCCAGTAATCATCGTTTGTCATTGTATCTGAGGACGATGAGCCACCTATATTGGGTCTTCAAGCATGTGAAGAAGCGTCGGCTTTAATTAAAAAAAAAATGTATCCCATTGGGGAGCAAGCAAATGGTAATATGGAAGATCACTTTAATGATGTTTTTAAGGGAATAGAAAAACTGAACATGGAATATAATATAGAATTAACTATACCAAATAGACCAACGGTACATGCTCCTAGAAATGTTCCATTAGCATTGGAAAAAAACCTTAAAAGTGAACTGGATAAATTGGTTGACCTACAAATTATAGGAAAGGTTGAAGAGCCTACTGAGTAGGTTCACTCTTTGGTGATAGTAGAAAAGAAGGATGACTCTCTTCGTCTCTGTTTAGATCCCAAACTGTTAAATGAATATGTCAAAAGAGAGCACTTTCCAATCCCCACTAGGGAAGAAATTCTGGGTGAATTGGCAGGGGCAAAATATTTCACTACTTTGGATGCCTCCAGTGGATTTTGGCAGGTGCCTCTCACGAAACGCAGTACACGCTTATGCACTTTTAACACACCGTTTGGGAGATATTGTTTTTTGAGATTACCATTTGGTTTGAAGTCCTCTCCTGAAGTGTTTCATAGGAAAGTGCTGCAAATCTTTGAGGGCACAGAGGGTACTAAAGCGTATGTTGATGATATCCTTATCTGGGGAAAGATCCTGGAAGAACACAATCAGAGGCTGCAGAGAGTACTGGAAAGGGCTAGGGCTGCAGGCCTCAAGTTAAACAAACAGAAATGCAAATTTAGAATGCAGGAGATAACATACCTGGGGGAGAGGTTAACAGATCACGGAGTCCAAGTAGACCCCGCAAGAATACAGGCAATGATAAACATGCTGGCACCCACAGACAAAGAGGGGGTGCAAAAGTTTCTGGGGATGATACTTTTTGTGGGGAGATATATACCTAACTTAGCTGAGTGTACTACTCATTTAAGATCACTGTTGGTGAAAAATGCACAGTGGACATGGGAAGGCTATCATCAGAAAGAGTTTGAAACATTGAAAGAGCTGATACAAAAGGCTCCAGTACTGCGTTATTATGATAGCACACGTCTGACCAATCTGTCTACAGGTGCCTCTAAAGAGGGCATTGGGGCAGCTCTGATGCAAAGATATGGAGAATACTGGTGGTCTGTAGCTAATGCATCTAGGGCTCTGACACAGGCAGAATGTAATTATGCACAGACAGAAAAAGAGGCATTAGCTCTGGTGTTTGGCTGCAAGAAATTTCATATTTTTATTTATGGCAGACCAGTTGAGGCTGAAACAGATCACTAGCCTCTTGTTTCAATTGCAAAAAAGGGATTGTATGATACTCCTCCTAGGCTGCAGAGGCTTTTTTTTTTTTCAATTACACTTGTATGATCTGAACCTTCAATACAAGCCAGGTAAAGATCTTGTAGTAGCTGATAGCCTGTCTAGAGCGTATGATAGGACAGTTACTAGGCAAGAGATGGAAGCTGATATAATTCATGTAAACTTGATCAGGAAAATGTGTGCAGTCTCAGATGCAATGTGGGCAAGGATGGCAGAAGCAACTGCACATTTTCTGCACATTTGCAGAAAATGATCAGGGCTATTACAGATGGTTGGTCTGGCCATCATGTACCAGCACCGTACAACCATTACAAAGGTGAACTGTCAGTGCTGGATGGTGTCTTACTGAAAGGGAAGAATCTGGTGGTTCCAAGGCGCATGCAAAGGGATATGCTTGAAAGACTGCATGAAGGGCACTTGGGCATTAAGAAGTGCAAACGGAGGGCCAGAGATGTTTTGTTTTGGCCACAAATGAACAGTGAAATAGAAGCACTTGTGCAAGGGTGTTAATTTTGCCAGAAGTACAGGTCATGTCAGCCTAAACAACCTATGCTGGTGCTCAAAGAACCTGTAGCCGCATGGACAAAAGTGGGAATAGATCAGTTTGTGTATGCAGGAAAACAATATGTACTAACTGTGGACTATTTTTCTCACTATTCAGAGGTTGCCTTATTAACAAGTACCACAGCTTCTCAGGTCATTGAAAAAAATCAAGTCTATTTTCGCCAGGCATGGCATACCAGAGGTGGTTCGAACCGAGCTGCTTGCAGGAGGGGCGGGATATAAATATATTTAAATAAATAAATAATGGCCCTCAATTTGCTTGTCGGGAATTCAAGAACTTTTCACAGGTATATGGGTTTCGCCATATCACCTCAAGCCCCATATATCCACAGTCTAATGGCCTTGCAGAAATGGGGTAAAAATTGTCAAGAAACTGCTAAAAAAAGCACAGGAGACAGGCACTGACCCATTTTAAGCTTTATTGAACTATAGGGCATCACCACTGGAGCATGGAAAAACTCCTGCTGAGCTTCTCTTTGGAAGACGTATTTGAACAAGGTTGCCGTGTTTATTAGAGAGTGAGCGAGATGGACAATCTGAGGTAGACTTACAGAAAGAATGTATGAAACGAAAGCAAAAGACTTATTATGACAAGGGCGCCAGAGAATTGATACCACTGCAGCCAAATGACCAGGTACCCATTTACAATGGCGCAGCATGGACACAGAAAGGTAAAGTCATCAAAGAACAAGCTCCACGGTCATATCTTGTAAAAACAGCTGATGGTCAATCATACCGAAGGAACAGACGGCATCTTCAACTCATTGCGGGACGCAATGAGGAGTATAAACCTGAGACATTGCAACTTGCACAAACTAATACAGGACCAGCACAATCCGAACAAAGGGAGAGTGAACTGATGCGAATGCCAGAAAGCCAGGCACAAAGTCAGCCACAGGGTGAACACATACTATGTAGATCTATAAGAGTTCATAAAACACCACGGAGACTGATTGAAGACTGCTGAAATGACGCAGGACTGAAATGTGGAGGGTGTCTATCTGCAGTTTTATCCTGTTGTTTCATTATGGTGTGTTTTGTTTTGTTTTGTTCTGGTATGTTAGTAAAAAAAAAGGGGGGGGGGAGATGTGAGGGTAAGGCTCCTTTAAGAGAGGACTGGAAGAGCAACCATAGAGATAGAAGACGAAGGGGCGGGGCCAGAGAGAGAGGGAGGCAAGCAGAAGGAGCAGCCATGTTGAGAGGATAAGGAGCTCCTACAAATGGAGTTGGTGTAATAGAGTTATAATAAAGTAGTACTTGTTAGTATACTACTGTCTCCAGACACGTGATTTACAGAGAACAGCACAAACAGGGTGGGGCTTGACCCTTTTTGGGCACTCAAAATGTTGGGAGCCTGGTAAATGGCAACCAGAGCTTTTACTATTGGGCCAGCATTGTTAATGGGTTAACCACCAACACCTGGGTTGTAACATGTGCAAGATGTATGTTTCTTCCTTGAAGATTATCCATACAAGTACAGGACAATAACCCAATCTAAGACAATAAATAACCATCCCAAATAGCCATCCCTCTTTTTCCTAGTTCCCCTGGTCCTTCCATCTCCAAGTCAGATGAAATGTTTTATATAATCAGAAAGCAAGAGCTTCTAAACCAGTGGCCAGAGTTGACGAGAAATAGGTCATACCAAGGGAAGTAGAATCTTGAGTGCTTTGTGCAGAGTGTCAATTTATTAATAACTACAAGGCCGACTCTGTTTAAGGGCTAACCTGGTAACCATGTGGGGAGGGATGCTCTGTTCCTATTGGCTAGAAAAGTCTTAGAACATTACATAATTGACTGTTGCACCTACTGCTCTGTTTTGCACATTTATTAAATTACCTTGGACACACCCTTGTGCTAAAAACTTGAAAACAGCTACTATTCAGACAGGAGAATCACTGCTGGAATTTGGGAGCATAGAGTACTGAATCTTTCATTGCACCTTAGCAATCTGCTTAGTGTAATAAAAAGAAAGCCATTAGTTATAAAATTCAAAGTGGATGTTTTATTAAAACTTTCAAACGTTAAAAAAGAACAAAATAGGAAGGAGATCAGGGAACTGGAAATCAGGGCTTTTGGGCTCTATTCCCATGTCTGGTATTAGATCACTTGGTAAAGACAATTCACTTTTGCCAGCTATAAAAACAGAAATAATATTTTCTTAAGTGTCAGGGGAGTGTCATCAATTCACACTCACAAAGAGCTTTCAGAGTAATAGAAGAAAGGGGCTAAAGCAATAGTATGTGCCCTTAAATCACATGGTTTTACCCACAAGTAAAGTGTTTTGGAAAAGGATCCATGGATGAATGCAAAAATACAGGATTTGCCAAACTGGATCAGAACTATTCTAATCCCTAACAGTATGAGATTGGCTTGAGTCGTAGAGCATGAATTTGTACACCCCTCCTCAACATTTGGTAGGATTGGCTGTTATAGCTATGGCTATTCCTGACAGCCACACCAGCGTTCCATTACTATTTGAATCTTGCTCTTGATTGCTGCTAGGCATGTGCTAAGCATTATTTCTTTTTTAAAAATAGATTATTATTCTGAGCATCTGCAGCTCCCATTAGTGCTTGTTGGTGTTGAGATTCAGAACCTCACAAAATTTGGTCCACTGTTTTTTATTTAAGGACAAGAGAGCAGGGTCAGGTCATGCAGCTGCATTGGATCCCACAAACTGGGGGGAGGCACACTCCCTGATGCTGCTGTGTCCTCTGCTACAGGGAGGTGGAGGAAGGGGGCCCTGGGAGCCCATTCCATCTTCTGCACCAGGGCTCCTTCCAACCTAGCAACATCTCTGGCTGGGAGGAGGGTCAAGGAGGTCCCATTTCATTTTCTATACCAGGTAGGGCTGCCACCTATGGTCGTTTTTAACCCAACACCTCCCTTTTGGCCTATGGGAGTGTCAGGTTAAAACAACAAACCCACAGGTGGCAATCCTAACCAGTGCCCATTCCAAGCTAGCTATTACAAATAAAACAAAATAAACAATGACAATCCTATATATTACAAGTATATATGAGAACAGATGAAATTCACTTAGGAAATTGCCCCTTCGCTGCCCTTGTGGCAGTGATGGCCCACTTGCTGCGCCCTCCCCCTCTTACGCAAATGAGGCAGGCAAAGGGGGAAAAGCAAGGAATTGCCGGCCGGGCTCTCTCCATTAGCATGTGATCCGCTCGCGGGGAAAGGGAGAAGCAGCCGCCAGGGAAGGATTGCCCGGCCAGGGTTGCTAGGCAACCCTAGTCGGGGTTTGAGTGCGAAGAATGCACGTTGTCATTGGTACGCCGCCTGGAGACAGCGGTGCTGTGTGTCTCGTGGCTGCGGCCTCCCTCAGTCGGGAGTCAGTGGCCTGTTGAAGCAGCATCCCTCCCACCCGCCCAATCAACAATGTGGTAATGGTCGCTTAGCAGGGCTGGGAAGGAATTTTTGACGGGACAGCATGATTTGACCTTTGTTGCCTGTTTTTTCGCCTTCCTCTCATTGTTGGGGTCATTTGGCTCAATTGGAAATTAACCCTTGTAGTTAATCATTGAAAGTTGCTGCTGTTTACAATTTGTCGCACTCTGCAGGGGTCCAGCACAGAAGTTCAGATAGGAGATAGTTAGAACGAGGCATCTCCTTAAGAGATGGGGGAGGGGGCGACACCAACCACATTGGCAGGGTATGACAAGCGGTGGAGTAAACCCCCTGGGAGAGGGTTGTAGGGATATGTATTGTCCCTGGCTCGAGAGCACTACCCTCCTTCCTCAGGCCTGGAAAGGGCCTTGCCCCCCTCCTATAGCCCGTTGCGAGGGAGGGGGAGATGTTTGACCAAGTTAAGAGTCATCGGCACCAAATGGTATATTCGGCCAATGTCTGAGTTATGGTTGTTGTGCAGGAGGTGCTGGACCCAAATCATCGAGTGATTGCCCCCCGCCCATTCCAATCTGAAGTAGGGACGATTGGAATAAAGAGTGCAGCCGTTAAAACCCACATGATGTGTCCTGTCTCATGTGGGGGGGTGCGTCGGCAAGCGAGGTGTGCCAGGGTACTGCAGGAGATAGTGCTTAGATGGAGACTGAAGTGCAGCATGCCATCCCCACCTCTGTACCCTCTGCCTCACCCCATCCGGTAGCTGTGCCCGAGAGGGCAACCTCTGCTTCTGTGTTTGTGCAGCTCAAGTCTAGAGCGATTTACAGTGCTAGACAGTGAAATCTTCCTATTAAAAAGGATTACAAATTACTGTCTGATCCACTAATTAGGAATGGGAGACAAGAGCATCTTATGACAGCGACTGCTAACAGCCATTCAGAAATGGCTGGGAAGGCATTTAGGTGCTGTTAGCGCACAGCAACATGACTTTGCATCTGTTTTATGATAAACGAACCAGAAATCCATAAGGCTGCCCATTTGCCCCTTTGTGCCTCAGCACAGCGAAAGCCCAGCCTGCTCAGACCGTCTGTTTACGGGGGAGGAATTCACAGTTATCCCCTTCTACGGAGCTGAGCTTTGTCTGCAGGATATCCAGAGGCATCTTGGCTCTCATCCCCGTCGCTGTTACTTTATATTTATTTAACAAAATTAAAAAGTGCTTAGCAGGGTGATCTCAGGCAGAGGAGACAAATTGAATCTTCATGCTGCTTCCAGAGCGAGGAAATATTGTATACAGACAGACGGAGAGGTTACTTGTATGTAACCAGTCACATGATCCTCACAGGGAGCATTTAGAAGGACACTGCCCCTTATTTTAGTCTTGATTTAGTTGCACAATTATTTCCTCCTCTATAGCAAGATTCAGAGAGTCTGGACGTCTACATGAATGATAAGAATATCCAGACCTAGAATGCTTAATGCAGCCACATTTTGGAAGGAATATAAAACCCCATGCTTCAGGTCTAACACCAGTCTCAAACTGTTACTGTTAAGTGTCTGGATGAAACCTTCACAGGAACAGATCATTCCACATCTGCCTCCTCTGAAGCATCAGTCTGCTGGCCACTCTCAGAGACAGGATGCTGGACCAGATGGGCCATAGGTCTGAGCCAGTCTGGCAATTCCTGCATTCCCATGAACAGAAACATGTTGAGCCTGCGCTTTTCACAGGATGGGAGTGGGTGGAGGGTGGGAACCCTCATAATATTCTTGATCTTTCCAGGTATTCTGCCTGGAAACTGCTGATGACATCAAGGTCTCTGGGTGCCTGCAGAGCAGACAAGGATACCTAAGCATGAGAATCGTGGAGATCCTTGAAGAAGATTTCTTTTCCCAAATCATTTGTGTCCCTTTCCATTAAAGGGAAAGGAGATGGTAGCGATGAGGGAAGAAAGAGTCAAAGAACTCAAGTGGTGGGGCGGATTTCTTTATTGACTCAGACTTTGGCCGTTTTTAAACAAGGGGGGGGGGAGAGGTCAGGTCCGTGTGCAGTGGGTGGAGCGCCGCTGCGTGGGCTGGGGGTGGGGAGGGTGCAGATGGGCACACCCCCATCTACACCCACCTCCACGCATGGAGCAACCTGCCTTTTCGCCAGTTGCTCCATGCGTGGGTCATGGGAGTGCGCGCCCACGCACCTTCACATTCAAACAAGACGCTCCCACACGTGGACACTGTCCACACATTCCACAATAATTGGAAAAATGGAAAAAATCAATTTCAAAAGGTTTTTAATAAAGTATAATATTTTCCTAATACACTTAAAAGTAAATAAAATGAGTCCATAAGCAAATTTCCCATTTGCAAAGTCCTCTGATTTGAACGGGAGCTAAGAGAATTCAGAGATTCACAAAGCTGGGGCATAAGTAAGGGTGGTTTTACATGTTACATGAACCACATGTATGAAATGGTTCCCCCTGATCTCTCCCCAGCCAGGGCTGCTGCTGACTAGCCTATCATTATTATTTATGTAGAACCAGCAATGTACCTGGCACTGTACAGTACGGGTTAGAGACAGGAGCAAATAATCTGCCCTGAGGGAGAGGGAGGAGAACACAGTGAGAGACAGGGACACATTCAAGAAGTTAAGAAATTACAGGTGCATGTGCTTAGCTTAGACAAGGGGGGGGCTTCATGAAAGCTAAGGCAGTACAGAGGGCCATTTTACATGAGACGCCCCGCCCCCACCTTTGCCCACATGGGCGACTGGGTGTGCAGGGGGGGGCATCTGTGCGACTGCCGGTAGGAGTGAGTGCGCGCTCCCACGCTCCACCCATTGCCCACCCACGGAGGCATTGGGGAAAACAGAGGTGCCGCCATGCGTGGAGATGGGTGGAGGTGGGTGGGCATCCTTGTGACTGGCTGTCCAGCCACATGCCGCCACCTCCACCCATCTCGCCCACACCATGGCTCCTCCAGCAGCCTGTTTGAAAAGGGCCAGAGAGAAGCATAAATGACAAACAATCTATGGGAGTGAGGAGCTAGGAGAAGCCTGAGAGAAGAGGTAGGATTTAGGAGGAATCTGAAGAGAGAATGTGTTCAGTGACAAAGTTCCAGACCTAGATCCCAGATCTCAAAGTGAGATGGTCTAGGAATTGGGATACTCTGGGGCGGGTAAGGGTGGTGGCAGAGGAGAAGTGACCTTCCCAGTCCAGAACATAGTGGGAAATGAGGGTAGAACAATGGGGAAGAGCAAGGTCAACATGAAGAGTCTTGAAGGAGAGGACAAGGAGTTTGTACTGGATGCAAAGGGGGAGAGGGAGCCAATGGAGGGAGGGGAAGAGGGATTGAACATAATCAAAGCAGCAGGTGAGGTAGATAACTTGGGCAGCAGAGTGCAGCAGAACACAAGTGAGAGGCTCAAGGTGAGCGCAGTGAAGGCCAGTAAGAAGATGAAGTAGTCAAGGCGAGAGATTACTAGAGCAGTGGTCCCCTACCTGTGACTTGCAATGTCCTTTCATGTTGTAAATGACAGCACAGTAAACAAATGCAAAATAGGTATGAGAAAGAGCGGAAGGGAGAGAAGGAGAGGGAGCATGCATGCCTCAGAACCAGCAAGGAAAAGGTTAAAATGTGCCCAATGCTCCTGTGGGTGTACTGCTGTACTTGCCCTTTCTGCTGCTCTAGTGCCCAGAGTGGCTCACCATTAATCTTGAACTCTGAAAATGGCTTGCAGCCGCAAAAAGGTTGAGGACTACTGGACTAGAGTCCTTCCTCTGTTCACCTGCAGCAATGCTGGCTGGTCCTGGTAGAGGCCAACGCTACTGTAAGCAGATTGGGATGGTGATGCCATGTGTCCTACTGGCTACAGGATTTCCCATATGTGCCTCTCCATGCCCTTGATACAGACTGGAGAATGTGTGACAGCATCCTGGGATGAGACAGAATGCAGATACCCATGACTAACACCAATAAGGGAGGGGATTTGTGGGGTGGCTGTTATATCTATGGAAGGTCGTAGGGATGAAGAAAGGGGGATACATACATGAGAAAATTAGATGTGGAAATCCAAGGGACAAGAACTAGGAACTAAAGGGATTAAATTAGACAAAAGAAAATGTGGCTGAATTCTAGGAATGGTTTCTGAACAGTGAGAGCTATTCGACTGTAACAGTAGTAATGCACGATAATCTCTCCGGGGAACAAACAAGCCTGAGCTAGCTGAGAAGTGAGGGGTACGATGTGACGCGCTAGCTTCCTTGCTGCTTGCATTGCTATGGTTTGTAGCAATTGATTCCTTCCCCCCCTGCTTGGACTGAGCAGATGACAACCTGGCTCCAGTTTCATTTACATTGTCATTTGTGCGCTGGCATCACGGACATGTCAGCAGTGCTGTTCAGAGATTTATATTTGTTTGCTGCTGACCCAGTATTGCCAGCACAAAGTATTCAAAAATCATGACTCAGGGCCAAAATATCAGATTGGTTTAGAATTCAGGGAGGTTTAAAGAGCAGTAAATGCCAGGAGTGTTTTTATATGCATTCTGATTTTGGAATCTGGAAAATTTTACTTTTTCAAGCTTTTCTATGCAACCACGAGGGCAAAGATGAAAGTTCAAGTCCCCCTCTGTTCCCCATTTCCTTCCCAACTCCCCTCCTCCTGCCTTGGTCTTATTGTCCTGCTCTCTCTTTTTTCCCCTTGATGAGATCACCTCCATCCACTTGCTCCTTGCCCCTATCTCTTCTCATCGCCTAACTGCAATTGCCCCCTGCACACAGGACACGTATGAGGAATACGCAAATTTTAGAGGACACGTATGAGAAATACAGGTTGCACGGCTGCATTGGCTGCAATGTCTGGCCACCCTAGTTGCACATCATCAATCTCTCCCTCTCTACTGGGTCCTTTCCATCTGCTTTCAAACATGCCATTGTCTCCCCTATCATTAAGAAGGCCACACTTTGCCCCTTTGATCCATCCAACTATTGCCCTATCTTACACCTCCCCTTTGCTTCCAAGCTCCTAGAGCAAGCTGCCTACACATGATGTCTTGACTTCCTTTCTTCCAATTCTTACCTTGACCCCTTTCAATCTGGCTTTCACCCTCTCCACTTGACCAAGACTGTCCTTGCTAAAACCACTAATGACCTCTTAGCCAAGTTCAAGGGCTTCTATTCCATTCTTATCCTGTTCAATCTCTGTCGCTTTTGAAACTGTTGAGTATGGCCTCCTCTTTGGGTGATTTCAGACGTGACGGGTGGCAGCATTGACCCCGGGCCGTGGGGTGGTTCAGACCATGGGCAGGGGTGAAGGGGCACGCCAACAGATGTTTTCCCCTTTGCCCCCGGCCGTGGGGATCGCCGAACCATGGCCCAGGGTCAATGCTGCTGCCCGTCACATCTGTTGGGCAACCCCTCCCCCCAAAGGGGGCAGGGTCATGCAATGCAGCGTGCGACCGCACAGCCCCACCCCCTGCGCTCCCCGGCCACCCGCCCTACCCGAGACAGCAGCTGCCACCGCCCGCCACCAGGACTACGGAATGCGGTGAAGGTAAGGTAACAGATGTTACTTTTCCTTCACCATGTTCCAGATTGCCCCTAACCATGCTTCGTTCGCCGCCGTGGTGCTGGAGAACAAAGCATGGTTAGGTTCACCGTGGGGGGTGGTTGACTGAGGTGAACATCTGGATGCGAGCAAACAGACGTTCACCTGCTTTCAACCCCCTCCACGGTTGACTGCAGTTGACTGAGGTGATTTCAGACAATGTAACATCTGAAATCACCCTTTGATTCATTTTTCTCCCTTGGTTTCCATGTCACAGTTCTCAACTAGTTCTCTTCCTCTCTCTCAAACCACTCCTTCAATGTCTCTCTTGCTGGTACCTCTGCTTCATCACTTCCTCTCTCTGTTGGAGTTCAGAAAGGCTCTGTCCTTGGACCTCTTCTCTTTTCCTTTTACACTCTATCTCTGGGCAAATCATTTAATTTCACAGCTTCCAGTATCACCTGTATGTTGACAAAACTCAGCTCTCTCCACTCCCTCACCATCCCCTTCCATCCCGTCTCTTATCACCAACTGTCTTCTTTGATATCTCTACCTGGATGTCTCACTGCTAACTCAAACATAATACAGCCAGACTGAACTCCTCATCTTTTCCCCAAAATGTTCCCCTCCCTCTTTCCTCTCAATTTCCATCGATGGTGTTACCATTCAGCCTGTTCCTCAGGCACATAGTGTAGGGTTCATCTTTGACTCCTCCCTCCCTTTTACACCTCAGATCCAGTCTGTTCCTAAGTCCCGTTGTTTTTCTCTGCATACTAGTGCAAAAATCCATCCTTTTCTTACTGTTTCCACTGACAAAACCCTAATCCATGCTCTAGTCATCTTTCCTTGACTACTATGCAACTTCCTCCTTGCTGGTCTCCCCTGCTCTGACCTCACCCCTCTCACTTCCATTCAACGCTCCGCTGTTAAGGTCCTCCACCTTACAGTACTTTGACTATATTCAGCCCCTCCTCTTCACCCTCCACTGGCTCCCCCTGTACATTCAGCACAAGCTCCTCCCTACCTGAATGCAGTCAGCACAAGCTACTTGGACCTTTTTACACAGACACTCCACCCCCCACCCCCTCGCCTATGCGTGTGACTGCATGGGCAGGAGGGGGCATCTGTCTAACTGCTGCAGCCAGTGGGTGGGGGTGCACGTGCACTCCCGTGATCCACTCATCTCCACCCATGCATAGAGGCATTGGAGGCAACAGAGGCCATTTTAAAACAGACCGCATGGGTGGGCGGATGGGTGTGCAGCTGCGGTGGGTGGAGGTGGGTGTGCGGCCTTTTCCCCGGGCTCACACCCACTTCCACCCACGGATCCTCCTCCGGTTTGCCGGATGGCTCCGTGGGTGGGTGATGGGTGGAGGTGTTATGAATTGGCATAGGCCTAACAATTTCCCTGCTACAATGTAACCAAAGCAAAAGTGTTTCTTTTGACACAAATATGCCAGAACAGACATTGAATGCTATTGTAACTTATTCTTTGCTGAAATGTAACCAAAGTACACTGGATGTATAATCATGATATTGTAACTGAATGAAACTTTTGTGTAAGCCATTGTGTTCATTTAAGATTACATAGAATGTTAAGTTAGGTAAGGCATTAGTTGGTTTTTACTTTTAAGATTATGTAGAATGTTGTAAGTTAATTAAGACATTAGTTAGCATATGCATTGATTCACTGACTTAGATAAGGAACAAATGTGCTAGGAGTAAATGGTCAAATGGTCAAGGAGGAAGTAAATTACAGGATAGTATGTGAACTGGTGTGAAGGAGGCAATATTCCTGTCTATTAGGTGCCTGAGAGAAAGCAGAGACCTTGTGTTCCCAAGCAAATCTGAATAGTTTATAACTTACAGGGACACTGAGAACAAGGAAAGGTCAGCAATTGATAACAGAACCAAACGGTACCAGAGAAAAACAAGATGACTTGGTCAGACAATAAGGCACCTCCAAGAGGGGGTTGTGGGGTGCTCAGGGCCAGGGAGTCAGGCCCTCCCTCCGGAAGGAGGAGGGGTAGGACCCTATCGGTCAGGGCAAACCCCCAAGCCAATGACTAAGCAGAAGGTACCCCAGATCTGATCAACCAATGAGAGTGCTCCACAGGTTTAGCACTGACAACCCTGCACTATGGATAATCATAAGGCAGTCACTGGATAAAAAGGCTAGCTTTAGACAGAGAAGTTGTCTTTCACGGTCCTCAGTCGCTAGCCCTTATCAGGGTGCCGACAAGCTCAGTGATTCGCCCTCTTTGGGACTTCTCCCTAGGAAGTCCTGCAACTTGCTCCACAGCTAGGCTCTCTCTCTCTCAGCATCGTTGGGCCCCCTTCCTGCCCTCCTTCTGGAACCAGACCGTGGACCTCTGAGCACGTAAGAATATGTGCTTTGTATGTATTTGAAGTGGCCAGAGTAGGTGAGGGATCATATGTTAAAGGTGCAAATGCTTCATTTATAATTGGTATGTTAAATTGTGTTGCTATCATTGAATAAAAGGTCTATTTGATTGAACAAAAGAGTCATTATTAGAAATAGCAAGAGGAGTAATTCCCCACCCTCTCAAACACAGTAGTATTTCCACTTGATCCCAGAAATTGAAAGGGACCTGCTTCACCAGGGTGCAGAAAGGCAGCTGAACCCCTTTTATTTCTTTTCAGAGGTGGATGTTGTGCTGGAGCATGCACACACCGCCAGCCACTGCCCGTGGTGTCCCCGGGGGTGGGGGTGTCCGTGTAAAAACAGCCAGAGGTACCACTGTGCATGGAGATAGGTGGAGGTGGGGGGGCATCAGTGTGATGGGCCACCCATGCACTGCACACCCGTCGCAGCACCCATCTTTCTCCCACGTAACATGGCTCCTTCCCAGTCCATTTAAAAATAGCCCTTGGCTCTACCTTCAAGGCTCTTCATAACCTTCTCCACACTGGTTTCCTGCCACTGTCACATATCCATCCGGGAGCTTCGCAGCTGCTGTGCCACCATCCTTCCCTGTCTCAGCTCCCTTGCTCCTGAGAATGTAGTCGCCCTTTTCCCTTGCTACCCGCTCCCCATATGCCTGGAACTCCCTTTCTGAATATACTGGTTCTACTTCTTCCCTCCCAACCTTCAAAATCAACCTTCTCGGTTGCTACCCCCGTTTTGTGGAACTCCCTTCCCCAGGAGATTTTCCCAGGCCTAAGCATCTTCCAGAGGCAGTGAAAAACTTTTTTATTTGAAAAAGCATTTGGTGGCCAGGAATAGAGGTTGGCGGTTGTGGGGAGGTTTTTGGTAGGAATGAGGGCTGGGGCTTTTTGGGGTGGGGGCTGCCATCAGGTTTTCTGTAGCTCCTCATCCTCATAGACTCCTCACTGATGCCTCTTCTTACATCCTTCACTCAGGCCCTTTCCAAATGGGTGCAGGTGCGTGGGGGATGGGTGGGCGGTGCGGTGGGTGGGCGGTGCATGGGGGTGCATTCCCACAGATCCCCACCCACCTCCATGCACAGAGCATCTGCCATTGGCGCCCATTGCTCCATGCATGGGTGATGGGTGGGGGTGGGATGGAGTGCGGGAACGCACAGGCACCCCCACCCACCAGCCGCAGAGTTTGCACAGATGCCCAACCATTGCCCTGCACCCGCCACAGCATTCAAACAGATGCCCCTTCCCCCACCAGCACACATGGGTGAGGAGGGGGGCCATCTGTCTTAAAAGGGCCTCAGAATCCCCTTCTTCCCTGTAATTAAGTTAAGCACGTGCCCCTGAGACTTCTCAACTTCATGAATGTATCCCTGTCCCTCCCTTTGTTCCCCTCTCCCTTATCTTTCCTAGATTGTTAGCCCCTTGGGGTAGGGATCGGTCTATAACTACTGATTGTACAGTGCCAGGTATATTGCTTGTGCTATATAAATAATAAAATAAAAATAATACGAATATAAAGAGGAATTTCAATTAATCAGATAAGTCCATGAGCTGATGCCACTGTGACTGTGTTAAGGCCAATAAAGAAGAGCTTGAACATAGTTTATGGGCTAAGCTTCCTGGGAAAGAGGACTATTTGGCAGAAAGGAGGTGGAGGGAAGGTCATTTTCAGTGGGGAAATGTTTTATTATTATTGTAGAATCATAGAGATGGGATGGTCAAATTATGTCTTTTATTGGACGAACTTCTGTTACTGAGAATATGCATGTTTTCAGGCCACAGAATCCTAACACTCCACTACATCATAATTTTAGAACAGACTTTTCAGACTGTCCTAATCTACCTGTGCAAAAATGCACGTGTAGCCATTCACTACGTATCCACATCCTGTTTTGCAGAAGCAGTTATCAGTTTGCATATGTAGAGATATATTATTCTTGGATAATAGAAGGAATATGGAGTCACTATAGAAGGTTAGATTTTGATCCAGAATTACCCAACAAGACTGGTATAACAGTTATGCTAATAAACATTAATAATTACAAGCATCTTTATCTCAGAATTTCATCCACATTGTCTAACATTAGTTGTCTCAGCTGCTCCAGCATACCCTTTACGTCATCCCACCCAAAAGCTGTGCTCATGAGTCTATAGTTCTGTAGCTCAAATAGAAACATTAAAGGCCAGAATTTCAAAAGCACCCAGCAGCTTCTGACACATCTTTTGACAATCTGGCCCTAATTTCAAGACTCACTGGTCCATGAGAGTTATCATCCCAACTTACAAAATAAGGCACAGAATTAAGTGGCTTCTCCAAACTCACACTATGAGTGGGAGATAAGGTGAGGCACAGAACCCATTAATCCTTCCTGAGTCTCAGATTCATGCTGTAAAAACACTTCACCACACTGCCTCCCTGTTCTTGAGTCCTCTTTCCCCCTTTTTAATATCCCTCACATATCATATTCTCCTTAGAGCCTTTAGCAAAAAGAGTGAGAATTGTGAACGCTCAGAAATGTTAGGTCGGGAACAAGTTCTTAGGAAGTCCCCCCAATCGCCTTCAAAACCATTCATTGGTGACAGAACAAAATTCCCACTTATCCCTCCTCACCAGTGTGGGCAGCCTTGAGTCCCAGTATTTCTCAATATTGTTTCATAACCCCAGGGTCAGAGGGACTCACACACCTTCTCCAAACTGGGAACAGAGAGGCAGTGTGGGGAATGAAAAGATAGAGGAGACATAGAAAGGACAGGTTGTAATGTATGTCACAGACCTATTTCCACCGAACGTGATGGGAGAACAATGGAGTCAGATCTCTTCTTCCTCTTCCTCTTCATGAGTGAGAGACTACAATAGCTGGACTGTGGCTTTGTGGCAGGCAGTATCAGAATCAAAGAGTTGCCTCAGTATCTCTCTGTCTGAGTTTAACATATAGAGATATCTCACTCTCAGTCGGTGAGACATTTAAGTTCCATCAGGCTCCCCTGACATCATGGGCAGTGATGGGCTGAAGTAAAAAGGTAACAACTAGTGGCAAGGAGATATTCTACAAATTGATTGCTATGGCTAGAAATGGGTTAGGGTCTTGGAGCTGGTGCGGCCTCATCAACTTATATCTCTCTCCTCCATGGCTAAGTCTTAAATCTAGTATTAATAGTGAGTAACCAGCAAAGGGGCAAACAAATAGCTTCCTTATGAGCCATGAAATGAATTTTTCCTTTATTATTATTTTTATTTCTTTATTTTTGAAAGGTTTTCTTTTTTACCAATTTTAACAATAGAAACTCAGGTCTTCTCTTCCCTTCCTTTCTTCTGTGGAACACGCTATGCATGACTAGAAAACTAACACCATTACAATTCTAGAAATGCCCCACACGTAACAGATTACTTGACAGCTGAAAAGAGAATTTTAGCTGTTATATTTACACTTCCTTTTTTGTACTGAGAAAGAGGTCACCCCAGTTTTCTATATCTCTAGTAGAACAAAAAAGAACAAGTGTTAATAAGGACAAGCGTTAAAAAAGGACAAGATAAAGAAGAGTTAATATTTTGAAAGCTTTAAAAAATCACCATTCATTTTTTTAATATATCCAGGCCAGTTTTCTACATCAAAGCCAGTGCAAAAAAGGGACAAAGTCTGATCTGACTTATACCTGTGTTAATGAACCAAAGGAAAAAACGTAACAGTTTAAAAATAAACTTAAATGTACAAGAGTTTTCTTAAAATACACACAAAACCCCAATACAGTACAAGTCAATTACAATTCAAAACACCTTCCACTCCATACATTGCAACAAAACATAAACGCCAAAAAACATAGAAATTAATTCACAATTAGAGCAATATTTAATATTTTATCAACATACATGTAATGTCTGTACTAAATTTCTTACCATACATACTTCATTTTTAGCAATAACTAAACTTGCACATTTTACAATTATGAAACTGATTATCATAATTTGACAAGGAACAATTGTGTCAGAGTAATTTAAGTCTGTTATTTACATGTATACAAATTGTGTACAGTTCATACAATGAAGTAAAGAATGTGAGTG
>QEPC01004800.1:283264-309490 GCA_003113815.1 Sphenodon punctatus | reverse complement strand
CCCTCTTCTTCCTCCTCCCAGCATCCTTATTACAGAAAACTGTCCCCTGTCATTCATATATATACCTGGCATTGTACAATCACTAGCTCTAGACAGGTCCATCCCTGCTGAACACCCATCTCCCTTTTCAGGGTTAAAGACCAAGGGATGCAGTGTTCAGCAAACATGACCCTACAGCACAGACAATGCACAGCTCTGGAGTCCCACAGCACCCCACCCCCCTCAGCTCCAGACTAGAGCCCCAGTTATTACCCAAATAACTGCCTTTGGGCTCCACCCCATTTGGGGATCGGTCCCACTCCCTCCAGCACCACCATTCCTGGGGAAACCCTTTCATAAAGTCCTGAGGAAGGGAAGTTGTGCCCCCATAATCAGTTCATGCGGCCCCCACCCCATAACCAGTTCATTGGCACCCCTGCCCCCATATAATCAATTCACGCTGCCCCCCACCTATAATTCGGTTGCCCTGAGTGGCCCAAAAGCTTGTTTATTTCCACCAACAGTAGTTGGTCCAATAAATGCTATCATTCAAACCACTTTGTCTCTCTGTCACTTGGGACCAACATGGCAACCACACTCTCTCTCTGTATTGCATCCAAAGATGAAAGAGAGTATATCTCTCTGCAACTTGCCACTGCCTGCACTGTGCATCTTCCAGCTCTGCAACTACTTCCATCCACCCAGCTGAGTCTCTCTCTACTGAAGGTCTGTTGATCTTGGTCATATCTTGTCCAATATAGCAATGCACTTGCTTTTCAGTCCCAGGGCTGGCTTGACTCCAGACTTATAATAGGTGTTCGCTCCCTTGTAACAACAACAAAGGCATACTTGCTTCTCTGTGTATTATGTCTGGGAGTGAGATTGCATCTGCTCACTGTGTAAACAGGGAGGGCATTGTTTGCTTCCAGCAGAGGTCTGTTTGTCAGGTTGCTCTGGAGCTGAGCTGGTAGTATATTGATTTCAGCACCCTTGTTCCCTTCATGTGACACACAGATTCCAGTATACTGTATGTGGTAGAAACCTGTGTTTGCAACTGCTTTCTGAATTAACAAGGTCTTATCACTGTAGCTAATGTTGAATTCTGCTTAACGATTTGCCTCTCTCCACTCTGGGGAAGACTACTGGAAAGTTCTCCACATCACCTATATTTTATTATTTTCCCAACCTATGCTGGATAACAGTGAGCAGCAGCTAGAGGCTGACATAATACGGATAGATATGTTCCCCTCTCCTGTGTCTTTCCAAGATTGTAAGTCCCTTGGGGCAGGGACCTGTCTTCAACTAATGATTGTACACTGCTAGGTACATTGCTTGTGCTATATTAATAAATAAATACTTAGGATCAGTGCTACAAAGTTACTGTCAGGATGGGGCCCCATGGGAGTAACTCCTAGGAGCTGGGTGACCAAGAGGATGCACTGTAGCTGGTGAAAGAACTGCCAAGAAACCTCCATTATTAACAGAAAAGGAGATTATCCAGAGCAAACAGATAATCTGCAAACAGAAAGCCTTCAGCACTGGATGCTTCCTGGCCGAGTCAAGGAAGAGGAGACTGGGAGGCAAAGCAAGTGGGATCAAGCAGGGATCAAGGAGGAAATAGCTAAATAAATCAGCAGTTAGGTCTCACTTGAGGCACAGCACAGGCTAAAGCATTGGCCCTGAAGGATACAGTGTAAGCAATCCTGAAAGGAATTGGCTTGGCACAGCTCCAGGGCCTCGACTGCTAGTGCAGAGATTTCTGTTCTGAAGAGTCTTCAGAACAGAAATCTCTGCACTAGCAGCCAAGGCCCTGGAAAGAGGAACTAGCAAGGTGAAAGTGAAAATCTGAAGCTTGGGCAGCAGGGAGAAGGGATTCAGGGTCTATCCCACTAGGTCATTCCTCTTAAAGCTTTATAAGCCAATTATCCAGTACTTCCCATTACCCCTTAGTTCCATACAGCTAGGGAGAGCTCTCCTAAGAGACTTTCTTAGAATTGGGGTCTGCCCACCCCATTCCACTCTCGGTAAAACCTCTAATAAACAAAGGAGTAGTTGGGTTTTTCCCTCTTTGGGAAAGCAGGAGTTTTAAAGACAAGTTCAAACTTGGGGGTGATCCTAAAGTTGATCAATCAAAATTTCAAAAGTATGGGACACATGGAAGCTGTGTAGTTTCGAAGTAAAGGATGTCCATTATGTTCTATGGAGCTGCGTGAGTTCTTTAGAATAAGAGTCTGGTAATGCTAAGTGATTCCAAAGCGTTAGCCTGTCAGTGTCCAGACACTGGGGCCAATGCTAGTCAATGTTTGCTGGGTTATTTATTTTCAGAGCAAATTTCTGAAATACAAAAATGTTTGTTTCAGACCTTTGAAAATGTTATTGTTCTTAATTGAGAAACGTATTATGTTTGTTTTTCAGTCCATTTCATTTGCTAATAAATAAATAAAGCAAAAAACAAATGGCTCCTTTTTGAGATGGGAATCTGGAACTGCACACAATATTGAAGCTGTGGGCAATGGGCATGCCTTGGATTTATATAGTGGCATTTTGACATTTTCAGTTTCATTTCCTATTCACTTTCATATAATTCCTAACATTGGGTGTTTTTACACACACATTTCTCCTGCATGTTTGCTGTTACATCCTGAACTTTCTGTGTGTCTAAATCACTCACCCAGATCTTAAATATCCAGATCTTTGAACTTCTGCACAGAACTTCTCCCAGAACGTTTGTGTGTAAAACGTTCTCCTGCTAAACTGATTTGCTTCAGGCAGTTGTGGTCACTTGGTTTCTATGGCAGCCCCTCACGTCTACAGCTGAGGCTTCTTTAGGCTGCCTCAGGGCAGTTCATGTGTGTGTGAAAAATGCATGAGGAACTTACTTGTGAACTTGTAAACCCAGAAGATTGAAAAATCCAGAATTTTAAGGTGTATGCAAAAATGCCCATTGTTTGTCTTTTTGACCGCTGCTGCACAAAGGCAACGCTAGTTCTGGGGTTTACTTTGCAAGGAGAACCGCATTTTTAGAATGGGCTCATCCAAGCATAACATGAACAGTTAAAATGGGAAAGCAGAGTAAGCTTGGACTTCAGAAGATTCCGATTTCCACCTGGTTTCCTCTCTGTTCTTCTCCCCGCTGCAGGAAGAAGGAAGCAGTAGGGTAGAACATGAATGAATTGGAGCTCACCAAGGGAGACTATGCATAAGGAAAGAACAGCTTTGTTTGGCATTGACCAATCCAACAGAAACCCAATACTCAAATATAGCTGCTCCAGGATACATAAAGTTCCAGAGAATAAATCAATAGACTGCTACTTAGTGCCCAGGTTTGAGAATGGATTGCTCTGTGGCCATTAATCAACCAACATGTTAGCAATCAGGAATCACCATATGCTTTGTTTAAAAGTACATTGGCAGGGATGAAGAGGAGGTCCAAGCTAGGTAGGAGTCTGCCACAGGCTTTTTCTTTCTTGGCAAAAGGTTGGGTTAGGTTACAGGCATCAGTGCCTCCCTAACTGGACAGTTACATGAACATCAAAGAAGACAATAAAATGCTGTAGGATTAAATTTTTAAATGATATATACAGTCTCCACTGATGCTCAACTGAATACATCATCCCGCCCATCTTCAGAACCTTCCACAGGCTCCCTGCCACATTCATTACTGTCTGTTTTTCAAATGCATCCAGTGGACTTGTCCATCTTTCCTCTCTGGATCTTTTGCAAACACAAGAATTCCGTAGCTCAGTCCCCATACTTTTATGTCTGCTCTGGTCTCTGTGCTGAATCAGGTGAGACTTTCCTAGTGCAGACATTAGTAACAATTTTGCTCTTGTAAAAAACACCCCTTGAAAATGCAGAATCCTGGAACACATTGAGAAAATGTGCCCTTATCCTGGAGAGAGTAAACATTCAGCACAATAACCCTCCACCCCCTTGTTTATTATTGTCTGTCTCCATTTCATGACTGGAGTTTGGTGAATTGTGATTGGTGGCTGGTAGCTGACAAATCCCTGACATTACTTCAGACGAATTGCTGAATGCAGGTGTCTTCGCAATAGTCCTACTCTGCAACAACGTAGCCTGGCCAATGGCTATGTCTGTGAAAAAGAGACCATTGCAGCAGGTGTATCAGGTTCCCAGACAACATCGGCATGTTGATTTTCAGGTCTCATCAAGAGCTTTCATTGTGATGCTGAAAAACCAGTCCACGCAGCACACACACCCTGCAGCACACCTATCTGCCTCCCTAAGGGGCATCAGTACAGCAATACTAGGAATAGGCACTAAACAAAGGAATTTGTTAACAGAAGGAACATGGAAGTCGTTTGCTGAAAATCTATAACCTGTGAGGGTACAAGCAGCCAGCTAAAATAGAACTCTCTCGCTCCCTTTGAGGTGTTGTCAACACAGAGGGTTTTCTTGTGGGAAGCTGTATGGAACAGTGTATTGTCTAATTATATCTGCTCCTTGGCCCACTGGGAGGCACCCAGAGAGAGGGTGTCCTCATTTAGTTGGCTCTCTATATCCCCCTTCTCCTCTACATTGCAGGCAGTAGTGGTAATTCCAAAACAATGCTCCTGGTGAGCAGAACAAAATCTTCTCCTCACTATGCTCTGAAAAGGAGGGCAATCCTAACCACCCTCAAAAGCCAACAGGCTTTGAGAACAGCCCTGGAGAGTGGGAGGGAATCTGTACTTACAAGTGGGCTAGAAGACAGGTCTCTTCACCATTGCAGCTGTACCAGTTGTGAATTATGCACCCATTTTTTCCCCTAATGGAGGCAAGGGAGGCTGCACAATAAAGTTTTACATTTTAAAGATTCTATCTAGTGTGACTCTGAAAGTGGCAAGGAAAGGACTGCAAAAGTGTGTGTGTTGGGTGAATTCACCCTCCCATTTGGTCCCTGAAGACCTGCCCTGGAGCCTAGAACTCCTGCCTCCTAGAAGCCCCACTCTCCCTCTCACCAGTGACCAGGACTGGCCTTAGAATTTACGCAGCCCAGGGTGAAGATAAAACAATAAGGTGGCCGTGTTTGGGGCCCTGCTGGTAGGAAATGGGGGCCCCATGGCCAGCCCTGGTGGAAATGGGGGCCACTGTGGGGGCTGCTGAAGTAGAAAAAAGAGTGGGGCATGGAGGAAAGGCCGCCCCTGCCAGTGTCAGTAACTATCTCTGAAAGACATCTACTGCCCTCTCTTTTCCTGTCATGTGTGTGCCTCGCAGAGAGAAGGCCAAGAGCAAGAAAAGCAACATGTGTTGCTAAGAAATAAAATGACATGCTCGAAAGTAGAAGTAGCGGGCATCCCTCTTTCCTCCTCCCCTCCCCATCCCCACATTTAAAAAACTGAGAGGACCGTGGCTTTGGCCTAACTAACTCTTTGGCCTCACTTCTGTCACTCACATTCTCTACTTCTGCCTGGGAGTGCAGTTTTTGCTATGAGCTAGCCTTAAAGGGGCAGCTCTCCACAGTTTTAACCTCCAAATCCCAGCATAAAGTACACCTCTACATATGGCCAGATATGCAAATTTTAGACAACGCTTAACTCTGATGGCCAACTCTGTTAAATCAATAGCAGTAACGGATTCACAAACTTCAGCACCTGCTCTAGCCACTAGAATGCTCCCAAAAAATCATAATGAGTTCCATGTGTTGTGTGTATCAGAGATGGGTGAACCTCCAGCCATTTGGAGGGCTGATGTAATGAAACATGCTATAACCTCTGCTAACTTGTCTATTTACACTGTAAACTCTTTGGAGTGGGGACGATGCGCAGACTGTCTCTTATTATAATGTGCTTGTACCATACCCAGCACAACAGGGGCTTAATCTTGGCTGGTGCACCTATGGGCGCTTTCCCACGATACTTACCACACACAATTTGCCTCCAGGAAAGACTCTGGGAGGCAAAGTGTGGGGTTTGTAACGTGGGACTGCTCCCTCCAGACATTTTTGCCAGCGATCATGCAGGGGATTGCAGAGCTGGATTTCTCTACTCTACAATCCTCTGCAGGATCGCTGGCAAAAATGTGCGGTGTGGGGGGAGCGGTCCCATGTTACAAACCCCACGCATGCTTCGCCTCCTGGATTCTTTCAAGGAGGCAAATCGTGCACAGTAAGTATCATGGAAAAGCATCCTGTGTGCTGTTGCAGTACACATAATGTTAATAATCCAAACTAAGCGAACTATCAGAGCCATAAAATAGGCCTGGAAATGCTGCAAGAACAGATTTCTTCATGCGATTCCTCTCTTGTACCAGCGCAGCCACAAGCATCTCTGCATTAGAGTTCTGACAGTTCACTAGCAACTAAGAAGTGCAGAATAAATAAATTAAATAATAAATAAAAGTGCAAAGTGCAAAAAGTAGCCAAGCATTCTCCAGTCATATGTGAAGTTCTGTTTGAGTGGTTGGTACTGTCAGAGAGATTATAGAGTCAACTTTGTCTCCAATACATATCCCTTAAATTTGCTGGTGGTCTACTGTAGGTCAGGGTGGGTTTGCTGCAACTGGCATAGTAGCAGGGCACTTGGGGAGTAGATACCTTGTAAGCATTTCATATACAGCACAGGTATATCCGAGTCCTAGTTTGCTGTTTCACTGTACCTCATTCCTGATTGTAGCAGGGCCTGCTATTTTGGGCTGTGACACGACTCTGCCTATGCATCACACTTCTGATCTCCAGACCCATCCCGCTATTCCAGCTCAGGGTCTTTCTTAGGCTCAGGGAGACAATTCCATTGAACTCCGGGATAATGCCATTACTTTTTCACAGTTTACCATGACCCAGGCTAAAATCAGCAGACACTCTTCACCTCCTCTGTCTCCACGCAAAACCTAGTAGCAGGGGCAACTCATCTATTAAGTGCCCCAGCAAATCAACAGTAGCTTGGAGAGATGCAAGTCCAGCTCTCACAGTCTACAAAATCCAACAGGAAATAAATTCACAGCTGTGTATGCACCGCAGTTTATCCAGTGTCCTAGTGCAGACATGCAGTTGTGATTGACCCATCAGGCCTCGGAAACAGTAGGGATTTCCAACATGACTGGGATGCTGGGCTGCACATCCCTAACCAGAGGCTGTGTGGCAACGGGGCTGCAGGGAGAAACAGCTGCTGAGCAGCAAAGGTCCACTCCACTCTCCAATAGGGCTGCAAGAGGGTGGCTCAGACACCAGCGGTCATGGGTTCCGTACAGGGCAGGCCCTCTCAGATCAGATTATAGTGTTTCCCCCCCAATGTGTTCCAAGATCAAGAGTGGACCTGGGGATCTGCCCAGCACTATGTGGGAGCTGGCCCTGCTCCCTGTATGCCTCAGGATCCTGCAGGGGGCAAAGGGAAAAGCCATCTGACTTACTCAAAACTTCATCAGCATCCACTGCCTTAGAACCTTCCCCCTCACACACAATCCTAAATTCAACATGCTTCAGACACACTGACTGAAAGCAAACAGCACCGTGAAATTGAGGGATCGGTCCAGAAGAGATGGGACAGGGGACCTGTTTGTTTGTGTTACCTCGTCATGTCCTGTCTCCATCACTGCCATGCAGCGCGCAGGCAAATTGCTAGCCAGGCAGGCTTCATTTTCATTCACAGCACATGTGCTGATTTGACTGTAACTAGGACAGTCTTGCCAGCTCCCAAGAACCCTGCATTGCCTGAGAGTGACCATGGCTTAACGTGGATTTGATTAGAGAACTCTTCCATTCCCTCAAGCTGTGCATGCAGGACAGGGAGACTGAAAAGCAGGTTTGATCCTTCTTGCTGCTGCCGTGCTGCCCCTGTCACTCAGTTCTATGGTCATTTACAAAGCAAAGTGTCCCCAGAGAGGAAGGAAGCAAGAGAGAGCCTGCATAAGGCTGCCGAGTTCCTTCTGGAGAGGCTTCTGCCAGGATGACTCCAGTCTACGGGTTTCATGGCTGGCACCTCACGTAAGTGTCTCTGCAGATGAAAAAGAAGCATAACAACAAAGGCTTCCGTCTCCTTAACTCCTTATCCGTGAAGTTGTGACTCACAGAAAGAAAACAAAAACAGACACTAATCGTTGGGGTTAGCCCTTTGGTGGAATTTTGTTAAAATGAGTGGAATGGCTGAAAGAAGCCTAGGTGTCAGGAGGGACCTAGTTAGGTGTGAGTCCAGGAAGGAAAGCAGGACAGAGCTTCTAGCCCCCAAGCATCAGAACCCCAGCTTGTAACAAAGCCTTTCAATATGCCTCCTTCCTGCCGCTCTGTTTGATCCAGCCTTATTCCTAATGGAACAGAGCTCAAGAAAGGTGACTGAGATAGTCAATAAATAAGGGCACTTTGAAGCTGGCCCCATAGTTCTGTATGGGCAGCATGGAATATCATTGTATTATGGAACATTAGGATTCCCTCCACCAACCCCACTGTTAGCGCACATGAGATTCCCTTCAAAGATACCACTGTGGCACAGAGAAATTAGCATCCTCTTTGTTTCCTTAGCTCCTTGTTGCCATCTCTAGTTCTTACCATGCCAATGTATTTCACGAGTCGTGTTCTCGGACAGCATTATGATCCTGGGTAGATAAACTCCTCTCACACAAAGCTAGTTGATGTACAACCTCCATAAACCTGAATTAGGACAGCTATTTGGAGGCCAACAAACACCAAACAGCTACCAGGCATCTAACATCCAACTGCCTAACATCAGGTGCCACATTGAAGCAAAGAGAGTCCTTGAAAACATCCAGGAGAGCATCCACTTTCCAAAGACATTCGAAAGGTGTCATCCCCTTGACTCTCTTCCAAATAACCATTTGGCCCATGCTACTGAGTATTTTCATGGCAGACTGTGCCATACTGACAGGGTGAGGGAAAACAAGCTGCCCTTTCTATAAGAAACTCTTTCATGAGAGATTGCCTGATGTTGATCTACCGTGTGATCTATTATGTAAGCTCAGCCACTTGGGGTCATGGAGAGGTGGGACATGCAGCAAACAATTACTCTCAGCAACTTAGAGGCAGCCCTCCATGAGACTATGGTAAAGCTGGGGATTCTAAGCATCTTCTGAAGGGCTACAGGGTCCATGCTGGTCATCTCCAGGCTTTCCCAGACTCCGCATTGTTGACCCTGAGGCTATTGAATGGTTAAAGTGCCTTGATGGATCAGGGCCTTTGCCTTTATTTCAATTTGAACATGTCACTTCCCTCTTTCATACAATTAATTTCTCTCTCTATTTTGTAACCTAACATGCTTTGGTACTACTCCTGCATTCATTCACACACATTTCCGGGAGTGCCCCTTGTACTTTGCAAGGACTGGCCTTCTGAAATGCCAGCAGCAGTGCTGTAGATTTTCCTGTAATCCCAGATGTCTTTCAAGGTCACCACCCAACAGATCCCCAAATGTATTTGTTGGGGACAGATAAAAGTAGGGCGCTTTTAGACGAGACACTTTTAATGTGATTTTGTAAATGTGCATTTAAATAATGCGCATTTTTAAAAACCGGTTTTGGCATTCCCTGATCATCAAAGGGGCTCAAAACCAGTTTGGAATCAGACAAAACCACATTCAAAACGGTTTTGGCTTTTACACGATCATGGCAAATGCGCATTTAAGACGGGTTAGGTGTTTAAACAAGCGTTTAAAACACACACATTTTTCACCAATCATGCACAAAATTTGTCTCGTCTAAAAACAGCCTAGGTCTTTACTCACTTTGACTATAGAAGTACGGCTGGAGTTACCCACTGGTTCAGGGGTTTGCTACTGCCTCTGCTTCTGGTAACATTACAGGAGCATGGCTGGTCCTAGAAAGCTGTTTGTGCTTCATCAAGGACCCTGCTACAGATATTGGTGTGGGGAGGGAGCATGAGATATGAATGGTTTGGGAGCTGCACCTCATCCGACGTTACTTTGGTTGCTAGGTGATTAAACCATCCATCTGTTTGTGACAGCATGGGAAATGAGTCAGTTGGTTTCCCTTCACACAAGAAAAAGAATGATTATTTCAGTTATTCCCTGCCTTTTTCTACCCAGTGGGTACACGCACCTGCCCGTACTGGCCATCTTCAGTTATGTTGAAAGGCAGATCTAGTAGGAGTGACACCCCAACAGCATAATATCATGTTCCTGCCCCCTACCAAACACAGTGACAGAGCATCATGCTGGTGGGGAGGATCATGGATGACTCAAACGGCTGTAAAATTTCAGGGATTGAAAACTCCTTATTGTAGGCAATTGAAACAGACATCTAATGAGAATGAGGCTGGTGGGCAGAGGATCGACCTCCGAAACATGAGTAGTCTTAACACATTCATCCATACATTGGCCAGAGCCATCTCGGTGGGCGAGGAGAGATCATCCTAAACAGGGAGATAGATAGCTCTAAAAGTGTATGGCCTGTTTTAACAATATGACTAAATGACCAAACTAACTGGCTGGAAAATGCAAGGCCTGAGTGAGGAAATGTTTCTATTTTTTCTTCTTCAGTTTTTTTTTTTTTTTTAAACACACCACACAGTAACAAATAACTAAGCATTACGGAATGTTCTGACTTGGGGTTTCCCCCCTCCCATTTCTCTCTCTGAGCTTTAGGCTCAGACTGTTATAGCAATTTTGTCCCAAAGGCTAGCAGCTTCCTTCACCTGCTCCTAGCTAGGATAACTAGCCACAGGTACTGGGCCAATGACCCTTTCGGAAGGACCCCCCTTGCTAGCACTTATGGTCACTTGTTTAAGGCAGTGGCTCCCTAACTTTTTGTCTGTGTGGCCCCATCTGGAGATATCCATATAATTTTGTGGCGGCAGCAGCTGCCATGCAGTCAATCAATTATCAATGGGATTGTAACCCCATCTGCAAAGAAAGCAAGGCCCAATTTGGGGTCCCAATCCACACTATAGGAACCTCTGCCCCACAAACACCTGGGGTACTATGTTACAGCTGGTTTTAGTCCAAAACCGTTCTCACACCAGAACAAAAATTCAAACTAGCTCTAGCCAAAAGCTCTATTTCGTTCATTGGGAGCAAAGCTAGCGTGTTTGGAAAGCCCATTCGAAGTCATGGTATTACTTTTCCGTGTGATGCTGTGCAGTTATGTATGGGAGGGGGAGCCGAGCCTGCAGCACTGCAAACAGGAAAGGAGGGTTTTTTGAGACCATCTCTCCTCTAAGAAGCTGCCTGCACTATGAACACACTGGGAACCTCTATCTAGAGCTATGGCTATGAATCTATTATCCAGCCCTGTCCCCCTATGCCATCCGATCAGGTCTCCACTTTCACCCTTTGTTCTGCAGCAGCTTTCAGTCGTCATATGGCACCATCTGGATTTCATTTTCTTCCAGCGAAGCCAGAAATGCCAGTGCTCATCTCCCAAACGTGAGCACTGGCTGGGGGTGGAAGACAGGCTGGGCTGTGTGGGAAGGACATTTTTCTTTAGCACATTGATCCCCAGTTTTCAATCTGTCTCCAAAGTTATTGGCTGCTGTGTTCAGGCGAAGTGCTAAAAGGATTTGGTCATGGGGAAGCAGGGGGGAAGCTAGCCCATTACTCAGCAGCTGCTGCACAGGGAGCAGTTGGGCTGCAGGCAGATGGAGTGGAGGTATCACAGTCAAGGGAGGGAGAGGGAAGAAGGAGTCTTTGCATCACACCTGTGCACACCAAAGGGGTACAATGAAGTCACAGGACAAGTTTAGAGGAGGAGGAGATTCTCTCCAGCCCTTTTCAGCTGAATGGAGAAGAGAGAGAACAGAACATGAAGAAAGGGCTTCCAGGTTTTTACCTGACATGCCTGAATGGATTTCGTCCCACAACCTGACCTCGAATAATTTGCCCATTCAAATGCCCCACACCATTCCAATGTGCCTTAAGGGAGCCTGGCCATTGTCAGGAAGAACCACCTCAGAGTTGGTATCCTCTTCCACCACATCTGTTCAGAAGAGAGCAGCTGCAAGTCTAACAGCCCCCATCACTAGAATGTCCATGCTTGTTAAGAGTAACAGTTTGCCTTTTTGCATCCTGCTCATCATGTGAACCAAAGTGAAGGTGTAGTGAGTTAAGGAATTACTCCCCCGTATAATCTGCTCATGTGAACAAGCCTCCTCTCTCCAAGGGCAGGTTATGAGCATTGCTCAGTGCCTAATCCACATAATTTAAGTAAACCTGCAAACACCCAAATAGACAGCCTTGACTTTGTAGCCCAAGCTGTAAAGTCTCATTTCTTTTGCTCCCGAGATTTCCAGCTTCACCCCCCCAATGGCACATATCACATCTAGACAGCTGAAAAGAGAGGGTACACAGTATAACCTCTCTCTTTCAAGCCTCCAAGATCCACATTCCTTTCTATTCTGGACATGCTTTATGTCCCTCGCTAATTGCAATGGCATAAAGCATGCCTGAAATAGAGGAAATATGACAGCATACATCAGCCACTCAGTGTTGAGCAGCTGATGGGTGCTGACAACACTAACCAGCTGATCAGCACTGAGCCCCTGCTCCTCATCCAGACACCCTTCATATCTGTTGCCTCACCTGAGCCTATGGGAATGATTAATTGGATTAAGGAACTAGTTAGTAAGGAAGTGTAACTTCCATTCCCCATGGTAAAGAAACTGTTCCATTAAAATCCTCTCTCCTATGACATTCTCATAGCCTATTTCAATAATAGCTTGGCAGGGGAATAACATTACAGAGCCTATAAATATCTCCTCCCGGGGTGGTGCTTTGCTAAGAGACATAGCAGGCACCAGGCTGGCAAACACAAGTTCTGCTACGAGTCTTCAGGTTTTGAGGGGTGATGACAGGGCAGAGCCCCCATTTCAGTCAAGCAACAACAATAATAATGGCAACAGGTCCCATACCTAGTGATGGAGACACCAGAGTCTGAAGAGTTTGGGAAACAAGTTAGCAACAAGGGTCAGCTAAGCTGTTGGATAGTCCTGAGTCTGTACCATTCGGCTAAAATTCTTACAAGTATGGGCTCTGACAAGGCTACTTTGGATGAGCCAGAAGCATCTTGTGAACTGCCATTCAGCATGTTTGGTCTTTTCAGCTCTAGTCATAGAAATGAGCAATAATTTAATGACACTAGGGAAAAATGAAGGGCAGGGGTTATGTACCAGGGGCAACTGGAAGGACTTTCCTCTGGCAGGATTAAAGGCGGAGAAAAGATGACAAACCCCAAGGTGGTGGCAGCCTGGTTATTTGTCCATCTCAGCAGACTTGCAGGTCCTGATGGGACAGAAAAGAAATCTGCCCATTCCACAAATTGGTCCAGTGCTGAGCAAAGCCTGACTGGGATGAGGGAAGCCATGCTCATTTTAAGTCCTGAGCCTGCAAGATTTCATAAAAGGGATATAACCACTCCGCTGTAGGGAAGGGTCAGTCAGATTGAATACAGAAAGACACGTGAAATCGCACAAAGAAGGAAACCTTCTTACAGGATTTTTCTAAACCTGGACCATCAGGGTAAGAAGCAGGCAGAGCCCCAGTGCTGCTTATCTAACCAAGGGCTCCAGCAGAATTATGTTTGGAGGGTGGGGGTACAGTTACAGAGGACAGGAGAGTCGTTTTGCCCTGCACCCTTTCTGATGTGACCACACCCCTTTTCTGAGCATTATGATGTCATGATGCTTGGAAGGGGTGGGAGCCAGGGTATGTGTGCGCACAACTGCCCCCCTTGCATTTCCCTCCTGGCCCATGTATCCAACATGACTGCAACAGGCTCCAGCCTGGTCCTGCTCCAGCCAACACACCATGTAGGATCAGGACTCTGCACACCAGTTTTCTCCACTAAACGTGCTTTTATTTGCAGTGCCGTTTGTCAGCCAGCCCCAAGGCAAGCCTCTTCACGCAGGGCTCTTAGGGAAGCTCTCGGACTCCTTCCCTGCTGCTACCTGGGAAATCCTGAGGCAAGCTCCCAGTCCCTGTGATAAGCATTGCCTCTCCTTGGTAGGGTGGCCACCTTGGTTGTTTTTTACCTGACGCTTCCATTTTGGTCTGTGGGAGTGCCAGGTAAAAAACCAACACAGGTGTCAACCCTACTTCCTGGTGGTCCTCTCTGTATTGGCTCCACTTTAGGTACTCTGCCCTTTACTATATGGGTACAAGTAGCTCCACCAAGATGGAGATCTCTGAAGGGATGTATTCACCCCACAAGGATTTGAGGCAGCCTGTTAAGTGGATTAGAACCTCCAAGCTCATCAAGGCATCTGCGTTAGGACTGTACATACATGTTAGGATACGGAGCAGGAGGAGAGTTCCAGTTCCTCACCATCATAGGACCACAAAAACTGCCAGTGGTTTATCTGTGTGTTCCATCTATCCAGTATCCCTGCTTTGTCAGCAAGCAATACCCAATGCTGCAGAGACAGGTACAAATACCTCCATACACAGAGTAGACAACTGTGGGTTGGTTTGCCCCCAGATTTCAGCATAGTCTTCACTAGTTAGAGACCAGTTATATCCCATTAGCATGATAGGCTTCCTGCAAAGTTTGGCAGCAGTATGATCGACCTGGATTGTTTTGTAATCCATATAGGAGTCCATGTCTTCTTTGGATTATAAGGTTCTCCTCCCCCTGACATTAGGATGAAAAATCCACAAAGTTTTAAACTCCTGCTTCCGACAGGAAAATGGAGGGAGGTACTAATGGTAGTGGTACAAGAAGCGGAATCCTTGCTTACATCTTGCTGGGCACAAGTGGTATCAGAGAGAAGAACAAAATCTTAATTATGCATGTCATCTACTTCAGTCACATTCAGGTAGGAGTTTGGACCCACCATACCACTGAATAATGAATGGAATCAGCAAGGGAACTGCTGGTACTTTCACTGCTCTGTGTCCGATTTGCATTGCTACTCAGGTTGATGGTGCTAGGTGGAGTTTTACTGGTAAGAAAAGATACCGTACAGCCTGTCCCTCATTACAGCAGTATGTAATTCATATGTGTCCCTCAGTTTTTTTCACTGTACCCGAGAAGGATATAACTCATTGCTCTCAAGAGTAAAAGTAAAGTAAATTTGATTGCATGGTCATAGGCCTTAGCAATCAGTACAAAATACATATAACAAACAAACAACCTAGCAATCAAAATCAACAAATAGATATGAATATGACTGTCATACCAATCATATACATGTATAAATAATAGTACCACAATACAATGCAAACTGTCTTCAGGATCAAAGTAAACCTGGAGGCAATGCTCCAAAATAACTCCCTATATACTAGGGAGTTATAGTATATAGTAATGGCATGCTCTCCTAGTCATGTGGCTCAGATTCTAACTGCTTGGGTCAAACATTTTGCCACCAGTAAAGTCCTCTGTTTGTTACTATCCCACAACACAAGGTGGAGATACTCCCCTGAAAGTCTCTCGGGTATGGTCTTTAGCACGGGACAAATAAGCTCCCTTCTGAGCTGTACGTATAGGGTACAAAATAGTAGGACATGCTGAACCGATTCAACTTCACCCCCACCCCCGACCCCAAGGGCAAAGGCTTTCGGGAAATCGTGTTGCATTACAGCGTCCCTCCAGAACTGCTGATGGAAGAGAGTTCATACAAGTACGAAGGAACAACACCCTTTGATTAGGGGCAACAAGATCTAAAAGATAAGGTGCAGGTAAGTCCTTTGTTGGTAAGATGGAAATATAAGAGGAAAGGAACGTGACCTCATTCAATTTAGACAGCAGTTCTTGGTGCTCTAAGTCTGCTAGCCTTAATTTTAATTCTAATTTGGCCTTCAAACCTTGGGCCAGCAAATAAAGTTGGGAAAAACCCATCCTATTTATTCTACTTTGAACCTCAACCATCCAGCAGTTGGGACTATCATCCCTTGCCAAATAGGGGAATAGTCCAGGTGGTGGCAGAAAAGTTAATCAAAGCCAGAAGTTAATGGCTGCCTTCCAAACCAAGAAGGGACGATATCGAGGGACTGCCGATTTCCAGCCTTAGAGCAATGTTAGGGATCTCTACAGGTGTCCCTCATTGCTCTCAAAAGCACGGCCTAAATGTCAGGAGAGTGTCAATACAGGTGGAGAGAAAAATGTAATGGTTTTGTAGACCTATGTCACAGCTCTGACACTGGGAGGTGGCAACGGGTTCTGGATGTTTGCCATGCTTGGTTAAGTCCTCCCAGGTACTACGAGGGGGTGGAATACAACTATGGCAATTTTAGGGGGCACCAAAGAATGAGAGGAGTATCAATAGCAAATGAATTACAGGAAGGTAAGTCAGCATCTTTCTTGAAAATATTTCTACACCAAAGGCACCATAGGGACCTGGCTGTTCCGCCGGGCCTTTAGAGAGGGAGACGGGGAGGGTGGGTTGAGGAGGGGGGGAGGTTCTGCCCTTTTTGTATATTTTTAGCTTTTTAATGAATTTTAAATTGTATATTTTGTGTTTGTTTTATTATTGTTGTTGTTATACGTTTGTAAGCCGCCCCAAGCTGCTCTGTGAGCAGGAGGGTGCGGGACAGAAAAACAGTGAATAAATAAATAAATAAATAAATAAAAGGATCCTCTGTGACAATGGGAAAATTCAGCTTTTGGTTACACCAGTGTAAATCTGGAATCACTATAGAGCAGCCACTGGTATTTCCTCTAGCTTTGCACTCTAAAGCCAGGGGGATTAAGCTACAGATGCCAGCTTTACATACATCTCTGACACTTGTCCCCAAGAGCAACACTATTGGAAAGTTAGATGATCAAATGCAATGCTACAAGACACAAGCTGGTCCCCTGCAGAGACCAGGAGGAAATTATATCTCCCATGTTCATCACAATGAGCTAAGCACATATTGTGAAAAGAGGGAACATCCTCGGAGGCATCTGATATTTTTGGCTGCTGTCATTGTTGGATGCTGGATCAGATGGGTTGACGTGGCTCCAGAGTGTGCTCCATTAGTATACCTGGATGTAAGAGATGCTTGAGAAATGCAAAGGGATAATTGCCCAAAAACCTGTGCACAAAAAGCATGGGAAGTGGCACCCATGGAAAATGAGTCAAGCAGAGAGAACTGGGTGAAACACACCTGCGGAAGAAGAGGCAACTGGTAAGGACCGGGGGGAAGGAGGTTAGGGAGCTGCAGTTACACCATGCATTTGTCATTTTCAAAAGGAAATCATGTGGGTGTTGCTCTCCCTGCCAAGATACATTGAGACAAATGGTTAAGAGAAATGTTTAAACCAAGTGCTTTTCTAGGACTAAATGAAAATTGTAAAACCTCTGTTTTCTCCTGGCATCTGTCATGTTTCACAACCTTCCCAAATCCACATGTGGAACATAAGGCACGACAAAGATCCAAAAGAAGGGAGAGAGATTAGGGTGGAGCAGTGTGGGTACGTTCTTACAGGAACAGACCTACAGCAGTTCAGCACTCCACCATTAGGATCACCAGTGTCCATTGATGGGTTACACAGGGGAAACTGAGGCGGTAACACCCACCACACCCCCACCCGAGTCGCAGGAGGATGAAGAAGCCACTGACTCAGACGGGCCAGCACCGAGTGCCTGAGAGAGTGGCCCAGCAGCTAGAGGGTTAAGCTGGAGCCCAGTAGAAACCATGTGACTGGATGTTAGGCTGGTCACATGAGCCATGCTGAGGGCTATATTGAGAGAACCCAAGCCCAACCAAGTCAGTCCCATCTTGGAAGCAGTAGGGTTTAGAGCTCCTGGAACCAGCCTGTAAAGTAGACACTCTGGGTGTTTTCAAATGAGATGATAGCCCACAGTAGCCTTCACCAGGCACATTCCTGCCTGCCCATCTATTAGGTGTCTACCTTGTGGCCTCCATGAGGGCACCACAGAGCCGCTACTCATGGTGGAGTCCAGGGACATTGCAGTCCCACTGTGTGGGCCAATCAGGGCTAATGGGCACCCATCTAGCCACATCTCATCAATTAGGTTCACCTGCAGCCTCTCCCAAATCTAGGTCTGCTAGCGCCATAGAGTCCTGCCTGGCTAGCTGAGGGGTAGGAGCAGTAGCAATCTCACTCCCCACTCTCAGCTTTCTTTGAGTGAAGAGGTCAGATGTGGATCTAGGGTTGCTACCTTTGGTTGTCTTTACCCGACACTTCCATTTTGGCCTATAGGAGTGTCAGGTAAACAACAACCACCACAGGTGGCAACCCTATATCCATAGCTTGCTATATGGATCCTGTATTTGTTTTCCTTTTGATACAGTAATGCAAAGTGAGACATGAAGTTCACTAAGCTTTGTTCATATTCTCTCAGTTCCAGTAGTCAGAGGTTTTGGTCTATGGAGGCACCCAGCTGAGCTTCAAAATAAGACACTGAAAAGCATTTACAAAGCATTAAATGCAAATAGCATGCTGCAAAATGACACAGTTTGGCTACAAGAACAACTAGATTCCTAGAATCAATCGGCCAAGGAGGAATATTTTATCTGAGCCACTTGAAGTGGTAAAGACTGAGAGCAGGCTTTAGTGTCTGTAGTACTACCCACGTTCATGGGCACACAGCAGCCTGAAATATGGTTCATAATTAGGGTTTATCTAGGATCCTATGAACTCCAAGCACAATCAGCAGTACACAGAGTAGTAAACATTTTTATTGGTATTCATTCTTTGACTGATGATGTGCTTCTCCAAGAAGTTAAGAGAACGCACAGAAATCAAAACTACTCAGTAATATGTGAGCAGACTCCCTAATCAACATCTTGCCTACCACCACACCTGCTCTCAATGAAAAAGGCTTCAAGTGCTAGTTATACAACCCTTATGCTGAGTGGTGACTTACTCTTCAGGACATCCCACTGTAACAGAAGCTGCTATTCAGCACAGAAACATAGGAACTGCTAAAAAAGGTCAGACCTGTGGTTCCCCTAGCCCTAGTCTTATCTTGAACAGTGACCAAACCAGATGCTTCAGAGGAAAGTGCACAAAATTCCTCTGCAGATAGATACAGGATAATTGCTCTCCCCCTGCCTGGTGAAGATCTCCCACTAATCCCTAGTAACAAGAGATTGATCTAAACCCTGCAGTGTACAGTTGTTAGCACTAAATAGCAGAGTTCTGGATATTCGTGTTAACCATATAAACGACTAGTCCTTTTCTGAGTCTTTTAAAGTCTTGGGCTGAGCCATATCCTGTAGCCATGAGTTTCACAATTAAGCGCTTTGTAATGAAAAAGTAATTTCTTTGGTCAGTTTGGAATTTGCTACTTTTACATTTTATTACATGTTCTCTTGTTCTTGTGCAATGAGTCACAGAGAGAAGTCCAGAACTGACCTACTCTGTGCTATACACCTTGATCACACTGCCTTTTATCTACCTCCATTTTTAGGTAAGCAATCCCAATCTTTTCAGCCTCTCCTAAATTAGAGTTTTTTCAAAGGCCTCACAGCAGCTTCCTCTCCTCTGCATGTGCAAGACTGAAACAATCCCCAGCCTGAATATTTATTATTTATTTCTTACTTACATTTTTACCCCGCATCCTCCCGCACAATGGCGGCTCAGAGCGGCATCTTGCCTCATGCCTACAAGTTAGACCACTGAGGGGAGCAAAATCCAGAGTTAGTGGCTTTCTATTCAGAAATGGACTTACTTGATTGTAGTTACAGGAATGGGGCACAGGCAGAGAATAGATTAGGGTCTTAAAGGCAGCTAATCTGTCCAAGCTTTACAGGTGAAATTCAGCATCTTAAATTGCTCCCAGAAATAAAGAGGAAGTTAGCACAGCCTCTGGAGAGCAGGTGCTACATTCTCTGCACTAAGGACTTCAGTGTAAACTACACGTGAAAACACCCCGGGAACACACCAATGAAGATGCAAAAGTTTCCTCTTGTATCTTCACTTTTGAATTTTCTTGAATTTTCACTTCAATAACCTTCTCCCCCTATTCAAATGTCAGTGAAAGCTCTTTGCATGTTTAGGGTTGCCACCACCTCTTGCAATTTGACCCTGCGGCTTCCATAAGTCAAAATGGGAGTTTCAGGGTCAAGTGGCCAAAAGTGGCAACCCTATGCATGTTGGTAAGGCAGAATACCATGATGAAAGGGTGCTGAACTTTGCTTACTCATCCTGAAGATAAAGTAAAACTCAGTACTTGATACATGCCTGACTGCAGGAAAATTAACATGCTTACGTCCAAAACCACTGCAAAATGATTACATGGTTGGAAAATAAAGCCACATGGGGTGTGCATGCAGAGCACACACAAAGGTGGTGATGGGTTAACTTTGGAAGGCACAGCCTGAAAGGTACTTACTTATCAGACCATCTTCCAGGAGGTCTTTCAGTTACTGCTTGTTTGTTTTAAATTTTTGCTGCTTACGAATTTTATTCTCCAAGGGTGGAATTCAGCCTTTTGCAGAAGGTCAGCACCAGGTCCAAACACCTGTTGAGTTTGGCTTCAGCCCTATGGACTTGTTCCAAAGGGGTGAGACAGTGGGGTTAGCAAGTTGCAAGGGGACAACTGAGGTGGGGTGCTAGGGAGGTGCCAGGGTAGGGCTAGGTACCCCAACTGAGTGATGTCTGGAGTTAAGTGAAGAGACCCAGAGCTAGGGACCCCAAAGAAGGAGATGCTAGTGACCTGGATGGAAGCTCATGAGAAAGCACACTGGGCTGAAGTAATACATAAGCCCTGTACAGTTGAATTTCATGTGGAATGAGTTTATTCCTTTACTACTTGTTCATTTAAAAAGCTTCCTTCCATTACATAGACAAGCCTAGTATGCAATGTACCGAAGCATTCCCACAGGAGTAAAAATATCATCAGCGGGTATAATTCTGCACAATTCTGTTGACGCTGATGGAACTACACTGATATACACCAGCTGAACATCTGTTCACAGATGCAGAAGACATCTCTTGCATCGCACACTCCTCTTCCTTGTAAAAGGAACAGATTGAAAACAGGGCCATAATCAACTGGTGTATTTCCCCCAAACAGATGATATAATTTGCTCTGCAAATGTCATATTTTGTGTCAGAGGGGCAATTTTAGAAGGATCTGCAACCCCTTAATGTTCACTATTTAATGCATTTGGACCATACTTCAGCCTGATGTTTTCTTCCTATGTTCAAACAAAGATTTTAATGCAGGGAAAAGATGTATCTATTGATTTTTCACTAATACTGCGGTTTAGGAATTATGGTCTTCTGGTTACAGCACTGGGCTGAGATTCAGAAGGTCTGGGATTCAGTTCCTGGCTCTGCCACAGACTCCCTCTGTGACATGGGCCAACTTGCTGACTCACTCTCTGCCTGGACTCCTGTCTGTGAAATGGGGACAATAATCCTCTCTGCTGGCCTTGAGGCTCCTGCCTCCCAACCTTGCTGGCTTTGATACTGCCATCTCTGGCTCCACCTCCACTGGTGGGGCAGCAGCAGCAAGGTGAAAGGAGGTACCAGGGCTGGTTGAGGAGAGGAGATCCCCTGGTTAGGCAGCAGGCAGAGTCAGTACCCAGGAGAGAGAGAGAGAATGCTTCCAGGGGTTGGGTCAACCAGCCATATGGAATCAAGGACCCACTGAAGCGGGGCTCTCCCTTGATCTTGAAGCCTCGTCTATGCTCTTGGCCTTTTCTATTTAGTTTGTAAGTCCTTTGTGGTAGGGGCTCTTATTTTGTGTCTGTACAGCAATGGGGCCCTCTTTCAGCAGGAGGCTCTGGATACTACTGTAACACAATTGTACAGTTTTTCAAACAGTTTGATGCACACTGGTCCCCAAACCAAACTACAGACTCTTGACAAGGGATCTAATTCTCTCTGGAACAGAATTCCCTTTCCCCTGCCTCCTTAAATACAAGTCATGCCAACTAGGCTTTGCTTCTAGATAGATTTATTTCTCTTCCCTGCAGCTCCTGGACCTTTCTTCTTGCTTTACAGGTCCTCGATAGCCAGTAGTGTTGATCGCCAAGCACAAAAAATACACTTGCAAAGCAGAAGAAAGTGGATCAGTGCAGGCCAGGAAAACTAAATGGATGGTTAGAAATTATCCAGATTGGGTTTAGTCTGAATCTCCTCATCTACTGGGATTGCATCTCAAAACCCTCTCAAACTTCTCTCTGATGAGAAGCGCACTTTGGCCCACAGAATCCTCTGCTGGCATTCTTAGACCACAGCACATGTGTTCTCCTTCTGCCCAACCTCAGAAAGAATGAGCAGAAGGGACCAGTGCAGGAGAGGAAAGAGTTCGTTTTGGTTTTGTTGAAGCTGCCAGTTACTCTAGTACAATAGCTTGGATGCTGTTGCTGCTGGCATGGCAAGCACATGGCATTCTGCAATAAACAGACAGGCAGAGCTTCAACCAGCCCTGGGTCTGATAAGAATAGTAGTCCTGGACTAGGAGAGAAGAAACAAAATGGAGTACCAGCTCAGTAACACCACCATTCTTTGCCTAGCTCTGAGCTTTGCCACCCACTCTTTCTTTAGCTTTTAAAGTGTAGCTAGGAAAACCTGCTTTTTAAAGCTTTTCCCTTTGTAATTTCCAGCCCCAAGTCCCCCATCTCATTCTGACACAGGCAGGGAATAAGACCCATGAAAGGCTGGCTTCCGACTGCCCTGCTGCTCCAAGGCATTGGGCAAACCCCCACTAGCATGAGGTCACTTCCAAAGCACACTCCTCTCCCGGTTCATCCCCTTGCCCCACCAACCAGTTTGATTGGACTTTAATGTCTTCTTTCACAATGCCAGCAAGCACAGCTGAAGTGTGGAGCAGCCGGACATGTTCCAGCACAGCCAGGCACACACATGCTCCTTGCAAGAGGGCTGCTGCTCTAATGTCATTACCACACACAGACACACGACATCTAGACAATTGCTCATCTCATTTTCTCTCACGCACACACGCTCAATTGCTCCACACAGGCGTCTGGTATGGCACACGGCTCTGTCGCCCATCACACTTGCACGCATACAGCCACGACTCGGGGCTCCCATGCTTAGTCAGTGGTCGCAAACACCAGCCATTTCCTACGGCGCCGCACGCCGCACCCCACTGTAGAAGGTGCCATGTGCCATGATCTGGCAAATATCTCCAGCTAAAAGACGCACATGTGCATGTAAAAATCTCTGTGCGGAGCGGCGGGCTACCTGTATTGAGGCTGCACGGAGAACTCGCAGCCCCTGCCATGCCTCTACCAGGCAGGAATAGCCAGCCCCAGCAGCATCCAGAACAAAACCAGAGTTGCCCGCTCCCCTTGAATAATCCGTCTAGCTTTGGGTCTCTACCGCTGACCATCACCGCAGTATCTGATCCAATTCCACATCAAATCTATAGCAATCCTCAAGTCTGAGATCAAAACGATCATCCTGCGTGGTGCAGTCAAACACTACACACACACTCTGGGAGGAAATAAAACACGCGTTGCAGGAATATTTACACACACACCCCATTCGGGCTAACATGAAAGCAGGCAGGTACGTAACGTTTCAAGGGCTTAAGAGTTGATTGGTAACCTAGACAGCCGTGAACGCTGGCTGGGAAAAAGTACTAATACAAATAAACAGCAGCCAGCCTCACTCGTGATGAATCACCAGCCCCTGGGAGCGCTGCACAAAGAGGGGTGCGCTCCCCCTCCCCATTAAGAGTCGAGACATCTCTACAGTGCATGCTTCATTATAGAATGTAAATCCCCCCCCAATTCCGTAAGGCCTGTCACTCACAGCTTTCCCCAGCAAAGTGCCAGCGCCAGTCACAGGACGCTGGGAAGAAAAAATAAAGCCCGGGGTGCTCTCACCTGCGTGTGTCAGTGGAGGCGAGAGCAGCGGATGCTCTATCCTTTGCCCATGTAGCACTTGTCCACAGAAAGCCCTGGATGGAGCCCAGCTTAACTGTTGTGGCAGTTCTTTCCCATTTTGCTTGTCCTCTCCGCTTATTATTTAATCCTCTCTATGCAGTGTCCGTTCTCCCCATGATGATCACTGATACGATGCCCATTCATTCAGCTTTTTCTTTTTCTTTTTTTTTTTTGCCTCCCCCTTCCGCCTCTCTTTTCCCAGCCTCCTGGATTGAGGTTGTTAGTGATGCTGCAGCAGTGCCGAGATCCCCCTGAGAGTACAGTGCGGGGTGGGGGGGGAGCAGAGATGTAAAAAAAAGGAAGGCTGCCCCCAAAACCAGACCTGGATTTACAAGAGGACTCTGGAGTTCTACATAAGGAAACTAGGACAAGGAGCAGAGCTGGACCACAGCTGCTGCCACTGCACATTGCATGATCCTGCCTTGCTGCTAGCCTGAATCATGCACAGAAGAATCCACACACCAGAAAAGCCGAGACACCCAATAAGTTTATTTATTTACATTTTGATCAAGTTATTAGAAAGGAGATGCCCGTGCCCTGCTGGATTTCAGGCTGTGTCAAGGAACTGCACTTGTAGAGATGTGTAACTCATAGGCTGGAAAGGAAAAACACAACCCACAGGTGAGGTCTGCCATGAAAAACCCAGCGCCAAGAACAAGGGCTGTTTCCGGAGGTGTAAAATTAGGGGGTGGAGGAAATACTCCACCTCCTTGAACTTGAGGCACAGAAAACATCCCCCCCCCCTCCTTAATTGTAGTTCCTCCATGATGTCTATCATCACAGCACCTTCGGGGCCTGAAATTACATAGGGAATTGTCCCCTGCACCCAAACTCAAGGGTGTGAGGTGGCCCATCAACCCCCTCTGTTTTCATGTTGCAAGTCAGGAAGCATGGATTACAGGGGGACTGAGGGCAGGATTCTCTCTCCTCTCTTTGGACTGTTGTTACTCCATTGACTGTTTCCCTTTGTTTGTGTCAGGTTTTAACCAAGGTAAGTCAATTCAATGTTGACAGGAAGTGCTGTGATGAGAACCATACTGCATGTCTGCGGCACCTCCCCCTTTGAAGATATCAAGACACATTATTGACCTGATGACTGACTCCCACTCTGCATGTAGGTTACAGGGGGCTCAACAACCCACCATTACTGACAGAGAGATTTCCTGCACCACCCTGGAAGCCAGCAGCTGAAGCAGGAACAGATACCCAATCCACTGAGGGATTTATACAGTCCCTCCTGAAACAGAGCTCCTCATAATTATTGGTGGATTTTATCCTCACACACCCCTTCCTCACCCTTTTAACATAAGGGATTAGCACAGGGAAGATTATAGTCACTTTCACATGTTACTGGGGAGGAAGGAAAACATCTGTGTTTTCAATTGTGGCTCTATTCTCATGGGAATTTGTGCATGTGAGACTGTGCTATTCTGCTTTTATCCCATGAGAACACCCATCACTGTAAAAGCTACTTTGAGGGACCCAGTCACACGCCAGTGTTCTTGCAGAATAAAAGTGGAATAACGCATTCTCATGTGTGCTAATTCCCATGAGAATACAGCTGCGGCTGCAATCACAGAGGTTTTCTTGTCTCCCCAATAACGTGTGAAAGTGGCCTTGGTTTCTTGCTTAAGACCAAACCTATCGCTGAACCAGGAATTGAAGAACCAGGTCTCTTAAATCCCAATCCATAAAACCATCAGAGCTCAGCTCCTGGCTCCCAGTCTGCTCTCTTAGTCACACGACTCCCGAATTCACACAGCACGTGTACCACATGCAGCAGTGCAAGCTTCCTACACGTACTGTCCAACTAACCTAGCCATACACTGACCAAGATGCGGGATGGAAATGGAGGTCAGCCAGCCTGACCCATTTAATCCTAATTCTCTCTCAGTAGCAGCTCCAAGTCGACGTTTAGGTGAAGTACTAAATTGCCCTAGGTCTACAGCTGACAAAACAATAAATACCAAGCTGTTATATGGCAGATGTTAGCACAGATGACTTGCTCAAAACAAGTAGAAAAACTAGTGTTATTTATTTATTTAATTTTTTTTATCCTACCCTTCCCTAAAAAAAGCCTCAGGGTGGTTACAACATATATAAAAACATATAAAAAACAATCCATAAAAACAGTAAAATACAGAAACAACCCCAAATCCCCCCCAACTCTCCCACAAACCCCACAAAGCTCACCCAATACCACCTCCCCATTTCCCACATCCAACCCCCCTCACAACCCTCCTCCACCAAATTCTTCATCCCCTATCCCTGCCCGCCAAATGCCTTTACAAACAGGAAAGTCTTAGGCCCTTTTCCAATGGGCTGCGGTGGGTGGAGGGATGGGTGTGTACCCGCAGTGGGTGGAGATGGGTGGAGCATGGGAGTGCGCACGCACCCCCACCCATGGTGTTCCCACAGGCGCCCACCCCCACCCCCCCATATCCATTGTGGCATTTACACGAGTACAGGGGTGCACCCGTGTGAAAAGGCCCTTACACAGCCTCCAGAAGACACTCAGGCTCAGACTCAAATG
>QEPC01004800.1:271079-283164 GCA_003113815.1 Sphenodon punctatus | reverse complement strand
ATGTTTTGGGGATACAATAGACCCCTTTTTCCCATAGGGGTCATATGTACCCCAAGACCTGGTGAGTGCAATTTTTTTTTAGTCTGAAGGTAAATTAAAACAGGTGACATCTTTTAGCCATGTTGTTTGCTGTGCTTGCTGAAAGCAATACTGGATTAACTGGGGTGTCCAGGAGGTGCCCAGCTGGGAGAAGGATTCCTTATAGGGTCTACTCAGGTCTGAGATTTACTTTTCCATCCTAACTATGGATAAAATCCATCATAGATTTAAAGTGTTCATGTGTCAGAATAGACCATGGCATCTATTTTTCTTTCTGTTCTTTCCCTTTCTTGTGACTTATGACATGCTGTACAATTAGCAGAACACTTTGGCCTTTCACTTAATATTATCTTGTTTCGGGTTACGTGAAAGTCCTTGCTCCAACTATTTTGTTTTGACGTTATGAGGTTTGGAATGCAGTAAACAATATAGTTGTTGTTGATTAGAAGTTAATTCTAATTATGATATCACAATGGGGTCCTCTAGTGGTATTTCACAGTAAAGGCCGTTTTACACGTACGCCACCATGGCCCCAGTGGGTGGAAATGGGTGAATGAGTACACACACCACACACCCAGCGGTGCTGAGCAGGGAGACGTTTACACGGACACCACCGCTGGTGGTTGTGGGAAGAAAGGGGAGGGGCCAGCACACACCCATTGGGCACACACTCACCCAGGGAAACACTGAACAAACACCCAAGATGTTTACATGGACCGCCAAAACACTAATCGGAGGGAAAACCACATCCAGCACAGCGACGTAACAACATGGCCGAGGGAGGGCAAACGAAGCCGTGGCACACGTCACCGCCCCAACACTGCCAGACACCGTGCAGGCAGGGGAGGAGGGGGCTGAATCAACAAGAGGTACAAAGAAGCAGACACAGTCAAGTCCCAAGACACAGACCAGACAGCCAGGCACCACTGGCCCCAGACAAACCGCCATGCACACAAGCACACAGGGAAACCCAGGAGGAACAGGGAGCAAGGGGACCCCAGTGGGGGAAGGGGGGCTGGGAACAAGCAAGGTCACCAGCAAGAACAGGCGTGACCCAAAACTGGTGGGGTCCACATGAACACACACACACCCATGCAAGGACCACCACACACAGAAACCCCCGGGCACCACCACAAAAAGCCAGGAATAGGACAGATGGGGTGACAGGGGCAGCCGTCAAAGCACACAGAGCAGCCAGGAACTGAGGGCGCAGAACGGAGAAGCACCACCAAACACAAACAAAGTGGCTGTAACACCGCAGCTGTCCACCAAGCACTGGTCAAGGATGCAAAGGGCATAGGGTGAGACCCACAACCAGCCAGGAAGGGAGGGGGGCAGAACCAGCAAGTGCACAACCCAAGAGGATAGGCAACCACCCCCCAAGGCCCGAGGGACAAAAGGGATGGGCGGAAGGATGACCGGGACAGCGGGGGGCACAAGGTAAAGCATCAACACAGTAGAGGGGGCACAACGCAGAGGACAGGGTACCTACCAACACAGGGGCCCCAGTGATAGAAACCACAACCACAACACGCACCAACTAAGGTAACCCCTGCCAAGGTACAACACCACGCCAACCCCATATGGCCCACACAGCGGGCCACAACACAGGGAAGGAAGACACAAACACTAGGGGAACCAAGCAAAGGAACTTTATTAACACAACACCGTGAGCAACAAGCACACAGAACAGCCACAAACAACTGCACAGAGCAGCAACACAGTGGGATGGTGGGGCAGATCAGAACCCTCAGTAGGGCCGGCGACCCCAGACCCTGCACCAGCAATCCGCCTGTTCACAGTCCAATTGGCGCACCCACTGCAGCACATGGAGCAGGAGCTGGACCACCTATTCCTGCTCCCTGGTCCACTCGTTAATCATCGCCTGCACTAAAGGAGTGTCAGCCGCGGTGGTCAGAGTGGGGGCTCGGGGGCCATGAGGGCTCCAATTCCTCATCCTACTGCCACCCCGGGCCTGCCGCCGAGGCCTGCAGCAGGAGACGCACCGTCACCGCGTCCGGTTGCCGAGGCAACTGGTCCCGACGCGGGTGGCGCTGCACGGCCCCTTGTGACCCCACAGGGGGCAGAGTCACATCCAGAGCCACCGCGGCATTCCGCGTGGCTCCTGGCACGTAGGGGGTGGGGCGTGCCTGACACTTCATAAGCCACCATGGGGAGCTTCTCGGCGCTGGTAATCGGAGCTGAAACTGGCCACTAAACTAAGTAGTGTGTGTAGAGCTTGAGAATTGTGGTGTGTTTGGGAGGGTGCTTGTGGATACTTGGGAATTGTGGTTCGGGGGAAAGGCTGCTTCCTGGTGTAATCTCTTCCTTGGTGTGTCTGGCGTCTGCATCTGTGCGTGTGTGAGAGAACGAGCGTGTGCATGGTAGCCCTTCCCCTTCACTGTCCCGGGGGCCCCTCCCCTAGTGCTTGGCGTGTGTGAGCCCCCTCTCCGTTCCCCTGACCCTGGGCCCTCACCCTTGTCCCTCATGCTTCCCCGTACAATTACCCTGACCCCTGGCCCTTCCTGGTGTGTGTGTGGTCTGTAGACCTGTGATGGGCTATGGCAGCCCTGGTCTAGTCTCGTGCTCTGCGCCCTATGATGATAGGGGCCCTGTTTCTGTGACACATATTGGGCCACACTACTATCCTGACGCATTATCCCCCTCCCCATCGGGGGCGGAGCACGTGGGTGAATCTAGTGTGTGGGTGGAGTCGTGTGTTTGAACCCTCACTCTCCTTTCCCACTGTCAAGGAGAGAAGGAGAGGGTGTGCGCCAGTACAGCAGACCACAGGCTGCAACAATCAGGGATCCCCATACCAAAGAGGGGAGGGGGGCCACAAACACAGGGGTAACTCACGGATCTCCTGGTACACCCTGACCCCTGCATGGAGCTCCAATGCCGCCCGTTGGAGCTGATCCGCCATCTCCCCAAGGTGAAGCACCGTCAGGAAGACAATCACGGATGCTAGAAGGGAGGAGGAAGCGAGAGATGGGGATGGGGAGCTGGCAACCACAGTGGGGGACTACGGGACTGCCAACCCACTGTCCAAACATGCCTGAACCCACCACCTGGCCACCCAGTCACTGCCCCTTCCCAATGGGTGCCCATGCAGGAGGAAAGCAGTCCTCAAGCTGCCAGAACCCACTGTCAGGAGCCCTTCTACCACGGTGCTCATCCATGGCTCTCAGGGGACAATCTGGGGAGCCGATAGGGGGAGCTCAGTGTAACGCACCGCAGGGGAAGTACCAGTAAGAGGAGGGACCAATAGGAAGCAAAAGCTGCACACAGAGAGACGCAAGGGCCAAACCCTGCGCAGAACAGAAAGCCGGCCAAAAGAGGGTGGGCACACAGAGGGTGATGCCAGCATGCAGCCAGAGCCCTGCACAAGTACACCAGTCCAATGCATGCCCTGCCAAGGCCACAACTGCTGTGGGATACAAACAAGTCCCCCAGTAGTCCACAGATCACACACAGCTGGGGGAACAAAGGGAGGGAGCTCACACACCCGTATAGGACAGATAGATCATGGAGGGAGCACCCGACCAACCCACACTGTCCCGTAGCCGTTCCCAATGAGCAGTGATGCATCCACCCTGATGTCAGTCCAAAGAATCAGTGGTCACCCCACCAAGACAGTTGTGTGCCCATCCACACACCCCATGGCCCCACCATACATGCAATCCGAACCCACGGGCCACCAGCAGGGGTTGCATCACAGGGCCCCTGTCACTGTTCCACCCATTGCAATATAAACGGCACAATCAGCAACCAAGCTCAGTGCACTGTACACACGGAAGGGCCATGTCCCTGCCAAGAACTGGTCCCCACAACCACGAGGCCCGACCCCCATCACACACAGGTGAACAGGCACAGCAATGGGAAGTGGTGGCGGAACGGACCCACAGACACAGCTGGAGATCACGCACACAGGCATGTGTTTATTGCCACAAGGATCAGTCTGGTGCTACACAAGCAGGGACTACCAGTTGCCCGGGAGACAGGTGTGCCATATGGGGTTGCATGGCAGGCCCAGAAAGTCACTAAGGCGGGATCCCAGGGATCCATTAAGACACCTGGCAGGATTGTGACAAGAGCCGTAACCGCAGACAGCACCACTTCAGCCAGAAGGAGATGAAGATGGGTCACACAGTTAGCAACAGGAGCCAGCAGAAAGGGCATGTGGGAGCTGAAGTGCCGTTCCACCACAGGCAGAGGGAATACACAACAATGGGAGCAACAAAGGAGGAATCAGGGTGCGGCAGATGGCCCATCAGGAAACAAGGGCCCCTCGACGAGGCCCTCCCAGGCGAAGAGGCCCCTGCAGTAGCCACAGGCATGCATACGGGCATCCAGCATGAAGCTGGGCAGGAGGGGGTGTCCCGTCGCAGCAGTAACTCTGACATCAGATCAGCTCAGCACATCTCTCAGGGCAGACATCTCTAGTACTGTGGGCGTCCCGGTAAGGAGAGGGCCACCAATATCAGAGGACAGCAGGCCCAGTTCTCCAAGGCAGGTAGGGCAATCCGAGTGAGGGTGCTCGAATCCACGGGCATGCAGGAGGACACTGGCGTAACAGCTAGAGACATGGGGACCACCAGCCTGGAGGGCCAAACCGAAGTCACGATGACCTGCCACCTGGTGAGCAGCAGCGAGCTCCCATGCTTCCCATGGCACCACAATGGCGTTCAGGTGTGCAGGATGCGGTTGCCGGAGGGGCAAGAATCTGAGTTCCCTGGCAAACCGCTGGCATTCCGGACCCCCGAATGGATGGCCCAACAGCCACATGTAATGGGACAGGAGGTTAAAGACATCACCAGTGGAAAGGAGGTTGCTCACCAACATCTGTACATCACTGCTTTGCGACAGGGTTCCCAGGTGCATGGTGGCACACACCAGTCACTCTTCCCTGATCCAGCCATCAATGGCATGGCCCGTTCCACAGCTTTACATGGCCAGCATGAAGGCTGGGCGATGGAGAGTAACTGAAAAGGACTGTGAGCTGCAGAGAATGTGCCTGGATGGAGGTGAAGCAAACAGCTATCTGCACGGTGACCTTGCAATGCTGATAGCAGCCCAGTTCTGCAGCCCTGAGAACCAGCAACCCACACACAGGGCGAACACATTCCAACCCAATAGGAGACAGGGAGACAGGGCATGGGATGCCATAGAAGAACCGCCTTATCAGGACAGGGCACAGCTGGAAGGAGACTCACCTGTTAACAGCTACACCAGATGATGGGGAGCCGCTGGGGCTGATCGTGTGCCCATTACATAGTGCAGGGGAATGGGCCCCCGGGGTGGTGGTGGTGGTAATGGGAGTGCTTCCTGGGCCAGACCATGGATCCCTACCAGGAAGCAACCGTCTGCAGCAGTGCTTGGGATACATACAAGTGGTGACCTGTGCACATGGTACGGATCAGGGAGACCACGGTCAGATGGGTGAGTTGCACCCACCGTGCTGAACCAAACACCGAGGCCCTGTGACGGATCACTCAGCTATAAGTGGGGGCTGTGTCTGCTGCTGGGGCGTGGCGTGGTGTGCGAGGTGGAGTGGAGGGAGGTCAGAGTGAGAGCAAGAGAGTGAGCCAAGAGAGAGTGATAATGGGACATGTGGAACGGGTAGATGAGCAGTGAGACGGCATTGGTGATTGTAGCGGGGGTGTGGGTGTGTACAGTATGCTGTATAGTATCGGTGTCGTGAATGTCGAATCAAGGGCGTTGTCAGGTGCAAGTATTGTGGGTGCTGGAGGCACGTGAAGGTGTGTGTCTGTAGGTGTGCGTGGGGACACTGTGCAGAGTGAGCGGGGTACTGTCTGCTGGTAGAAGGGTGTGAGAGCGAAGCGACATCACAGGGCGACTAACTGGGATGGGTATCTGTGCACAAGATGTGTTGGTGGGTAGGGGGCTGGTGGCCGGGCAGTGGGTGAGGTTTGCGGGTGACAAGGATTGGTCACGGTGGTGGGAGCACAATGCCAGTTGCAGACATCCCACTTAAGCGTGCTGCCCTAATAGTCATTCTGGCCACTTGCTTTGGGATCCCGGCTCAGATGTTCGAGTAAATGGCCAATCTCCTCTGCCCAGGCCATTGCTGGTACAATCATGGGGCATGGCACAAAAGGATGTCAACCCTGCGACAAGTGGTGACCTTGCGGTGGGTGCGGAGGTCCAGGCCAGGCGCCAAGTAATGGAGGGGATGGCAGTATCCCAGTACATCCACCTCATCCTCTCTAGGTGGCCGATCAACGTATATGGCCGGCAGGTGACCCTACCAATGCAACGGATGAATTGGACGTGATTGCAGACCAATGATTGGTGGGAGAACATGCTGACGACCTGGACGGACAATGAGTGGACAGACCACTTCAGAATGAATCGCTCCCTGCTGACCCGCTTCGGTGAGATCATCAGACTCCACCTCTGCGGCAACATTACCAACATGCGCTTCCCACTACCCCCATGGATGTGGGTGGCGATGGTGGTGTGGCGGCTAGCCACATCCAATTCGTGTCGGAGTGTTGGTGAGCAGTTCGGTGTGGGGGCAGTGACTGTGAACAGGGCGCTCCACAACGTGTGCGACCTGATCATGGATCTACTAATGGAGCGGGTAATACATCTATGGGACCTGGAAGTGGTGATCAGAGGATTCAAAGCCATAGGTTTTCACATTGCATAGGGGCAACTGACAGCACGCACATCCCCATATTCCACCCCCACGACAGACTGTCGCAACCGTAAGCAGGCCTTCACAGTGAACCTCCAGGCTGTTGTTGACCATCAATGCCTCTTCATCAGTGTGTATACGGGCTTCTCAGGGAGGAGCCACGATGCTCGGATCCTGCGCTCCTTTCCCTTCTTTGCCAGGATGTTCAATGGGGAGATTGCACCTAACCTGTACCAAATCATCGAGGGTGTATCTATGGCCCTGGTGGTTACTGGGGACCCCGCCTACCCGCTAACCTCATGGTTGATGAGATCCTATCCAGTTCCTCACACACCCCTGCAAGTGCTCTTCAACAAGCGCCTGGCATCGGCACGGTGCGTGGTGGAGAGGACCTTCGGCCTGCTCAAAATGAGGTGGCACCTATTACTGAACTGGAGCCAATTCAACCTCCAGCACACACCCATCCTCGTCCTGACATCCCGTGTACTGCACAATATCTGTGAGACTGATGGGGCTGCCTCGGTCTGGCCGCCTCCCGTTCACAGAACCGACCCTGTGCCCCTGTACCAGCATGTCCAGGGTGGACCTTCAGGAGGATATCAGAGGAGAACCAGAACGCCCTAAGCCAGCACATAGCTGCCCAGCAGACCAAGAACCGGCCCTAGTCTCTGACAGTCCCCCCTGCACCATACCCTATATTGTGTAGACTGTTAGCAATATATGCTGCTGTTTGGGCGCCGTGTTTACATGGTACCCCATGCCATGGCTGGTGGCACACTTGCAGCTCCTACATACCACTGTCACTAGGGTTTCCATTGCTGCATGGGTGTGCATTTCCTGGCAGTGCCTATCTCAGTGAAAGGGTGCTGTGGCCATTCCCTGCATTGCACTACCATGTGTAGTGTGCTGCTGTGGTGTGGCTGTCTGCAGGGCGCTGTCACCCATCCTTGTGGGGGTTGGGGTCCCACTGGGGCCCCTCACCTGTTAATGCAGCGTATGTAACGGCCTTCCCATGCCCTTGTGCTATGCTTAGCACCGTGACCTCCTGGACGGCCTGGTCTGTTGGGGTACATTGGTGGGCTGCCACACATGGCTACACCGCTACTGCATGGGGGCAATGCCATGGAATGGAACAACCCAGAAGCGCATTGATGGCTCCATCCCATCTCGGTCATCCCCCCCTGTATTGAATGTACAGAAAACAGGTATTAATTGACAATTTGTTTTATTTGGGGGCTATTTACATGTGGTGGGGTTGCTTTCTTCGGGGCATCCCCCATCCTCTCTTCACTGCACCACCTCACTGCAGGCCATGGCAGCCGCAGGCCTCTTGGAACGTCAGCTGCCAGGTCCTGGGTCTCCTTCCATCGGCCGTTCCACAGCAGGTTCTGTTGTTGGTTCCTGTGAGAGAGGTACATTCCATGAGTGGTAGCCATTCCCCCTTCCTTGTGGCTGCTCTATGGTGCTCCCATGCATGCATGCCCTGTAACCCCCACCATGTCCAGTGATCCCTTCCAGCCCTTCCAGGGTTCCAGGGGTGCCCATGGAGGACAATGTTGCTACTTTCTGGCTCCAGGGACGCCTCCTCCACCAGTAGGACAGGGTTGCCACCTCCCGCATCCTGGCTGACCTCGCATGGGGCCGAGGCCTCCCCCTGCACCGTGGGGTCAGCCAGGGGGTGTTATCTTTGTCCTCTTCCTGCCCCTGGCAAAGGCTGTGCTGTGGATACATGAGGCCACGATGTCCCTGTCCATGCAGAGGAACTGATCAAGCTGTTCCTGGAACTCCATTGTGCGCATGGCATGGCCGAACCTAAGATTGTTGTCCTTGATATGTTTATATCCAGACGTCAGATCCTTTTCCAGCTGCATGCATTGGATTACATCACTACTGTACCCCAACCGCTGCATCTCCTGGGTGATGCCTTCATAGACCTGTTTGGTCTTGTAGTTTCACACCAGATCGTACTGGACCTTTTTGGCCCCTCACACATGGATGAAATCCTGTGTCTCCTTGTGGGAACAGGGTTCCCCTTTTGGAATCCACATGTGAGGGGCCAACCAGCTGTGTGGAGTAGGGCCCACCCACTGGCTGTTGTGACAGTGGAGCAGGTGGTAACCTGTTGGGAGGGATGCATCAGGGTCAGTGGTGTACCGCTGCACCTCTGTTGCTTCTGGGTGGTCTGGCTCACCCCACCCCCCGGGTGTTCCCGCTGTTTTACTTGACTGCTATGGAGACCCTCCTCGGCTGTCTCCTTGATGGTGCTTAGCTCCTGGGTATGCTCTCCTGTGGGGATTGGGGGTGATGTCAGCTGTCTGCCTGGGTTTTCCCCAGCGTTTGTTCGGGGCTTGTTGGCACCCTCCCCTGTCCAGGTGGGTTCCCCTCTCACCTACCTTGCTCTCCGAGGTGCTCTCCTCCCTGGGCTGCATGGTAGCGGTTTGGGGTGGGGATATGGGTGCAGCTGGAGCTGCATTGCACCCTCTGCCCTGTGTCGGTAGGAGTGACCTCTCAGTTGCCTTTCTGATACACACACATCCTCCCGGGTGCCAGTGGCCTGGGGCACCCCACCCCTCAGCGGCCCGGGATCCCTCAGATTACCCTGCCCCTTCCCGAGTGTGTCGTGGTGCAGGCTCCCTTTGTCTTATCTGTTGCTTTCCTCCCAGACATGTTGGGAACCAGCACATCCATGTCCTCATTCGCATCTCCTTTAAGGGCTCCCAGTCTGGCGTTCAGCGTATCTCCTGGTGGGTGTGTCTGCCTGCCGGCTCCTGCGGGGCCTCTCTAGGTGTGTCTCACTGGTTTCGGTGGACCCTTCCCCTGGGTGTGTGTGTTTTGTTGTTTACACGGGGTTGTGGGTGTTGAACACTGATCTCCACCCATGGAGCTTTCCAGCTCCCTCCCAGCTGCTCCATGGGTGTTGGTGGGTGGGTCTTGGACGTTTACACGGATGCCCTCCCACCCATCCGATGGGTGTTCATGGGTGTGGGTGGGTGTCATCGTGTAAAAGCAGCCATAGATACTAGTTTCTAATATGGCTTTGTTCACCTGTTTGGATATAATATGTATGTATGGTTCATTATTGAATATTTGCTGTTTAATAACTTACTTGCCATTTGATTATAGCTTGTTGTTTTAAAGGAATTTACTTCCTTATGTTGGTTTCTTCTTCTCTCTTCAGCATAGACATTTGATCTGTTCCTCACCCACTGAAATTGTCTCTTATTAATATACTTGTCTTTATTCACATTTTAAGCAATAGCAGTCCTTAAGTTAGGGTCTGTTTTATTGAGGAGACAAGATTTTATTTGGCCTAAAGAAATCTGTTTGCATTTAGTTTGTTCTGTTGCTACGTAGAATAATTGGCACAAAGGAATTAGAAGAGATGCTGATAACATATTTGTTTCTGGGACCCACGGTCTTTTTGCAAGTTTGGGTCAAAACAATTTCTCATAACATTAAATGAGCTAAGAACATGTTTTCAACTAATGATTAGGCCGTGATATTGATAATAAACACCACCACCCCGCAGAAAAGGTGTTTTATTGTTTCAATCATATCTCTAAATCATGCTAAAATAGATTTAATTTTTAAACTAAATAAGGGTTTTTAAGGCTGTCAATTGGAGTAGTATTAAGCAATATATTTCCCAATGTAAATTCCTAATTGTTTTAAGGTATTTTAATGAAAAAAATTGGTATAGATTAGGAAATCTAAAGGAGAAATTAGAGATGAATTTAGGGGAGAAATTAGAGACTAAAGACATTCAAAATAATGTATTTAATTAGTGAATTAAAGTTTATTTCAACATAAAGATTGGCTTCAAATTATACCTAAATACATAATTCAGAGGAATAAGTAATTGTTCTTTTGAACTGTGTCTTAATGAGAAACTGAAAGTCTTATACATTGTTGCTGCTCTAGAAATTTCTTTCTAAAGTGTGTGAGTAGAACCAAGGCAGATATAGCATCTGTTCTTCAATAACTTCCTAAAAAGAATCCCTATATGAAATTATGTAGAATTAATAGAATTTAATAAAACTTCAGTGAGGCTAATAGACTCCATTGGGTTTCACAGAGCTCCAGTGAGGAGGTCCCAAGAAGATGATGAGCAATCACCCCATCACCACTCTCTGGGACCTCCCCAACACAAAGGAGTAGAACCACTCCACAGCAGTCCCGTATATGCCCGCCTGGTCCTGCAGTCATGTCAACAACACCTCGATATCAACTGTATCAAAGGCCGCTGAAAGATCTAACAAGATCAACAGGGCAGAATTCCCCTAGTCAATCTCTAGCCACAGGCCATCGACCAAGGCCACAAACATAGTCTTCGTGCCTTTCCCAGGGCAAAAGCCCAACTTAAATGGGTCCAGAAATTAAATAATATCAAGATGAGCCAGGAGCTGTTGTGCAACCACCTGTTCAGTAATTTTCCCTACAAAGGGAGGGTTAGAGACAGGCCAATAGCTGGCCAGGAAGTCAGTGTCCAAATATGGCTTCTTAAGCAGGGGTCAGACAACCACAGTTTCCTGACACCCTACCCTCCTGAAGGGAGGCATGGACAACTCCAGCCAGCAACAGCCCCAGCATCTCCTGGCAGGTTTCCACCAAATAGGACAGGCAAGGATCTAGTTCACAACTGGTTATCCTCACCACCCCAAGCACCTCCCCCACATTGGTGGGAGATACCAATTGAAACTGATCCAAATAAACAGGACAAGACTGAGCATCCATAACCTCAAACTCTGATTCTGCAAGTAAAATGGCTGCACTCAAGTCATGGTGAATATGACTTGGGTGCGTATTCATGGTGAGCATGGCTGCTGGGGGGAGGGAATCTGTGTGTACACACAGATGTATTGGGTCCTGTGGAAGGAGAGATTGGCTCACTGGAGAATCTAGTTCAGGTAGAAATAAAATGATGATGCGAAATTTAGCCCTTGATGTAAGTGTGTACAACTTATCAGGTCTGACATTGGGGGTCATCCCTTTCTCTCCCCACACCTTTATAGTCTTACTTTAATGTGCCTGTTGGTGTGTGCTGTGAGGGGAGAGCGCAGGAGTACTCTCTTGGGAAAACTGCCTTTAGATGGTTCTGGACGAGACCTGTGCAGGCACAGATTATCCCGTTGTTGGAAATAGACAGAGCCATTGCATGAGATTTTCCTCATTTTAGACAAGAGAAATAAAATAAAATGGCTCATCAATGTTTCTTTTAAGGAAATTGTAACACTATAATTTTCATATTTTATTTTATTTAGTATAACATGTTAACCTGAAAGCACATGCTGTCAGGGCTCTGGCCACCCTGACACCACCAAACCGGACGCGCTTGGTTGCCCGGCAATGGCGCGGGGTGGGGATCGTCAGGAGGGCCAGAGA